>JAOTQM010000350.1:3187500-3787500 GCA_026939265.1 Oreonectes daqikongensis
GTATTGCGCATGCACGCTTTTGTGGCCCATGTTCCAAGTAAATAACATTAGCTAGCAGGTTAAAAGTAGCCTATGTCTAGTCAGTATTATTTTGGGTTACACGACTCATTTAAAAACATGTTTATTTTATAAAATTAACAATAAAATTCAACAAAATGTTTATTTAATTATTATATATATATATATATATATATGTTATTGCATAATTATACCATAAAATATTCATATAAATGAATTATGGGTAATATTAGCTCAATCATATCTCAAAAAGTGGAAAACTTAGTCATTTTCAACATACAATAATTTAGTATGCAATAATCATAATCTTGCATACTGTTTGTAACAGACATATTTACATTTACGTTCATACATTCGCTGGATGCTTTTATCCAAAGTGCATTTAAGCTACATTTCAGTACGTGTGCTCCATAAGAGCTGAACCCATTACCTTTGGTGTTGCTAATGCAATGCTCTATCAATTGAGCTACAGGAACATTAATACCGTACCTTTTTGTAGCACAAAGAAATTGTGGGTAATGTTACTACAAGTATGTTACTACAAAATGAAAATCTATGGAAATGTGGAACGTTTGGAAGTTTTTAATATGCTTGGAGTCTGCACTAATCCTACAGCCCCTTTCTTTACTAAAACGCTATTTTGAAAATACAATATGCAAATCTGAACGCCTCTATTGTGTTGATTTCTGCTGTGGGGATTTCATTTCCCACCTCCTGGGGACATTTGTTTGTGTGCGCGCGCGTTCATGAGAGACAGAACGAAGTGTGAATGCTTTGAATCAGTGTGTGCGTGCGTGCGTGCGTGCGTGCGTGTGTGTCAGTCAAGGCCTCTGCTCCTGTCAACAGTGTTATTGTAGACGACTGTTATCAGTTGTTTTGTTACCTTCAGCTTGACACTTCCTTGAACTTCAGTAGCTGTGCTGTGCATGAGACAAACAGATTACAGAGTAACAAGTCAATACAAAACTACAAGGGATTGAAACAATCAATAAGACAAAATAAATCAAATAATGAATGTGTAAGAACCGCACAAATAAAACGAGAGAGATGTAGACGGTGTTTACACACCCTCCTGTCGATCCAAACCCGTATGACACACTCCCAAAGCGGAAAAACGATCATGCAGGTATTTTTCATTCCCTCAACGTGGTCTGTCAACCTCCTAAAAGGTCAGAAAAGCACAACAGAAGCAGTGATAAACAAACAGAAATCTAAGTTGTCATACAATGAATATCCACCATATGAAATCAATGACATTTAAGATCATCTTTCATAATTGAATTTGAAACAAAGTTTAAGCTGAAAGTTTAGTTGCGAATTTCTGCAGTCTTTCGCCATCTTTGTATGGTGAATGTAACTACATCATTTAAGCTACACGTGTGAAATAGCAGAATATGTGAACCAAAGGGTGAATTTTTCGAAATTGAATAAGATGAATAAAGCGTTTTATTGATATATGGTTTGTTAGGATAATATTTGGTCGAGATAAAACTCTGAAATCTGAGGGTGCAAAAAATCGAAACATTGAGAAAATGGCCTTTAAAGTTGTTCATCAGAGGCGCTGTAGCAGGCCGCTGCGAAGAAGAAACAGGTTTGTTTTAACGCTCTCTATTGTCTTACCGCTGTAATGACGTTGTGGAGATTAGATGAACCTGAAAGCTGAAATTCGAAGCTTTACATAGATACCAAACTTGAGTGGGTAATTTCCAAAGAGCGACAGCAGCGAGTGAAGTTTGTAGACGTGTTTCCGGTCATTTTTGTTAGTGATTTTGCTGTATCCACCTCACAAAAATAGTTTTTATATATTTATGGTAAAAAAGATTACTAAATATCTTCATGGAACATGATCTTTACTTGATACCCTAATGATTTTTGGCATAAAAGAAAAATCTATAATTTTGACCCGTACAATGTATTTTTGGCTATTACTACAAATGTTCCTGTGCTACTTAAGTCACATATAAGAGTCAAACACATGGTCAGAACGAAAGGAGATTATTGGACAGCTTCAGGCGAAAAATCATTCTAGAACATCTATTGTTCTAAAAATATTTTAAAAATACTTTTAGCACATAAACACATTTATTATTTATAGTCTTATCAAAAATAAAACATTGATGACTCATCCTGCACTATACAGATTTTTGTCCAATTAGTATCTAACTGTAAGCAAATCACGGCTTAAGCCTGATATTTGGCTTATTTGACAAGTTTAAAAAACAAAAACGAAGCTTAAATGTCTGATATAAACATTTAAATTGTGCCAAATTCCCAATTTCTATTTATTTATATACCACTACTATCCTAAACAATGTGTTAATAATGAATACGTGACCCTGTTGATAAAAATAATGATTGATAAAAAACAATGTAAAAGTCAGTCAGCCAATAGGAAAAATCGTGAATTTCACAACGAGAACTGATGATGACTGTGGAAAGTGATAAATAAGATCCCTGCGGGTGGAACCCGTGCCAGATCCCGACCAAAGCGTTGGGTTAGAGCCGGTGAGGTGGTAACCCAAACCTGAGGAATGAAGGAGTGATGGAAAGTTTGTGCAGGAGGAGAGGAGTGTGTGAGAAGGGCAAGCAGTTGTTTGTCACGGGGTTTGCGGGTGATAGGGGTCGAGCGTGTGTGCGTGCGTGAAGGAGGTGGGGAGGCTTGTTATGCTTATATGACTAACTGTTACTTCTCGCACGTTTATGAAACATGAAATATATAACCACAAAACAGCTTTTCCTGACAGCCGTTCATTTCTAAGAATGAATTAATGAATGTAGATGAAGAAATCATGAACACATTTAGCCTGCAGGTGAGAAAATCACACAAGCGCTCTTTCAGTTGAACGGTTTCTTGTAACAGATTTTGCTTTATAAAGCTTTTTTAATTGTATTTATCCATATTTTATTATTTTAACATTAGTTAACAAAATTAGTTAACATGAACAATAAACAACAAACAAAATGTTTATAGCATTGTATATATACTGCTTATTGTTAGTTTATGTTAGCTAACTGTTATGAATTACTGAAAATTGTTACCAATAATTAAATGTTCAGTGTTCACACTTGACGACTATTTTTGAAGCTGCTAGCGTCTGTTTTACATTATAATCCTATGGAGTAAACCGTGTTTTCAAAAAAGTCCTGAGCGCTTCGCTTAAGTTGAAAAAGTTCAACTTAAAAAACAAAACCTACGTCAAGCGTCTTTTTCACAGCTGGCCAATGACAAGTGAGACCCGTTTTCCATAACAACAGGCGAGGAAGGTGATTGGTCGAGTACGATTAAGCTCGAAAAAAATAAAATAGCGTCCAAAACGCATAGTTTTGTATAAATGTAAGTATAATTTTCACTTTCAATAAGTTTTGTTTGCATTTCTAGCGAGAAATTGGTATTTTAGTTTTTAAACATGTGATTAGTTAATGCAAAGACGCTCTCTGTTTATAATTCAAATAGACTTCTGTTACGCTGCATATGAAGCCTGTTCTCTCTGAACGTTGCCGGCTGCTATTTGTAACCACAACGCTGCGAACATTTTTTTACTAAAAAAGTGCTTTTGTCAAGTGTGAACATAGCCATAGAATCATAACCTTTTCTTAAAAACGACAAAAATATGTAAAGCATATTGTTCTTAATTTAATTGAACTGTTCTTTACTAAAAATTGTACTGATATGTATTCAAATGTTTAGCATTTTTCTACACATCAACAAGTCTCATATTTAAAGTATTAAAGAAAAATCTCTGAGCAATGAACAGTAAGTAAATGCACTTCCACAAGCGGTTAGTGAGAGCTGCCATTTTGTCAAATGCAAGACGTGTTTTCCCAAGCCATATATAAAGTCTCTTGTAGGGAATGTCTGGGAAACGAGGCCTGAAATCACACAATTCCGCCCCTGACCGGCCAATTGTCTGCCAGCTGGAGAAGAAAACAAGCGCGAATCGTGAAATCAAATTTGCGAAATCGGTCGAGATCTGCATGCGTCTGAAGGGAAATTGGAATAGCAAGTGTGACCTGGGAGTTTATTTACGCTTTGGCAGTCTCAATTAGACGTGTAATTGCACGAGAGGAAGAAATCTCTCAGCCCTTTAATGAACCCCCCCCATCATCATCTGCATCTCTGTTAAATGCAGACGTGTGTGTGTGTGTGTGTGTGTGTGCGCGCGCGCGAATACGACACTCCGTACTCGCCGGTGCCTCGACTCCACACCAGGTTGTTTGGAATTCTCCATCTGGAATCTCTCATTGGATCGGCGTGCTGGTTTCTACAGTAACCGTATACCCGGCAACTGAGAATTCTGGAATGCAAAAACATGGGGTTAGAAGGAGAGATAGAGACATCATCAGTTTGATTTATGAGGGTTTGGACAAGAATTAGGATTCCATTAAAGCATACATACCAGTCTGTGGTTGTTTTCAACAGCGTGCCGTTGCCAAAAACATCACACAAAAAAAGTAGCTGCGTGTTGCATTTGAATATATTAAGGGGATAGTTCACCCAAAAATACAAATCATCATTTATTCACCCTTGTGTTGCTCAAAACCCGTATATGACTCTTTCTTCTGTTGAACACAAAAGATATTTTGAGAAATGAAAAAAGAAAAATATCTTTGTCATTTTAAATGACACGAGAATGAAGAATTTTCTTTTTTGGACAAAATATAATAAATAAATATTTCCAATTTTATACTTTGGATGTTTCTAGTCTATTCACAACTTATGTTCTCATGCCGGCATCTCTTTATTGCAGTGGTTATAGCTTAAAATAACCAACAAATCATTTACACAAAACATATGTGTTACTTTCTGACAAAATTCAACCCCAACAAATTCCAACAAATGTTAAAGCTGCAATTCGTCACTTTTCTGGTTAAAAACGTATTAAACTAGTCAAAACTGTCCTCTTAATAAAGCCTGATTTACAGTGTTAAGCTTTTTAGGTTGAGCTGTCAGGTACGATTTCATGAAAATGCCATTTTAAGCTCATTTGACAATTCTATGCTTTGAACAAAGATAGCGATAGAGAGGAAAAGGTTAAAAATCGCAGCTTTAGTGTCGCTTCAGAGAAATTCATCCATGTTTTATAGTACGATATAGTATGATATGGTTTTACATCTGATAAGTCTTCACTGTATAAAATGATATCACATGCCATTGAAACCAATCATCGTTTTTTATGCCAACATTAGTATCATCACTAGCACAAACAGTAGTACTACCGTATTGTTTGTTAAAGAACACCAAACACAAGGCTGCACGCCAACGCATAAGGAAAAATACCATTGCCAACCATTGCCAGTCCAGTGAGTCTTAGATACACATCTTTTGGCCGGTGTCCACGGCTCTTAGCACTAAGCTAATAGGAACGTTCCTTTTATCATGATACAGGAACATGATACCGGGACAGAAATGTGGGGCACGAGTAGCCCGCGCTGCTCTTGTCAACCTAAACACCTGCCGTCACCCTTGAGCGGCCCACGCCAGCCAGTCAGCTGAAGGAAGGTCATCGGCCGCCGATGAAGCATTATGGGTCTAAATTAAGCTTAATGTCATTGTAAAGAAGCTGGATTTGAACTTGACCTTTGCTTGATTTCTCAAAATACACATCCTAATATATATTCATGACATTTCCAATTGAAACCGGATTAAAAACACCCCAGAGTTGTTGAGCGAACTGGCATTTGGGTAACGTCTAATTTCACGAGTCAAAATCAGGATGAATGTTTTTGAGTTATGTTTGTCAGGTTTAAAACAGATGTGCTCCCCTGCATGATGTAAGCGTGTATGAAGTCTAACATGTACTTGCATGTCTAGCAGGTGAAGGGCAGGTCAGTGCGTTCGTTCTGAGGATCTGTTGATAATGTCTCACTGGAGTCTCATAATGACGGCGTAATGATATGAGCGAAATCCACTCGACTGGCAAAGATTAGCTTCAGGACAAACATAATTGAAAAAAATGAGGGATGACTATGAAGGACAATCCGACGAAATGTGAGGTCACCCGGACCTTTGGGAACATCGTGGAATGGGATTGTATTTAAGGATTTAGTTGGGAATCGACAAGTCATTGTATACGAAATATTCAATGATATTCTGTTTTTCAACTGCGAGTGATAAATGACTTAACAGGGATGTTAGCGTATACCGGATCTACGAGTTGTTTTAACCTATAGTTGGGTCAGAAATAGAGGTTAATTTAAACCAACAGTTGGGTTTCTACATATTTGGGTAAAAAAAAACATATCTATGAAAGAATCATACAAAAGTAGTTCTCTTATTTCTTCTCAAATGTTATCAATCTTTTTCATCTATTCCCACTTTACAACTGTTTCTCCTCTTACAGAAAAACACATGGATTTTACATTTCTCACCTGGTCTCATGGGTTTCACTTATGACTTGACATGAAATTCACACTCAAATATTCCAAAACCACCTTTCACGTGTGATTTTGCACATGTTAAATTCATGCTTTTTTCTGTAAGGCTCTCCCATCTGTGGGTGATTTCACTGAGATATGCAAACATTTTAATTCCCAAAGAAGATTTCCCAAGTAGGTAAATGAGGCTGTAATAACTCCAGCTCACTCTTCCATAGCTTCACTGGGAGGGGAGTGAATTACAGCCAATCAACAAGAGTAATTATCAGTAATGGCAGATAAGTACTCACTTAAACATCACTGTAATGCACTTGCGTATGGAGCTATACGATTCTACGAGAGCGCGAAAGATACAGAACAGCATCATATCAACTTTGTACAGCAGCAAAATAAGAGTTTATTTTACTGTAATAACAAAGTCATTTGTTGCATAACTTACCCTATAATATTAAAACACACAAAGGCATTTATTTGTGGTGTGTATACATGTTATTCATGTGCATGATATCATATGGTGACCAACATTCTGGAAAAACATTTTTAAAAAATCATAAAAATCAAATATTATTAAAGGCTAAAAAAAAAAAAAAACTTTTCAAAGTTATTAACAAGGCAAAGTCAAATAAAAAACCAGATTTTCATAAACATTCAAAGAAAATATAAAAATACCAAAGAAATTAAAATCAACAAAAACACAAAACTCACCCCAATTTATCAATTCATTAGAGTAACATTTGACTAGAAGGTAAAATGACAAAATTACAGATAAAAGAAACAAATCTTCATGTATCCTGTTCACAGAGATCAGACAGACAGCATCTTCAGCTTCAAAGCACTTCAATCCCTATCAAGACCTGTACAAATGTGCAAAAACTGACCATAAAGTGACGTTTTGCCAAAATTGTGTTTTATGTTTTAAATTGTTCTCTGGTTTGACTGGCTGTATTTCTTTAACTGTGACTGCTTTTCTGAGTTCTTTTTTATAAACGCTGATAATCCAACAACAAAGAGAACATTGAGGAAACGTTGTTTTGAAGTGTATTATTGCACCAAGGGGGCAGCGTTTCAAACGGCACGCAACCGGATTACGATAAGCCGGACGACCCTGGCGGTTAATGGAAGGAAAGCAGACGCTGGGAATGTTAAACCTTGACCTCAG
This sequence comes from Oreonectes daqikongensis, assembly GCA_026939265.1. Classification (NCBI taxonomy): domain Eukaryota; kingdom Metazoa; phylum Chordata; class Actinopteri; order Cypriniformes; family Nemacheilidae; genus Oreonectes; species Oreonectes daqikongensis. Next base: position 3,195,053 of record JAOTQM010000350.1, read on the forward strand.
ATAAAAGGAGAAAAGTGACAACGAAAGTCAAAACAGTTTTACGAGACTTTGATATGGGATCAGCTATTTGTCTAACCTTCATCCTGCTGGTTTCATTGTTTTTGGGGCCCACAAGCTTCGGCTAGATTGAGAAGGAACATGGTGGTCGACAAACTTTAGGATTTCTTCGTAGAATATGAACAATAGCAAAGTTAATGGAGTGTTTTGTGATGACGCGACTCAGTAGTGAATATAGAGTTACAGCCGAAGCAAGACAATAATAATATTTTAAGACAACAAAACTCTGTGGAAAGTCAAGCCAGCGTAAGGCACCCAATATATTAACCAACAACATCCTGGAGAAAATCTTAAAGCCATTGGTCATAATAAAAATGATTGATAATAATAAAAAATTGGTCTTGATAATATTGCAGGAAACTATTGATCAAAAACTCAATCACACAACCATGAAGGGTAAACTTTACAGGCAATGGCCATACCAAGCACATCACAACGTCATATACACATTTACGTGGTATCGTGAATTAAATACGCACATATATACAAACAAACAAACCCTACGTGCAGCATTATCGCGGCTGTACGAGTTACGCACAATGTTTAATGTTCAGAAATGTGCAATATACACACTCACTTATATATTAAAATATTAAGATATAAAATGTCTGACATCCTAATCTAACCACAACCTTAACTAGCTAACTCTATTTTACGACTGGCCAATTTAGTTAGCTCATCTTCACATTAATGAAACCAGTTAATGGTTTTTGATCACTTGCCTTGTTAAGATCAAACCTAATTCTTCATCTAGACAGCACCAATCATTGGGTTCTTCTGTTGGGGATCTGGGTACTGTTCATCACCGTACGGCCCGTAGCGATCGGGACTGGCCGTCCGATAGTTTCCATGGCTCAGCGTTTCATATCTCGGTGGTGCTCTGGCACCTGGATTGGGAGATGGAGGAAGATCTTGCCTCGTGGGACCCTTCTGGTGTGCTGGAGATGAAGGGTAGTAACCTGCCGGGCCGTCTGCAGGTCGGGGTACGGGCAAACGGCCCGAGCGCTGGGGATAGCCGTCTTGATTGGGGTACTCAAAGGAGGGGTTTGGGTAATGTGGTGGATCTCTCAGATCGGTCCAGTTCTGGTTCGGGTGGTCGTCCACTGGCATTTTCCTGGAAAACAGATTTAAAAAAGGGTATGATTACAGTTTTTGTTTGTTTGTAGATGGACATCTGTGAATTAAGTGATGTAAGGCCAAAGAAATTGAAAAATATATAAATAAAGCAAAGGTCTCTACAAGCCAGCAAGAATAAATGGAACTCATCTAGAGATTAAACTTAATGGATGCTATTAAAGAAGAAGTCACTGCCACGCATCCATTAACTTCCTTTACATCAATATTAAGGTTTCAGGTCAATGTTGTATGAATGCAGAGGGAAATGTTGCTTAAGGTAATGTGACTAGTCTGAAGTTTTTACCATTATAATCAAACTTCGACGTCTCCTAAAGTTCATAAAAAACGTTTTGTGCAATAAATGCAGTTTTAAATGGTTTAAAATGGAAAATAGCACGTCGCACTGTAGATGGTTTTTTTTTATTTACTCACCCACATTCCACTTTCATCTGCAGAACACAAAAGAAGATATTTTGAAGAACGCTGGTAACCGAACAACACTGGTCCCCATTGACTTCAATTGTATAGACACAAAACTACTGAGACATTTCTCAAAATATCTTCTACTGTGTTCCACAGAACAAAGAGTCATATACAGGTTTTGAACAACATGAAGAAATGTCATTCCTTTAATGTATTTACAAAAGTACGGGTCACACTGTACATTTTTTTTATCCGAGTATTGCATCCATCTATTGTATTTCAAACTTCCGGTGACCACTGAAAAATAACACTAGCACATTACATCAAATCCTGTGTAAAACAGGCTGGAACTGTAGAAACGGTGTGTGTGAGGAGCTCATAAAAGCAAGGTTTGATATTTAATAAAAGTCAATTCCAAAGCACAACTGTTCACTATTTCACCTGTCACAGAAACATGCGTGTGTGCACTGTATTGCGAAGGTTGGAGATGTGTGTGTGTATTTTCCGTCAGCAGTGTATGTAGTGCGTCTGTCAACTCCGACCACCCAAGAACTGAAACAGAAACTCTGCAGTCCAAACACTGTGTGTGCGTGCATGCGTGTGTGTGTGTGTTAAATGCTGGTAACAAAAAATCCCAAACACACCCAGACTAAAGGCTCCAGACTAATCTTACAAAGTAACTTTTGTGCTTTCAACAGCAATGCATTTGATTTTGTTTTTACCTCTGTAATGACAGCACTCATAACTCAAGTGCCTTTATGAAGAGTAATGTAATGTTTACTGTAAACTAATGGTTAATTGTTGTAAATTTAACAGGAATGAATGTTTGGCAGACCTCTGGGAATGCACCCTTTAAAGATTTATTGTACACTAGCAGTACACAATTTTATAATCTTTTAAACACATATTTTTATGCAGATACACTATATTGCCAAAAGTATTGGGTCACTCTATCTAAGAAACAGGTTTGATGACTTGAGTACCAATCTTAAGGCTGCAGCATGTCATGGTATTCTATGGAACTGTGTGCTTCTAATTTAATAGCAACAGTTAGGGAAGAACCTTTATATATAAATTAAATATATAAAGCAATATTAAAAGTAATAAAATACAAAGGACAAAAGCACGTAGCAAAATTGCTAAACATGAAATTAAAATGAACATGAAAGCTTAAAATATATAAAAAGCTACTTCAAAATATTAATAAAACTACAATCGGAATAAAACAGAACTATAACTCTGAGTGTGTGTTATATAACTTGTAGAATACAGAATTTATTCCTCATATACACTAGAATAAATGACACAACTCATGTACAGTATAGTGAGATAAACACTGAGGTTAGTGTGCTAGATGAGCCGTAATGAGGAGAGTGATGGGTTACAGACTTTACTAGCAGCTGAGGATTAAACCAGACACACATGCACGCACGCACACGCACACACACACACACACACACACACAAGTGTGCAACACCCGCTGGCGGCCGTACCCTAGAGCTGACCTCATGATCCAGAGTAAAACCCACAGGCTCGAGGTCACAGCTGAGAGAGCGCGTGTGAGATCCAGATGTGTTCGGTATGACGTGTATGTTTCAGGTGTGTATGGGTAAAGGTTGTGTTTGCGTGTGTCACAGTGTCTTTGAATTTATAGCATGTGATGGAGAACACAAGAAAAGTGTGGAGTGTGTGTTTGCATGTGGAACAGACGTGAACCGTACGGTCGCTGGTGTGACTTAACATGCATGGATAAAAAAAAACAGAGTAATGACGGCCATCCGTCTCTCTCACACCAGCACTCATCAACACTCCAGCGGTCCGCTAACATATTTTCCGTCCTGCGAGGGGGGAGGAATCCGAGCGTGACTCCCTGCACCTGCCCGAGAGGTTCGGAAGGAAATTCTTCCTTGGGCTCCTGATTTGACCTCGACTCGTGTGTCTCCCTCCAGAGACGCACACAATGCCAAACAGCTGGTGGCTGACGGGTAACAAAGGAGGGTGTGTTGAATTGTAAGTAACAGGATGAACTAGTGACCAGTCAATAAGTGGAGATGGATTAAGGAATTGACTCAGTCTCCGAAAACAAGATCGGGAAACTACAAGAGTGTGTGTGTGTGTGTGTGTGTGTGTGTGTGTGTGTGTGTGGCTTTAGGGATTAGGGTCATGTATATACAGTATAGAAAGAAAGGTGAATGGACAGACAGACAGATTGATAGACAGAAAGACGGACAGACAGAAGGATCTACAGACAGATAAGCAGACAGACAGTTGTGTATAGTGATATAGTTCATGTAGGGTCCGTAGGGAAACGGGAGCTGATGCAGGCAGAAAGCAAAATAACGGCGTTTCATTTCCAAACACTGATTTCATTACCTCCACTGTGTTTCACTGCAAACAATGTTAAAGCAAAACACAGTCACTGCGCTTTATTTACTTGGAAGCGAAACGGCAGCCGCAGCCAAAACGCAATAAAAAACAGATCGAGATGTCACGACGCTGAAGAAGCAATCGTGGCTTTTGTTGGCAAAATGAACGAACAAAGAAAACCACAGTGTTGCCTGATAATCTAAATCAAAACATGCTTTTCTATGCAGGCAGAACCACACGATCTTAAATAAACAAATACTTTGAATCATAATCTCGCCGTGCGCTCTCATGTTCTCAAGAGTTCTGCTTTACTGCCAGTCAAACAACTGTTGGCTTTCTGTAAGATGATATTGTTAAAGACAATTAAAGACAATTAAAGAGTTAAAGACACTTGGAAGGATCTGTGTCATCCGTAAGGACGGTTTTGGGTTCAGGAAGATTTCCGTACGTTCACATGCACACGGATCTAAACTGAACACAACTGACTCTCTATTTGCAGATATTGTATTGTTGTGTAACCTCCTGACCTCATCTGATCTTCATCCAATCAAATGCCAGGGATCCTCACCCTAATACACTTCCTACTGTGGTTAAACTGTAAGGGAAATGATTCTTTTGTATGCAAATGTGATGACCTAAGAAGCAAAATATTTGTGAACGCTATTAATGTGAGAAGAGAGAGAACAGCACAAACCATAAGAAAAGAAATAAGCAACAAAACTGAATTTCAAGTCATCTGTTTACAAAGAAAACAGAAAAGGAAACTTCAGAAAACACGTGCAAAGATGTTTTACCAAATTTAAAGCCACAGAATCGAGACTTTACCTAGTCATGTATTTTACTATTTAATACTTCACATATGAAAAAAACCCAAAAAATAAACAGAAATAATGAATAAATTAAATGTAACAAAAACACAGTGACGTTTTACCAAATGTAAGGTCACGTAACAGAATTTCTCTCAGTCTACATTGATACTAAAGGATATTTTTTATTATTTAAGGATAATTTTGAAATACTTTTATACTATTTAAGATAATAGCAAATGCTTCGTAAATCAAAATGAAATAAATAGAAAGTGTCGAATCGCAACGTTCATGCAACATCACGTTTCCAGCATCCATACGGTTACCAGACCTGAGCTTTAACCACTACGCCACCACCCCATCGAGTCCTCGCGATCTGGGATGAGCTGCATTATGCTTCCTACAATGAACACAGTATTAAATCTGTCCCTGCGGCAAGCGTGATGTGACACACGCTGTTTAAAGTGATCAGTTTCAGCTCCGAGCAACTTCTCCAAAAGACTAAAACAAGCACTTCTGCTCCTACTGAACCACACACAGAGAGAGAGAGAGAGAGAGAGAGAGAGAGAAATATATGCTAATGTAAGGAGGTGCAGTCATTTGAAAGGAAATGGGCTTGAATGAGCGCCCGGGGGAACTGCGGCACAAAGTTCAACCCTGAAAAATGTATTTCATTTCATTTAAATGGTCCGTTCTCATGAATACATCGGGCTGCGGGGCTTCGCTGCTGTTTCACGACGAGCTGCGAGTCACGGGGGGATGAAGTGTTCGGAGTTTGCAAACAACATGCAATGTTAACAATAACTGACTGTATGAGCAAGAGAAACTTTGTTCACTTTTAAAGTGCAGGTGTTCAAGGGCATGAATGTATTTCACAGGTTCATGGATTTCAAACAACAAAAAAAAAGTTAAAATCGAGAACCGTATAACTGCAGATTGTGTCACATTTTGATATTATATGATAACTATGACAGTCATTCAGTACTATAGTATAAATCAAAGTACCATAGTATAGCCACTATAGATGCTGTATTCATTAACATGGTACCAAAAACAAACATTTTGAACTGTTCTTTGTATTCTGGACAACATCGAGTGTTCCTCGAGTTCAGAGGGTCACAGTCGAGTCTCTTGTCATATCTGTGTGTGTGTTCCTGCTGAGGATGATTGAAACACTTAAGCACTGGGCCGTGAGCCAGGTTAGCATTCCCAGCCTCAAGTCTGGATCCCGGTCCCCTGGGAGCAGATCAGGTGAATATTCCGGGATGAGAAAAGCTCTCGGAAGGCAAACACTCGAGATTTAATTAGTGGGCTGAAAGAGGATTAGAATATGTGTGTGTGTGTGTGTGTGTGTGTGGACTTCCTTTGCATTTTATTGCTTTGTTGACTGTAAAGCCAAGCACACAACTACAAAACTAAAGAGTGCAACAAGACAGTAAAATCCCTGAATCTAAGCAAACCCATCACAGTCCGTGTCTAAATGTTTAGACTCATCTTAAAGACGTAAAAATAATAGCGATAACTATTATAGCGGCCACACCAATGGTATAATAATAACTACTAATATAATAATATGTATATTTAATTTAATTTATATAAGTTTTAAATGATATAATAATTGTATAATCATGTTAATAAGCAATTTGTGGAATGGGTCATATAACTTTGTCACATTTAAGTCAAGTAACGGTTCTTCTACTGGTAACCCAAAATAACACATACTTTTAACTTGCTAGCTAATGTCATTTACTTATTTCTTTTGCTTGTTATCAGAAATGATTATTTTGCGGATGTGTACCAGAAGTTACGTTTGGGCCGCAAAAGCATGCATTCGCAGTAACGCTCATTTATGATGTTGCTTTGCATAAAAGTTAATGTTATCGTCCTTGGTGTGAACGGGCCTTTAGGCACTACAACACATTTCAAACTGGTTTGATATCGGGCTGACCGGTTGTTAGGTGTGCATGCTGTTAGCAGCAAAAATCGACGGCCAATGAAACAGCAAGAGCACCTAGGAAACGGCGTTTAATGGTATAAAGTCACATATGTCTACTGTACAGCATGCAAGCACATGTGAAAGTACACAAACACACAGGTCTTACCTGGGCACTGATGCATGCATCCGATCTACATCATTGTATCTTGGAACCATTCTAGGGTCGGGACCTCTGATCTGCACAAAAAACAAAACAACGAAACAAACATCAATATGTGAAGCATAGATGTGTTTTAAAGCTGGTCTAGCAGAAATAACTCGAACGTAAGGTTTAATGTCAGTCTCATATGACCGTGGTGGGATTCTGGGATTGCCGCGTGTGACAGATGAAGGTTACAGGCATTATGTAAAGAAGGGAGCTCATTTCCGCCTTCTCCACGAGGAAAACTGTGGCATTTATCTCAACGAGCCGCTTCTAAACGCCCGTCCTCCGGCGTGTGACTGCCGCCCCAGTGCACAACCCTGAATACTAAGTGCCATCTTTAAACAAAGTATCTCGCAGGGATCGAATGCCAGGGCACGAGCGGAGACGCCGACGTGCGTTTGCAGTAAAGGTCACGTTTAGAGACGCGAGAAATGATTTTGGGAATGATAGAGTGCTGCGCGAGGACAATGATCAAAACCATATACAATTCCTCGCTTTTATCGGTTCCTTTCATTCGTTCTTGCGTCTGTTCTGGACGCACAGGGAATCAGTCAGGGCCTTTGTTACAGATGAAGGTATTAAAGGACGTTTCTATTTTTGACAGACGTTTGTTTTATTGCTTAGCATATAGGATCCGTCTTTCCTACCTTTTTGTCTCCAATGGTAAAATTACTCCTGCAATCACTTGCACACTTTTTAACAATCGACACAATTCAACGCATTCAAGGTTTTATTAGACGCTAGCGATTAAGTTTGCTCAATTTACTTTTTCTTTAGTATTAACCTAAATGCTTGAATGTAAATAAATGATTTTAATAAACAAATGTGACAGGCACAGAACATTTAGCATCTGTCTGTAATTTTCTGTAACCTCCACATTTCCGTCTGGACGCATTCAGCACATCTAGCAGTAAAATCTCTGGACATTAACGCGATGAAATGTTAGCTAGTTGCCTCCATAGGGAGAGTTATTACAAAACACAAGAGACTCCGTCGACTTTGAATATTCCACAATACTCCCGTGTTTTCCCTCACTGGCCGCAGATGTTATCGCGGGCACGTGCGATTGATCTTTTCCGAGTAATTAGCATTTTAGGCAGAGAGGACGAGACGTGGGCCCGCCGCCAGGAGCTCGACTCCAACGCAGGGAGAGAGATTTGAAACGTTGCCACGGCAGACTTGGTGGTCTGGTCTAGCTTAACCACGTGGGTCAAAAAGGATCAACAAAACCTGCTCAACCCTGCCAGACCTCACCAATGGGGAAATGGGGGCACCATGGCAACCAAGCTTCCAAAAACTAGTCGTCTCTGTCCTGTTATCAGATCAAAATGGCCGTGTGGACAGATTAAGGACTTGTGTGTTTAGAGCAAACGTGCATCTGTGAATGTAGAAACGTACATGCCATGCTGGTGACTTGGACCGAGACGGCAAACACTCGCACTGTGTTTCAAACACATATACGGATGTCATCGGTACAGATGGTGCAGGATAACACGGATGTATTTACATTAAACAAACTGTGGATTTACACAAACATGCATGTAGGGCATGATGATCATGTTTTAATGAATCAATTATTCATGGTTGCACATTTGTTTTTGTACCTCGAATTAAACACAAGAAGAATCACAGATGTCTTTAATATCCTACGTTTTTCTTGTAGGCATCAATAAGAGTAAATGGAGAGCAAATGGAAGCTTTCGATTAAGTCATGTATGTCTTAGATATTTCTCCTAAAAAAGAAACTCATTTTGGAAAAGCAGTTTCCTTGTATGCTGTACATGCAAACCGACCATCTACACTCACTGTATGGTCAATAAAAAGCCCTCGGTAACTTTGGTTCTTATCATTTCTTCCCTGTAATGAGATTCAAACTCTCTTGTGAAGGGAACAGGCAGCGTCGAGTAAAGCTTTGCCGTCGGACTTCAACAGAACTCAGACTTAACGCTGCGTTTCTCAGCAAACACAAACCGGGCTCAGTGTTTGTCATGGAGCTCAAGCGGTGAGCGCTGTGACTGCGAGCTGTGCTTAGTCACTTTTTCTGCCGAACGTGTACGTGTGTGTTAAACTTTACCAAACAACTGCCTGTTTGTGCTTTCACATCGAATTCTTCAAAACACTCACAAATCTGACCATCCTTCCAAAAAGATCCTGATTCTAAAAACCTCATACCAAGTGAGTCGACTCATCAGTTTTGAGTCGATTCATCAGCTGACAGATGATGCATCAACAGCACTGCCCACAATTTCAAACCTTCCTCCTCTTGTTTTCCACATACCTTGTGCTTTCCTCCACCGCTCGCTTCGCTGCTAAAATAAACATGTCGTAAGTACATCGCTCTCTCCCTGGAGCCTCCGTGGCGTGTGGACCTTTGATGTAGTGCTGCCACGGCCCAGTGCCCTCTAACGTCCCCTGAAAAGCCACGGTTATGCCACCCAGACGCCCCACGCTTGTTAGCAGCAGATGGTGAAAGCATTTTGAGAGGGTCATTTAGACACAAGACTGCAGGAGTCTGCTGGTGACCTCCTCATGCATCTCACCTGACCCACTAACACAGACAGGATTTTTCTGGACAGAACTACACGAGCGATGTTCACGTGGTATGTTGGAGTACATGTGGACTGTCTTTCTTACTGCAAAATTCCTTTTCTTATAACACGAGAAGCATACTGTAGTAGTACACTTACAAAATTAAACCCAAATATAAAGTTTACGAACTACTTCAATACTGCATTTCAAAATCAAATGTTAGCTTTCCAATGAAACTACTATGAGATCAAAATATTTTAAGATCATGAGAACCATTTCAGTCAAGTGACTCCAAACTTTTAGCTCTTCTTACAAAACTGCACATTCACTCCTACTTAAATTCCCAAAATGAATCCGCCACCCAAGCGCTCAACGTTTCAGAACCGCAATAAAGAATTCCACACACGGTTATGAGTCTGTTCTTGCCCATTTCTCCCATGAGGTCTCTCTACGTCTCCCATTCCACAATCCCTTTCTCTGTTCGTTCAGATTCCTGACCACAGTTTACGGTTTTCACACAAAGCCCACAGCTACGAACATCTAAACGATCCTCCTTGTGGACGTTGTGACCTGCTTGCTCGAGCACAATTGTGTCAAGGTCTCTCACTCCCCATCCATCTCTCTCTCTCTCTTTCAGTCTTAATCTTCCTCTACGAGTTCACGTTGATGTGTTGTGACATCTCCGGCACCTGGTTTAGGATTTGGGATTATTTGTGAGGTCTGTGGAAAGCCACCTCGCTGCCGTCGCTCAATCGTTTTACAGGCGTCCGTCACGGCTGTCTGTCAAGCTAGCGTGTGCGTCTGGAGATGCCAGATTAATTGGATCTGACAGGACCAGAATGCTCATCTCAAACTGTTCTGGTGTAAGGAAAACGCCGCCATCCTAATTCTGAACGTTCTGTCTCTTTTTCATCTTCTTTCGTTCTTCCTGTGTCGCCTTTGCAGATTGATTTTCTAATTTAACTTGATAATCACTGGACTCAAGTTAACTTACAAGCACTAACCTGTATAAAGACACGCGCCATATATTGGTTACAATATCAGTATCAGTTTGATTGAGTCAATATTTAAAAACATCAAGTGTCACACTCTGCAAAAGTCACTGGCATGATGCTAGAGCTGTTGCCAGGGTGTTACTATATGGTTGCTATAGAGTTCTGAGTGGCCTGTTGTGATGCAGTTCCTATGGTGTTCTAAGTAGCCTGTTGCTATGCGGTTACTATAGTGTTCTAAGTAGCCTGTTGCTTTGGGGTTGCTATAGTGTTCTGTTCTGAGTGACCTGTTGTGATACAGTTGCTATGATGTTTGCAAGGGTGTTACTATACTGTTCTAAGTGGCCTGTTGCTATGCAGTTGCCATAGTGTTTAAGTGGCCTGTTGCTTGGTGTTCTGTGTGACCTGTTGTGATGCAGTTGTTATTGCTGTGCGGTTGCTATGATTGTCTGGGTGGCCTGTTGCTATGTGGTTGCTAGCATGTTTGCCCCGGGTGTTGCTATGCAGTTACTATACTGTTCTGAGTGACCTGTTGCTATGCGATTGCCATAATGTTTTAAGTGGCCTGTTGCTATGTGGTTGCTATGGTGTTCTGAGTGGCTATTTGTTCTGTAGTTGCTTGAGTGTTTTGGGTCGTTGTTTCCAGAACCAAATCAAAAAAGACCAACCCAATTTTTGTTACCTGTTTTACTCGTCTGCTAGGTAGGTGACAGTCATAAATTCAGAACAAACCTTAAGTACAGTAATAGAGAGAGAACCACCACCACTAATATTAGCCATTATACCAGTTATGGGCTTAACCAAAATAATTAGCTGTGGAGAAATGTCTTTATACATGAATGACAAGAGATTGCCGATGACTTAAAAAACAAACACACATATACATGCAGCAGAATGACTGGAGGTGTGTGAAAACCAGCCTCTAAACCAATTAAACTAATGAATCCACACAGTCTGTGCGATTGTACGCCTCATGCTTGCTCCTTATGTTCGCAGACAATTTTATTCAAAAATGTATATTTATACTTAAAAGACTAGATTTAAAGAATAATAATGAATCGTGCAAATATAAAAAAGGGGAATCTACTAGCAGCCCACTCTCAGCTGAGCTCAAGAGCTTCTACAGTTTTCTCCCTGTGTGTCCAGAAAAGCCTGAATGAAGTTCACTTTTCCAGCAGACGCACATAATCATATAAGCTATAATTGTAAACTCTGCCGAGCCCTGAATGCAACCCTCAATCTCTCGAAGATGAAGTGCTGGACATCTGGATGGATGCGAGTGTGACTCAGGGCGCTCAGGGTCTAATAAGCGCTCTGAGAAAGCTTCAGCTCCAATTTAGATCGAGTTTTTGTTTTAAAGTGCTCTGAAACACAACAGCACACAGACAGTCACCTCTGCTATCTACTGCACAAATCGCTTCTATTACTAGGAGAGGTTTGTGCCAAATTGTACCATTCTTCTGTTTCTGAGGTTCTGTCTTCATTTTTGTCCATCTTCTCTTGATTCTTTTAGCTAAATTTTTCTCTCTGTCTTTCATGCATAATAAATCTAATGCCTCATGCAGTCTTGTCTTCATAACTTCATGTTTGGATGCCTCATTTGTCACTGCTTTATTTATTTATGTGAGGTGGGAGACTACGTTTAAGAAAAATTGCTATTTTGCTGTACTTAGTAAGACCGGGAAAAGATATCTGGACTGCTCTCATAAGAATGTAAAAGTTGAACTGCGGTGTGTGTACGGCCAGCGGCGCAGTGTGTAAATGCTGGGATGTCAAGGGCTGGGTCAGCTTGTTTTAGGCTCTGGGCAGTGCAGACAGCCCAATAAAAACACATACACACCCACACAAGCAGTAACCACACTACATACAGACCTAAAAATACACCACACTCAGAAAACTCTTTGCTCAACTTGAAGAAACATAAACTGAGGGATTGGTGAAAAACGACGCTTAACCTTTAGAAAATCATCCACCTCAGGAGGTCATAATTACAGACATTCTTAAGAAATGTCAAGTTAATTTCATGTTGGATAATAATATATAATGGTTTTCTTACTAAAGAACATGGAATTTGTGACTATTGCTTAAAAAAGTAAAGAGATGCTATTAGGGCTCTGTTCACTGTTTGATGCAAGACTGACGTGAGTATCATCCAGATTGCAGAGCCGCATTGTCACTAACGTTTAGCGTTGTTTACTTGACTATATAATATAATATTTTAACAATACCAAAATAGTTTTCTACACTGTTCTTCATTGTTGTCACACGTTAGCGAGAGAAGGAAAAGCGCTGTGGGTTAGAGAGGCGGGACTCATTGCAGAGAACGTGACTTTGCGCTATTTTTACAGAATGCGGTTGTAAAAGATGTTAAATTAAGTTAAATTAAATGATTCCTGAATAAATAAAAACCACAAAACACAGACAGACAACAGATTATATATAAATGTACATTAATTGTTTGGTCGAAATTATTGGTAAGAACAATTTAGTGTTCCCTGGATATTGGTAGGGACACGGTCCTCTAAATCGACACCCTTGGGTGAACGTAAAGAGAATGCTGTGTTGTGAGACACAGCTGGGTCACATGACAGCATATAGATTAGTCAGATCTCAGACACTCTTAAAAAAGTGATGCCACAGAAGAACCATCCACACATTTGTTTTCTTTTTATAATCTTCTTTCTTTTTATTTCTGTTCTTTTATAAACAGAAAAGGTTGCATGAAATTAAACAAACAACAAAAATGAAAGACAGAAGAAAGAAAGAAAAGAGAGGAAGGAAGAAAAGAAAAAAGAAAGAATGGAAAGAAAGAAAGAAAGAAAAGAGAGGAAGGAAGGAAAGAAAGAAAAAGATGGAAAGAATGAATGAATGAATGGAAGGAAGGAAGGAAAGAAAGAAAGATAAAAAGAATTAAGAACAAAAGAAGAGAAAAAGAAAAGGATGAAGAAAAAGAAAAAGAAAGAAAAGCAGACACTTACTCTTAAGGGGTCATACTCCTGTCTTCTTCGGGCAGTCAGGTCTTCATAGGATGGGGCGGGTCTCACCTGCTGAAGCTGATTTCTGATTTGCTGCAGTCGATCTTCATTACTGCAACACAAGACAAAACCAAGACAGATGAGCTATGAAAAATCTATTATTGTCTGTCAGATTTACAGACATCCATAAGTTGTCCACAAGTTTACAAATTAAGCATTTACACTACTGAATTACATAAATGATCATTTACCCAGTGGCAACTGTACATCACAGATAAATCTGTTCCAAAACAGCATGTGTATAAGTGACTGCTAGAAGTTAATAAGCAATTTGGTTTGTCAGATTTCTAAATCAACGGAGGCTAAAATAAACTACGCTTGATGTAAAATTCAGTGTATTAAATTATCCATGTTAAAAACACCAACACACCATCTATACGCTTTATAAAAGCACAGATGTAACCTCAGGCCATGTATCGATTCACAACAGAACAAGTATTATGAAATCAATGCTTATATTGCTTCAACTTTCTCTTTAACAGAACAGTACAGAGAAAATAATGAAGTCCAGTCCTGATTGGCCAATGTTTCCACCAATCATAATCTTGCCCCAAATGCCATTCATGAGCAATGCGTTGCTCTTTCAAACACATTGAGGTACAGTTCACACAAAAATGATTTTTTTAAAATAATGTTCATAGCCAAACAACATTGGCCCCGATTGTCTTCCATTATATGAACACATTTCTCAAAATATCTTCTTTTGTGTTCCGCAGAAGAAAGAGTCATATATCAAATATCAAGAAATAAAATAAGATAACACATATACACAACATCTAGGATTGTTTATATATTGCATATTTTCTAGAAACTTCATCCACAGATGCTGCAAAGTTTAATTGAAAATACGAGAGGCAGTGATCTAAGCCACTCCAGCAGCTGTTGGAGGACATGGAGAGCAGGAACATCATCCATTATCTAATCCCACAGAACGCAATTAGAGCTGCCATTCTGATTGAGAGTACACACGACCCTCTGAATGAGAAACACTATCAATGTTTAATTAGCTGCTGCCGAGAGCCCCGCTCCACATATGAATCATATTTATATTACTTACACGACGAGGGGGGACCTCGTGTGCTTTTGAGCGGACGGGAGTTGAAGAACTTTTCCGAGACGTGCAACTAAAATCCTGCTGCTATTTCTAGAAGACGTGCTCACTAATGAAAGAGCGTCTGACGGCCGCCTGTCATCACCACTTCATTTGGTGTGTTTTGATGGAGGTACCACACAAACCGGAGAAAGTGTACAGATATCACGTTCCCCGCTTTAAGGCTAAGAGTAAGGTGAACGGCCATCTCAGATTATCTTTACAGACCCTGAGTGCTTCCTGCTGTGAGCGACTTGTTAATATGGTATTCCAGTAAAGTTAATTAGGGCTTATGTTGTGTAACAGAAAGCAGCGCTAGCAATTAGCATGTGCGCGCTTCAGTCGTCATTGTGTTTATGTCTCCATTTGTTTAACACGCATTTAACATGCATCCCTTTAAAAGCTTTTCACTACACATCACACAAAAAAATGTAAACAAAAACTTTTACGCAATTAAAAAAACAAAAAACACTTTCATGCCATATTCTGTATGTGCATGTTTAGTATGTGCGTGCTGTTTAGTACAGACAAAGGTTAAAACTAAAACAAACCTTTCACATAATCTTCTGTATGAAAAATAAGGCGGACATAACAAAACTCCTTTACACAATCTTCTTTATGAAAACAGGCCAAACAAAATGAAATAAAATAAAACAACTTTTTTACAGCAATTCTATAGTGTAATTTTCTGTACAAAAACAGGGCGGACAAAATGTTAAAACAAAGCAATTTTCTATATAAAAACAGGCCAAACTACACATTAAAAAAGCAACTCTTTCACACAATTGTGGAAAAACAAACATTTAAGACAACACAACTTTTCCACACAATTTACTGTATGGAAAAGCCCAAACTAAATTTTCAAAACAAAACACCGCAACTCTTACAGACATTTTTCCGTATGAAAAAATGGCGGATAATTCAATATTAAAAAAATAATCGCAATGCACCTTTCAAACAAATTGTCAAAACAATGCAATTTTCCGGTGAAAAACAAACAAACTTCTAAACCAAAAGTATTATAAAAGTAAACATTTTTCCATTTTCAGCTGTCTAGGGTTATATATATTCCATACGGGAATGTTCATCCTGCATACATTTCCACTAACTAATGAATATGATTATATAGACAGGAAAATTAATCTAAGATCACAATCTAACTGTTAAACTGTCAACACACAGAGACCAGGCTCTCGAACAACCCATGGATGAATAGATACTGACATAAGGGTAATGCTAGAAACTGTGGACCTCTCTCTGTGTTTTTTCTGCAGGACGTGTTGTATAATGAGATCTGACAATTCTGCCATCTCTCACAGCCGGTGGCCAGCACACAGGTCTGTAATCAGGAGTGACACCCTCTTATAAACACACCTGCCATTCAGGTCTTAATGAAAATGTCCACTGTTCAATTATGCAGAGTCCTGCTCCGTCTAGATAGGGCTGTCAGAGATGTGGGTGGCCACCATCATCACAAGACCACATGTTTATGTAAATGAGAACGCAAACAGACTCAGGATTGTATATACACAGATATCTAATACCAGCAAATCAGGATGAGCTGTTCATTTTTAAAGAATTCAGTCTTTTTAAGAGAGATCGCTGAAAACTTACTATGGTAAACACATCTTTTACAAGGTACGCCCCTTCCTATGAACTTAGTTAACAGAAAGATGGGTGAATGCAAGCACAACGGCTACAAATCTACCTTAACTAAGACCATGTGATAAATAACACACCAAAAATTGAAGAAAGGATTAAGAAACGGCAGAAGCAGAGCTGGGCGTCACACGCGGCCGGTGGGCCATTAGCTCGATTAAGCCCATTTCTCAGTGCTGGATGCCGTCCAACTCTCTGGAGCTGGGTCCAGATTTCAGACGCCACGTCCCTGCGTCAGCATTTCCTGTGAAAAATGGCAATGCGGTCTTTAAACTCTCCTAAACAAGCGAAAGCAGGGCTGTATTTCCCATGTTTGATCAACACTAACATTTATTAGTCACATCTATTATGTGCAAAACGTCAGAAAGAACAAAGGGCTGTTAGGAGCCGTCGGGCGACGTGTGCGAGAGAGAACGGTAATTAAGTACTCTACCGCAGGAGAGGAAGATGAAGGCTTTGCATATCTGTCTGGCTGTTACTTTGCGGCTAATTGACCGTCTCTCTCTTTCGCTCTCTCTCTCTTATGTGCTCCCTGACATGGAAATTGAGCGCTAGCTCACAAACGCTCACTGATGGTTTCGAATCTAGGGATTGCTTCAGACGAGACACTCTCTCACGTTGTTTTCCTTCATAGACAACCTATTCGTCCAGTCGTATTAGAGGACTTGAATGGGTGTCTTATATATAAGTAGTTCTCGACTAGTTTGGCTACAGAAAGTAAAATGTACAATAGACACCTGGTGACCAAAACGAAAATGAAAAAGTAAATGATAAGGCTTTATCATTAATACTACATGCAACCCGTCATGATGATGGATGGATTTGCACCAAAAAAGGAGATGTCAACAATTGTTTTGGCCATTATAAACAAGCACACTCATCGTAAATTATTCAAACTTTATATAAAACAAATAATACTATTTTAAATGTAAAACTATTTTAAACAAAAAAATCGTATGTCTTCAATATTTAAAGGAGACCTCTTTAACGATTTACAATTTAATAAATTTGATTTAATTATTAATATTAAATTATTATACTAATAAAGAACTTTTATAATACATTATAATTTATAATACAAATATAAAAATCTATATTTAAAAAATCATAAAAACAACAAGTTAAGCTGAAACAATACTCAGAAAGTTAAGAAATATTAATTTAGTCTCCAAAATTTAGTTATTTTAAGTTAATATAACCACCAATCTATTGTTATCGGTAGATATCACTCTGAATAATCAGCTATCGGTATCGGTGGAAAAATGTAGTATTGGTGCATCTCTAAGGTAAAGTAATCAGCAATTTTCATACTGAGATGCTGATAGTGAGGCAACAAATATGATGTTTACCTTTAAACCAAAAAACACGACAGGTTAACAGGAAGTCAAGTAGTAATACAAATTCTGTCATCATTTATTGGCCCTCATGTTGTACAAAACTGTATATGTCTCTGTAAAACACAAAAGAAGATATTTTGAGAAATGTGTCCATTCAACGGAAGTCAATGGGGGGGTCAAGGTTGTTTGGTTACCAACGTTCTCCAAAATATCTTGTTTTATGTTGTGCAGAAGAAAGAAAGTCATACAGGTTTGGAATATCATGAGGATGAGTAAATGATTTTGCTTTTTTGGCTGAACCATCCCTAACACATACATGTAAGTTGCTTCGCTCTGACTGACTAAACCAGGGGTTGACAACCTGCCACTCTAGTGCCACAAGTTACACATTGCCGTTTTCAAATGAATCAGTAAATAAGACTACCATTGTACATTTTTAAGCAGGAAATGATTTCACACATGTACTAATGTATTTCTGAGAGCAAGTGACACATATGAGAGCAAGTCTATAGGGGCAAGTGTTGTAGTATATGATAGGATTACCCTTTGTGTGTGTGTGAGGTCGGCGGACAGCACAGCGCGAGCGGGATAATCTTGTGCGAATCGATGGTGAGACGAGTGCAAGAATGAACGAGGTCCCCACAGACGAGGCAACACTCACGCATAATTACCGCCAGACAACAAATCAATGAGCTGTGTCGTTGAGAACACTCAACCTGGACTAAAAACTCACCAGTGAGACACACGTCCTCTCTGTATATACACACTGTACCGCTACACAGTAAATCACAAGCGGCTTTACAGGCTGGCCTGTCAATATTTCAGGTTGACTGGACTAAAAGGCCAAAGAGTTCGTTAACGGCTAGTCTGGATTCTTCGTTACGGGCTGCTCCTGCGATTTTACATTTTAACGTTTGATAATGGGAACAACAAACACTTTATCTTCCATCGATCTACTTTAGCCAAGACAAAATTTCCATCATGAGGAGTTTGTCAACACCAGCAGCTGAAGATTTTCACAGACCTACTCACTTCTGTTTAGTTTTCATTCGAAAAACTACAGCAAATTTGTTTCCATCAACATCTCTAAAACTACTAAAATGTTAAGTACAGAATTTAGGTTTAAGAGTCTTATTGTACCGATATCATTTCTTACCTGTCAGTCTTTGGGGGGGCAGTTCTTTGCTTGTTCACTTTGGCATAAAGTCCCTCCAGCACATCCTCATTGGGTGGCTCTCTGTAAGGGGCGGGGCCAGAAGGCTGAGAGTAGTTATGGGTGGGAGTTCCAGGCAGGTTCTGTCCTGAGGAAGGGGGCTTTCTGAAATTGTCGATGCGTGCGTAGTTGGGATCAAAGTCATCGTCTTCGACATCGGGGAAGTTCATGCGGCCAAGAGCCGGACTGTTTCTTTCACTCCTGTGTGTTCAATGAACAATGGGATTAAAAACGTAAAAATAAATAAACTAGAAATGTTAAACTTATTTTAAGCAAACTTTATCAGTCTTTCATTAATGTTGGATAGAGATTTTTATAAATCATTTTAGACTGAACTCACAAATTTAACTCAAATAGTCGGCAAAAGACAAAATCTAAATTGATTATTAAAGACACACAAAAAAAACATATAGACATACTTTGACGTAAAGATCTCAGGTTCACTCTTGTCGACTTCCTCTTCGCTCAAAGCTCCCAAGTTTTTGGCCTTGGATTTGCTCTTCTCTTCTTTGTTTTTTCTCCCAAATCTAGAAAAAGGTTACGAGAAAATAAAACCAAGATGTTATGTTTCTGTAATCACAGACTCATTTCCCAGTGTTTCCAAGTACCAAAGCAGAATTTGCTCTATAAACTCTAATGATTGGTTGCCCATGTACCCGCCTGCACACAAACACACACACACACACACACACACATGCATCCTAAACCGAGCAACATCAGTATCCAAAGCCCTGTAGCGAACATCCAGCCCATCTCCACGCCAAACCTTCAGAAACTCACATTTTCCTCTGCACTGATCTGAGGTCAGGCTGGGTCTCCGTGCTGACAGACACAAAGACAGAACAGGAAATGATTATGGAAAAAATAAAGCCAATAAAGAGACAGAAAGGAAAGGGGGGAATGATCATATTATCTCGGCTGCAGAGAGACAGTAATGAAACGTCAGCAACATGTTGCTAACCAAACAACATTGACCTGCATTATATGAACACAAAACCACTGAGACATTTCTCAAAATATCTTTTGAGAAAGAATCATGTACAGGTTTTGAATGACATGAGGGTGAATCAATGATGACAGAAGTTTTCTATTAAATGAGTATTTTGGATATTGACGTTTCTACAGAATGTGACATACTGAGCATTTCATCTTACTCAGAGAATCATGTTTAAACTTCAAAACGCTGCTGTGATGAAAGAAAATCAAAGTGCTTTAGTACAATTTGCTTATACTCATTTTTTATAGCAGACAGAATTAGCATGTTTGCTCAGAGCAGCGCTGGATTTGCTCAGCCCTGGAGCTCACAGGTGCGGCCGTCATTAACTTTCCTGTTGTCATGACAATCGGCACTTATCCTTTTCTCTTGATTATGCATAAAAACTACAAGACAATTTTAGTCGAAACTGTAACAGTTGGATGTGTGATACAATGTTTAGAATGTGATTTCTGAATAAAGACATACAAAGCAAGTAATGCAACTAGACGGTTTCAAAGCAACAACATGAACAAACGTTACTGCGTATGCACACTTTTGGACCCAAACTTAACTTCCTGTACACACCCGCAAAGAATAGAGTCCCTGCAGATTATTTTTAATAACAAGCAAAAGAAATAACAAGTAAATGACATTAGCTAGCAAGTTTGTCTAGTTAGTATTATTTTTGGTTACCAATAGAAGAACCGTTACTTGACCGTTACTTGACTAAACTTAAATGTGACAAAGTTACATGACCCATTCAACAAATTGTTTATTTAATAAAATTATTGTACAATTAAATATTAATATATATAAAAAATATTATTAGCCACTAGCCAGACCGATCAACAAACGCAAACCGGAAGTTAACTTCCAGGTGCGTGCGTCCATCTATAGTAATGCCTCAACCCCTCAATACAAACAGTGTCAGAATTCAGCAACCCAAAATAATACAAACACAGTCATAATTATGTAGATCTTCAAGCTTAAACAGATCTGATAAACAAGATTTTGAACGACTTTTGAACGAAACCACTGAGAATTCAATTACATTTCTGCAAGCACATTCTCTAAAAAGGCAATAATCAAAAACCTCCATTTCCCAAGCATCACAAATTTCTTTTTAATTTGACACGGACACCGCTCGAGGCTTCAGCGTTCTGACAAAGCGTACATGCATGTTTGCTCGAGATAAGCCACAACTACATGATCCAAACACTGGCCCACCAGCGTTTCAAGGGTCCGGTTGGATCCAGTGGCGTGTCTCTTGTGTGTTATGTTTCAATAGTGCTGTATTTCTCAGACCCACACACGCACTAATGACTGTATTTATCTCATTAGGCTGGAGCGATCTTATACCGGCAGCTGGCAATGCTAGCTTTGCCTTGCCCTTAAGCACTCTCATTAAAATCGTGGGGAGTCGCGGTCTGAATATCAATGCACCGCGGACCGTAGCCGTCACTCACGCACGTACATCACACAACACGGAGATCAAACATCTTTTTTGCATCATATGAAAACATCATATCAGCTCCGTTACAAATATTTAAAATGCTAGCTAATTTGACAAAACACAATCTTATTAACAAAGCTTCAATGTAAAGCATAATAAATAAACAGAGTTTTTACCATCTTCCTGCAGAATTCCATAATTGACAACACAAATAAGTTAAATTATCGATTATTTGATCGTTACAAATGTAAATTGTTTTAGCACATATGCATTCATAGAGCATTGCATTATCAGCACAAAATAAAGGGTTCGAATCTCAGAGAAAACAAATAGTATTATGTCATTTGCTTTGAATAAAAGTGTCTGCTAAAATGCATAAATGTAAATCTCAAAAGCTCAAATATGAAAAAAAAGGGAATTGCTAAAAAATAGTCCACCTAACATAATCATGATTCTAATCTTGAACCTTATTATTTTAAACATTTATCTAAAGGTTTGAAGAAAAAAAAACATTTAATAAGCTCAACAAGCACCACAATATAATCATTTTGGCATAACTGTAGTAGTAACAGTAAAAGGAAGTCCACGCTAGTCAAGATATCATCCAAAGTAAGAGCTTGCAAGTCAGCCAGTTCGACAAAACCCACTCGACTGTTCAAGTTGCCTTGAGCGCTCAGGTGGATTCGATTGTGGTTGTAAATGCGAAACATGCCCGTGGAAGCTGATTACACTTCTAAGAGTTGTTAGCATAAGGTTGAGGTATGTAGCCCTGGGTAGCATGCTAACGGTTTAATATGGTCTAAATTGGTTTTGTGAAGTGAATTAGCATTACTTTGGTCGTTAACTTCAGATTAAGTCCGTCTATGTAGCTCTTGGGAGACTTAACATTCAGATGGCGGAAATTACAAGCTAACATTAAGCAGAGATTGGCAAAGTGATACAGCAGGAATGGCGATGAGAAACGTTAGCATGTAACGTAAGTCACAATATTACATCAGCTATTGTAAGAAGCTTTTTCTGTTGTAGTGCTGGCTGTCCTCGGCTTATCGATCGACTCAAGTTTACTGAGTGTTGCAATTCATCAGTCTAAACCAGAAGCTTGTGTTTAAGCAGCCAAAGCCTTGGTTTTTCCAGAGACAGAAGGGGAGATCTACTGTATGGACACCTGGGACGTAGTGCTAAGCTGATCATTATGTTGGCATACATTAACGCCCACATCACCCCCATCTGGATCTTTTTAATTAGTTAAACCTGTCACGAGCAGATCAGCATCCCTTTCAAGAGCCCTGATTCTGATTCCCATCTGAATAAATGTTCTGCACCGTGCTGGAGCCATGACACAGTGACGGTTTTACCATAATTATATTACTTATTCATGACCATTGTTTAATTTCCAAGTAAATCCCAAAATACCACAGTACCACAATGGTCTGAAAGCATTATTAGCATGGTACACAGTATATTAAAAACATAATACCACCGTGGTGAGTTTTCTATCAGAGACATTAAATTAGGGACATTTGTTTGTTTTTTTAAATTTGAATACCATGAAGCTGAAGCTAAACTACACTAGTGCTGAACAAAAACACCATATTGAAAGAGGATATACCAGTGCGTAAAAAGCATTTCCCACGATGCTCTGCAATAATTGATTATGCAAATTTTTGTTTGGTTATCAAGGACAAACCGAGTGCAATTGAGAGGAGAAGAGCTTGAAATATGGAGCAGGAGAGGAAGAGACTCAATAAATGAGTTATAGTGAAAGCGAGAGAGTATAGAGATTAAATGCAGTAATATAACAGCCTGCAACACAGTAAAAGAGGATTACCACGCTAATTCCAAACCAGTGAGAAACTGAGTACGTAAAGCTAAATCTCAAATCCTCTGCATCATTAACTATTACAGAACCTCAGACATCAGAACATGAGCGGATTTAACACATTTAAAATCATACAGTCTGCATGTTTCAAACAGCTGACTTAGGTATAAGGTGTTGATGATTTAGGTGGGATATGTCCATCAATCACAAAACACACATCAATCAAACGACTGATGATTGGATGTTGAGTTGTCATGGTGACACTGGGTATGACAGCACCATCTGTCACTCTCAACTAGTGGATGACCGTCTCTCATATTTAGACGATGTTCATAGACCTCTTACCATATCTGTCCAAGAAAATTCAATTCCATCTATAGAGAGAAACTTAATTTTGTGGATTGCAGTTTCTCAGAACATGACGAAAAAAATTATAAATGTACACAAAATATCGGAAAACTACATCTTACAAAAAGTGCAAAAATTGTGAATTTTCACACTCAGTTATTACCATAAACACAAACTAATTTTTTCATAGCGTATCGCAAGCCACAACCTTCTCCCGCTCTAAAGCTATTTAAAAAAACATTCGACTATAGTAGACGGGCACGCCGCATCTCAAAGGAAAGGGATTTTTATAATCGTAGCACTCGCTAATATTAAATACACGTAAAAGTAAAGGTTAATGTGATTTGACCACTTCCAGACCAGGCGTGTCTCTGATGGGAAAGATGCTGTTAACCTTTACCGTCAGAGTGGCATTCCCTGAGCCCGGACCTGCTGGAGAAGAGTCCATCAATCACAGAGTCCGTCTCATAATGCCGCTCGCAATGAGCGCAGACGGGCGGTATAAGACCCTGAGCGTGTCACGGGATACCACTTGTGGTTTAAACAGTAAAGCTTGACACACTCGCTACATACAAGCTGACAACCTCACTTTCTTACGCGCACACATACAGCAATGCAGCATGCATGCATCATTTTACTGAAAACACATCTCTCTTTTATTACAATAGCAGATACTTTATTTAGCGCCACATGACCGACTGACTGTGACTTTCACATGATGTTGTTATAGAAAGGCGCCATGTTTCTAGTCACAGTGACAATTCCCCTGCAGGAACTTGTGCTTTTGCCCTGGGCCTTCAAGCAAAAGTCTTTATTGTAAATAAATATTTAGCATGAAACAACATTCTTTAAGTTGCCAGCCTTTGTGCTTGGAATAAATAAACAGACAACACTATATTATTGCTGCCAGACAAAACTCCTGTTTTTCCAGAAACAGATTTTTATAATAAAATACTACGATGTCAAAGTTGACAATTGTTTTATTTTTTACTTTTACTGGTTGAACAGTGAAACAAGAAACAAGGGTGACCAATAATAATGAGAAATATAAGAAAAAAATACAAATCACAAAATACAGAAATTAGCATTTTCTTGTCAACGTATTTCCACTAGTGTTGTAGACATGACAACCAAGACCAAGACGAGACCAATACCAGAGTGTTTCGAGACCAAGACTTTGAGGGGCTGAGACCAAGACAAGACCGAGTCAAGAACAGCACTCCTTAAATTCAACTAAAAGAGCCACATAACCCTTAATATGTACCCCAAAATAATAATAAAAGTCACTGTGGTGATTTATTGAGCAGAACTTTGTGAAGAAACTGCATTTGTTTTATAAAAGCTGCTCTTTTGTGAAACTGACCCACTATCATCTTAAACAGTTGAACAGGTGAAATACACAAAAGCTTTACAGCAGGCCAACATTAAACATCTTAAGAATTAATACCTCTCACAGATAATTTAGCTTAAGCATTTCGCTCAGTTCATAAACAGTTTTCAAGACACGCTGCGTGTCTGGGAAGTCTAGTCTAGAGAAGTTTATAGACACCAATGAACCTACAATCAAACTCTCACAAACAAACAGGAAGCGCAGGGCTTGCCACGAGCGATTAGGTTTGCAAAAGCTCATGAATATTAATAAGACTCTTCGCCTTCCCTGTTAATATGAATATGTGTTTTTAGTCCATAACGCCTGACTGACAGAACACATCAGCGTGAATAAATGAGGAAATCACTGCAGAAAAGGGGGGTTCGTTTTAGAAACAGATTTCGGTAATTATCCTCTCACGGGCTGCGCCGAGCGATTGCGTTCACGACTTCATATGTTCCCTCTCAAACAGGAAATCGAAAGCGATGCATATGTGTTGCGCCCTGCTGAGGCATGTTTGCGATGCCAAATAAAAATAATAATTCCAGTTATAAAAATAATTTTATAACTATTATAATAATAATAGTTATAAAAAATAACAGTTCTTAAAATCACAAATGAAACCATATGCACATTTCTTGCAGGGTGTAAACAGCGCCTACGATTCCACATAAAAATAAATCTGAAAAGCACAATTATTCACAATATATACGTTTTACAGAAATCACTCATGGTCACTTATTTTTAGTAAGTGACAACACTAGATATATTATAACATTTACAACGATGTAACCTTCTGCGGTGTTGATGTGGAGAAGAGAGATGTGCAGAAACGAAGACACGTCCCAGTTGGGAGGATGTTTGCCAGGGTTGGTTTTAACCAGGCTGTTAGTATGATACGTGCAACTGTAGGGCTCGTATTCATGTCACCTTTGAATGTTTCTCTCAGGAGTCATAAAAACCTCTGGAAGGTACACAGCATTAGAGATGTTCGGCGTAACTTTTTACAATTACAAGCTTAAATAATCTTTACGGCCTTCATCTGGGGTGTATAGACCTTAACACAACATCAGAAAGGAACACTGGTGAAAGTATGTTGCGAGCTGCGCAATTTTTGTTGTTGTTGTTTAATAATAAACCAAAATCCGTTAATGAGCAAAATCATGAATACCCATCTATTTACCTTACTTCAATTCACAACGAAAAGCTTATACTATAGATTTATAAATTGAGCTTTCAGTTATGATTCCATGGGGAAATGTAAGTTTGACATCGTTTGACATCATTTGACATGAAAAGCAACATGCAATTTTACATTTCAAACAGAAATGGTGAAATAGAGGCAAAAGTAAAGGATTGCAGCTTTAAATAACATTATCTAAGAATGCAACTGTAAGGCCGTCACAAACTCAATAGCGTCTATAGGAAGCATGTTTATTTTCCTTCAAATCAGCCAGAGATTAGCAAAATGGCACCATTAAGCAAATTAAAGAATCATCTCCATTTCAGATTACTGCCAAAGCCATCAGCTCGCTCACAAACAAGCGCCATGAGGGGTTTTATACCTACGCTAATATGTGTCTCGTACACATGTTGGCTTAAATCACGAGATAAGGGCGTGAGTCGGATCTCACTGTGCAACACGACATTGGCGTGATGCATTCTGGGTAAAGGAAAAACTGCCGTGTAAATTGGCTTGATGCCGCGTCGGATTCGTTGGCTTGGACTTGAAGCGTAACACAGAACTGAGAAAGACAGATCTATAACCTGCATATGTGTGTGAGTGTTTTATATCAGAATGGGATGGAGATTAGTATGACACGCTACAGAAGGGTGTTTAAAAATGTGCTTCCAAAATTAATACAGCTGGCTTAGATCTATAAAAAGTTGATGGGAGCCACTGCTTAGACGAGCATATGACATATAGATTGAGGATGTAGACAATGTTGCAAAAGCATAACAAATAAAAAGGTTACACACACAACCATCCAAAACTCATTATTATACACTCAAGATATTACATTCAGCTTTTAATAATGGTCTATGGTTTGCACAAAGCAAGACATCAGATAAAAGCGGCGAAGGCAGGCGGCCAAAAGACGAAGCATAAATCTTAAAAAATCTGACCCTATATTGACACTCATCCCACAAATCCATCTGTAACTGCAACCCAGGCAAACAACACATCCGTCTTCAAAACCACACCATAAACACAACATTCTCACACTAACATGAAGAAACAAAAATCACCAATTTGTAAGACATTCAACATCAAAAACTGAACTATCAATCTCTCTCATGTGTTTCTGATTTACTTTTCTCTTCCTCAATGGCGTCTGAATAGCATTGGCCAAGACTTTGCCGTTCCATTGAAACTGCGGCGTAACACAATGGCTAATTAAGCCATTTTTCACATTCAATAAAGAAACAGATTGGAAGGCAGAGTTGCCTGGCAGAACGCGCGCTGAATGCGTCCAAGCTGTTCGAGTGACTGATCGTTGGCTGCGGGTTCGACTGCGCATGTGTTTCAGGGAGTTTCATCAGCGTTAAAGAGGCAGAAGAACACTTACGGTACATCACAGGACTCGTGTCAGGGATTCGACTCACCTCCCGACACGACAGTCATGCTGTGACTTCTACATTAAACGGTTTGCAGACAGAATCACAAAAAGCAAAGCTGCTTGTATCAAGATATTTAAACTAAAATAAAATAATTAAATTAAATTATAACAAGCTTCAGAGGTGGAAAAAAAACATTGTAATTGTCATAGATAGTCTCTTTTGTGGTTTAGAGAGACATACAATGTCAATCAATTATCTCACTTCTCATGTCTGTCAAAATGAAGCAGATGATGCATGAGATCCAAATACAGAGACCTCAAACACAAGCCTGTTGATCCAAATGAAAGACATCAACATCATTGTATGTCTTATCTGTCTCAACCGGCAGCCGTCTGTATTTATACATCGCACAAAGACAGCGTATGGTTACTTCACTTTTCCATCCGTGATGCTGTAATTACCGCAGGGCCTCAGTGCGCAGCTGCGTCAGGGGGCCTACTGCCATAAATCTAAATCACAGAGCTTAAAGCTGGCAAAACTAAAGAGTATGTTTGATAGTCATACTGTAATTAAATATGTTGTATTCTATACTTTTGAAGCATTTTATGTTTTTTGAAAAGTCAACTAATGTTAAGCACTCATCATGTTTTCTACCTTCAAACAGCCAAAACCAGATCAGACCTTGTGTAGCCTATTAGCTGTACATCTGGCGTCTTTTCAGATAAAATGTCAACTATTCTGGTAAACCGTGTGTGTAAAACTGAGATTGCAATTGAGATTTTATACCTCAACAATCCAAATCCCTTCTTCTTGCTCTTTTTCTCTGGGTCTTCAGACTCGTCCTTCTTCTTCCCCTTCTTCTCTTTCTTCTTCTTGGTTTTCTTTCTCTTCTTGTCGTCATCGAGCTCCTGACGCGAGGAGCTGCTAGCGGGCGTATCTCTGCCAGAGTCGTCTTCAGAGCAATCTGTCCATGAACACAATGTACAGAAATATAGTTATTGTAATACAATCCACTGTCCCGATTATTGGTAAATAGCAGAGAAAGACACATCTTAACAGGATTTATTATGCCATTATATTCTATGATAAATTCTATTAAGATAAAAAATAATTACCAGTGTAATAAAAAACTGTAGATTAATATGTAAATATTCATTCATGACATTTAATTTTATGCCTTTGTTCATTTAAGCACTTCTTTTGAGCTAAAATTCGTATCCATTACATGAGAATTTAATGTATTTTTTTTATTTAAATGACAAAACAAACTTGCAATAAGCAATAAAAACTCTCGTTTTGAAATTAAATGGAGGTATAAGCTGTCATAAAAAAAATCTTTATTTTCATGCAACTCTCTATACTGTATACTTCCTTTCTCTTTGCCATATGGCCTGTATGTTATGTTTAGATTTACGCCTCACCTACTGTTGCATTGAATGAGCTGCTAACATAAATCTTCCTCGACACGAGCAGAATACTTGACATTTATTCATAAACTCTGAAACCTCAAAGGTCTGAATTGAAAACAGCTCTGGCGTTTTCTTCACCCCTCGCTCAATTTCTCATTAAGAAGAGGTCTGTGGCATCAAAAGAAATAGAGGAGAGCTGATATCTGCCTTTGAATATGCCAAGTTTCAGAAGGAATCAGTGATTCTAGTTTTTGCTGATTCACCGCTCGCTGGCACACAACTCAATGAGTCACCGTGAGTCAGATTCATCTGTGAAAATGAGCTCCTAAAGTGATGGAGTTTTTCTAATCCACTGGAAGCCGGCCGCTCAAAGATATCCAAATGAATTTTTATACAGCCTTAAAGTCGACCTGAAACGGCATTCGCGACACATTTCATTTCCATAATGCGACATATTTCTGAGTGAAACACAATATTCCATGGGAAATGATTTTCGTGTAACTGCTGGGAATTGATTTAATAGTGAAAAGCGGGTGGATTTGTGGAGGCCCGCTTGGAGTCGGCACCTGTATTGAGGAGACCTTTGGACCTGGACTTTGAGGATGAAAACCAAGTTTATCATCAAAAGCATACTGCAGCATCTTAATGGTAACATTTTTGTTTTTTATTTCTATTTGCTATCACTGCCATTGCCATTACATATACATGCACTGAAATTTGTTCACAATATAACATGAATAACATTAGAATACTTGGCAACAAATGAAAGATCCAGATGCACTTTAGGCATTTGGCAATGTGAGATGCGGTGGTATGTCATTTATTTTAACCGTTAACACATGTTTGGCAACTTCATCATCACCAATTCACTACTGTGCCGAGCAACATACTTTTCTAGTATGCAGCATGCGTGTTTTTGATTAACTGTGAACATTAAATTTGTGAACAATAACTAATTACAGAAAGCCACTGAGGCGCACCACATTTCAACATTTGATAATGAAGATATATAACAGACAGAGATGAATAAAAATGAGACATGAAATTTATTTAGTGCTTCCATCGTGGATTTGATATGAACAATCAATAGCTATAGAGTTATTTTATACAGTTATTTTTTTTAAGGTTCATGATGCGCATTGTTTCGGTTTAAAAAATATTTTATAAGTATAGTGCTGCTCGATTACGCCAAAAATTATAATCACGATTATTTTGCCAAATGTTGAGATTATGATTATTTAACATAATTACTCAATGATATTGGAAAGATGGTCAGTAAATAGTAAGGGTTGCACCGATACCGATGCCAGTATCGGTAATCGGTGCCGATACTAAGCTCATGTACTCATACTCGTAAAAGTATACCGATACCTCATGTGACATAACTGACTGAAATTTGACTGAGTTTATGACAAGCACATAAAATCATTTCTTTTTTCATAATGAGATGAAGTTGTAATTATGAGGTTATTCTATTTTTATTAGTATCACTGTGTTATGCTTGGAAAATTGCCACCTCACCAAAAAATAAAGAAAAAATACAGGTAAAGGATCAGTATCGGTATCGGCAAGTACTAGAAATAAAGTGTCGGTACTCGTACTCTGTCTTTAAAAAAGGGTATTAGTGCATCCCTAGTAAATAGCTAAATTATGAATAAATAAATAACTTAACACTGTATTCATTTGATGACAAAAACAAATATGTAAAAATAGATCAAATATTAACGTATACACTTAAATATCCTTGCAAAATGCAGCACAATTCTTGTTTTACCTCTATTATTTTGTTTCCATAATTGTTGAAAGGCAAATTTGAAATTGAAAGTCAATTGCGATTAATCCTAAAAAAGTACAATATCGAACAAAAACTGTTGTTGTGTTTGAAGTTTAGTCTGATGTCATTTAACATTCCACATAAATATGAGGTATAAACAATCTGCAATTTCAGGTTTCAAACAGAGATGGCGCTACAGAGGCAAATGTTAAAGATCCATGCTTTAAACAATTTATTACTTTTTAAATAAACTATTTATTCATATGCATTAAGAAGTACAATGTTTTAATTAGTACCGTCATCTTTAATAAAGTAGATAAACATTTTATATTTAATCAAAGCCACATCACAGACATCACTTGTATTATTTAATATGTTTATGCCACATTTAATAGTGTTCTTCATGTGTACTCCCTGAACTCACCATCCTCGGCTTCGGAAGGTCCCTCGTAGGATTTGTCGATGGCGTGGCGGAAGCTGAGATTGCAGCCGCGGCCTCTCACCATGTGCGTGCGCGGGCGGTGGAAGGGCACCTCCTCTTTATTGACCTCCTCCATCGCTGTCTGAAGACTCTCAAGAGAACTGGACTTCTGCAGGCCCAACGTGGGACCTAGGGACGTCCCGTTAGAGGAGAGGGGTTCTGAGACAAGAATATGGGGGAGTGTTAGTGACAGATGGAGGGATGGATATATGAATGGAAGGGAGCTCAAGATTTCAAGCTAAAAAACCTCAATTTTTTATTCTTCTATTTGAATTGCTATTAGTTTTAATGACTTTTTTTAAACATGAAAACATAATAAGGAATAAGTAAATGTTTCTTAGTTAGGACTAATATATACTACTACAATCACATTCATGTTGGTCTAAAGAAGTCTTCGCAGCAGGGTCAGTCGTGAATTGAGCATTCCACAGCTGTGCGATGAGCTGAAAAACTAATGGGTTCGGACACATACAAAGAACAGACAGAGATGAAACACGTAGAGATGGATGAAGCGGAGGGGGCTGAGATGGGTGCATGATGAAACCTCAAGGTGAAGGTGAAACGGTGTCGTGGAATAAATGAGGCGTTCCAAACGCAGACCAGACGTGCACGGATACCAGCAAGAGAAAGAATAGCAGAAGCGTTGCAGGGGTGAGGACGGACGAGAGGAGCGTTAGATGAAGTATGGAAAGATACATGACACAAGCGACTGAGAGCAACAACAACAGGAAGAGCGGAGCGATCAGGATGAGCACGAACAGGAGAATGAAATGAAACGGCAAGACAGTGAGAGCGTCACATTCTGGAGGGTTAAAAAGAACAGGAGAAATAAAACAAGACTTAGTGCTTAGAAGGCTCAAAACAGCATGCAGGAAAAAGCAACTCGTCACTGTCCTTTTGAAACCTTGGATGTCCAAATTTGCTGTTTTTCAGGAAATGGAAGAAACACTGTACTTTAAATACTTTAGTAGCACTAAAGTTAGTAGCACTTTTTAATGGTTAGATATTTGCAAAACATAAATAATAATGATTTATATTATTGATTTATATTATTATAATAATGCTTTAAAAATAAATATGGAGATACAAGGTTACAGAAGGACAGCAGCGAAATCATGCAGTTAAGACATTGTTTCATGATTAGTAAAAATGTGATCGCAAATAGCAAAAATAACGCATGAAAGCTGCAATTGTACACAAATACAATAATGCTGGTGATCATTCTGACTAGACCTGCATAAAATATTTTATTATTTTTTTATTCAATATTTGAGTAATTTTTATAAAGAAAATACAATACAATTCTTAATAAAAACTGAATGATTTACATGTTGTATAATTATTATTTCAAAATTTTCTGATTTTATATATATTGGTTCAAATTCATATTACAAACATACATTCTAATCGTATCAAATTATTTAGCAAATGATCACATATGGCATTATACTTTTATGCATTATTCTGTCATCTATTTAATCATTAGAGGTTTTAAATCACCCCATTTTTGTGCTGTTTGAATCAAATGCCATTGGCGTGTAACAGTGACATGACACAACTGAAAATGTTTTACGAAGAAAACAGTGTCTTCGAATGTTTTTAAGTCTGTCCAGCTGCGGCCTGGTACATAAAAGCCGCATACTGAGAAAAACAAGAATTCACGTGGGATTTGCATGTGTGTTTTTCATAGATGTAGTGAAATCTGTAATCTTACAGCTCCTCACATTTATTGGGTAAAACACGATTTTGTTCTACTTAGAAACATCTTTAAAAAATCTAGAGATCGAAGTAGTGATGTGCAATGTTTAGAAATGCAGATTTTAATTGCCTGAGGTACAGAACAACATAACCTAAACACACGACCCTCACTGGGAGTCAAATAAATCAGTCTTAACAATATGGCTGCTTCAAACTTGAATCGACAACAAACTAGACAAGCCAGATAAAGAGAAACAGATTCTGATTCGAAACAACCTCAGAGATAAAAGCTTATAGGGAAACTGTATTCCGTCATTATCACGAAAGGGGAAAATAATGAGACGAAACAAGCGAATGGGCGAACAAACAAACAAACAAATCACCAGAACCGCAGGGCCAAAGCAGGGTGACTGCCATACAGCTCACAGAGGCAAGGAGAAACAGAGAACATGAGAAGAAGAAAAGAGAGGACACAGAACCGCAGAGGAGCCTGTGAACGAGACGGAGTCTGTGAGTGAGAGGGATGAGAGGGAGAGAGAGAGAGAGGTGAAGGGGCGAGAGGTGCTGGAGGAAATGTAGGTATGTTGGAAGGAAGCCAGTGAGCACGAGAGAGAGAGAGAGCGAGAGAGAGAGAGTTGCCTCCAGCAACTCCCATCCATTTTCTTAATGGACATGTTCTCTTCTCCTGTGCAACTTCATCGCAGAAACCACACAAATGCACACACTGTGCTTTGTTGCCGTCACATACGCATATGATTTTGCTTTACTCAACACAACATGTCTTCAAACACAAACAATTGAACACTCAACTGTATCTTTTACAAATCAAACATAAAATTCAAAAATGAAATATTACAATTTAATAGTAAAATAATTAAACCTCATCTTTCTAGAGTATTCGATAAGGCCAGTAAAACTTAAAACATATAGATTTACTGTAAATATCCTTCTAAATTTAAGTATGCGCAAGATTAAAATGTTGTGTTATCGTCTGTTTGGTGAGGTATCATTACACCTATTATGCCTGGTGTAAACGGGCCTTATGAATACAATTTTCATTTAGCAATACACAAAAAAAAAAAAAAAAAAGTCGAACTGTACAATGCCGGACTAGCTGGTGAATTTACAGGAAAGAGAGAGCACGGGTTTACAGCAAAGCAGATGCAGAGATATATACGGTACAGCGCCAAAGCTGCCTGGCTTGGCCGGCACTAGCTGGGGTTTTTAGTCAGATTAAACTCGCAGCGGCCACGTCTTTGAGACCATCCCCATAATGAAATATGTCAGAGCTTATAAAGGAGTCTGGCGTATGTAGAGCCGCCGAGAAAAATGACTGCGTCAGCAGAAAGGCATAAAGCCTGTCAATATATATCGCAGTTCACATCTGTAAAACTACACTCCAATCAGCCCTTCATGTATTTACCATTGTCCCTGACCCCTGAGAAGTAAACAAAGCCATTATATAGAGACTGCGAATGTAGATTTGTGTGCGTGTACATTATTGAAGCATGTACACGCTGGGAGCGACCCTTTAATTTCAGTCGCGGCTGCATGCGTGCGGTTTTCATTATGGTGTTTTATGTGAATCGTTGACATGTGTTTGTGACTATGTGTACAGCATATACATATAAACACCAAACCAAACCTTTTCCATTCAGAAGGAAAAGCTGTTTAAAATGCATCAGGGATGCACGGAAAGGATGTTTTTTGACCAAATGAATAACTATCAGCAAACTCTGATACCGAAATTTACCGTTTTTGATCATGTTTTAAATGACCAGTTTAAAAACATGCATTAAAGTATACAGGATATACATTATCAACTCATGATCCATGGTAAATCCATTTAACAGAACAACTTTAAAGAGACGAACTAAATAAGATACTAAAAATAATTGTGCTATAAAACATATTTCTAGATATTTTTAACAACAACATTAACTCGTAACACATTAACACATTTTTTAATAAACTTCTTAGCAAATATTCCATTGTGACTGCTTTATATAAAGTATAAATTGAGCAAGTTTTGCTAAAAAGATTGACTGCTTGTTCCCTGCCAGAATGAACCATAAACTGTAAGTTTGTTATATCTGTCTTTATATGCTATAGCTGATTTAAATGCCATTTTAAACCGATCAAAAATCATCCAATACTTATCGATAATAAGAAATACAGATCCTAAAAAACGCATCTCTAAAACCCAACTATTGTTACACAATACATGCACACTCCAAAACTGAAGTTCTTGATATAAAAGAATATCTGCCAGTGGGGTAAGATAAATAAACTTAAGATAAATAGCTCTTTATTAAATACTTAATTCAAGTTTATTTATACCCCACTTTGCTGCAACCTAATTTTCTTTCTGAAAACAAGATTCCTAGATGTAGAATTTATAGATATTTGTGCTGGAAAACAAGACAAAAAATACGAAGTAAGAAATGTATTTTTAGGTAAGCTTGTGAACAGCACTTGCATTTCAGGCAGCAGTGTGTGTAGACAGTAAGGAAGACGTTTCATAAAGGTTTTGGAACGATGTTCGACTCAAAATGTGTCTGTGTGTGTGTTTCCTCCTCTATTTCAATCAATCTCCACCTCCACTGACAGGCTACAAATGTGCAGCAGTCGCCCTCGCGTTTATCTTCATTGGACTTGGCTAAACACAGAGTCACTGATCTGGAGTCAGATTACAGGCCTCTGGGTCAATTCACAGCTTGTGTGTGTGATCCTGGACCAGCTGTGAATCTGGACTATAAATGAGACGTTGTACTGGAGAAATAGATGGTGACTTGTTATAAAAACAGATTAAATCGAGATTTCCAGATGTAAAATTCAATTGAATGATCCACAGCCGAAACATACTGAACATTGATGTCTTTTATTAAACTGCCACCATTAAAATAAAGTAATAAAGGCACTCATGTATGTACATTACTGTGTATTTACCACAGTAAAGTGGCTGCAACCACTGGTTGATTAAATGGGTTATTCATTTAATGTGTGTGTGTTAGTTGTGGTGGTTTGGGAGCGTGTGAATTCTTACCAGGTCTCCGTCCTTGAATGGAGGTCATGTTGCTCTCATCCGCCACTGAAACACACAAACGTTAAACATCAGCCACTCGAATACTCATTCCACCAATAAACACTCCAGAACATGCATCACATACACATTACGTAAAGAAACAGCTTTACAGATAAAAAAAAATAACTATAACTTTCAGTTTTACACCATGTCGGTCATGCTATTGATAAAGCTTAAAAAGAGAAATGATTAATTAATGACACTTTCATTTTTAGGTGAACTTTTCCTTTTGATAAAGTTCAAAGACATAAAACTTGGCTTCACTATCTTCATATATGTTATGCAGTGTGAGGATGAATACTGAAAAATGTACGAATGTTTTGGAATCGGAAACATTTAATCTTCTGTTTAATTTCACTCGCTTCCAGATGTGTGCTAATATTCTCTCTCTCTCTCTCTCTCTCTCTCTCTCTCTCTCTCAAGTAGCCACACTTGGTTTTAATTAGAAAGGGCTCTTTAGGGCCAGTTAGACTTCTGTACAGCTGAGAACATCTGTGCATTCTCTAAACACACACAACTACACACATAAACAGCTCGGCCTGCATCATGCACACACAAACACAAAGCAAAAAGTCATATACAAACAATATTTACACAATAAACAAACACATCTCAACCCTAACCCTCTAAACAACAAAAAGTCTTAAATTAGGACACAGAGATTAGGGCTTTAACCTAAAAGACAACATGCAAAATAAATCTTAAAGAACGATTTATAGATATTCCCTGAAGATAACGTGAGCAGTGTTTGTAGTATTATAGCATTTACAGTAGCACCTAGTGGAGGAAAACAGGATATTTGTGTGTCGGCCTGACGAAGAATAAAGAGGAAAACAAGAGACGGTGTGTAAATGTTAGTGTGTGTGTACTGGTGTGTGTAGGGGAGAGAGACACTAATCCGCACAAACAGGATTGAGCAGTGAAGAGCAGCTGCCGCCACAGGCATTGCACCATGGGATACAATAATAGGGTTTCATTACACTGCAATTTCTCTTAAATAATCCTTTTCATCTTTTATGAGCTCAATTTCCCCAGCAGAGAAATAACACTGGAGGAGAGAGAGGCCTGTGTGAGTTGTAACTGCACGTGCGTGCATCCACACATGGACACATGTGAAAGGGCTGATGGGGAAAAAATACAGATAAATAAAATAAATGTATATTATATAAAATCTATAATAAAATGTTATCAAAAACCTTATCAACCATATAGCAACATCCTGGCAACTGCTCGTTAGTCATATAGGTTTTGAAGCAAACTTTCATCTTGTACTTTTATAAAACAAAAAAGTAGTCAAAAGAAAAAAAGTGCAGGTTGAATATTTCCTGCAGTCTCAAACAATTGAGGAGTAATGACGCCTAAAATGTGGAAGTGATTCAATAACAACATTCCAGTAACAGTTCAGTAACACTGCGAGATATTCAATTCGAGCGGTTTACTGTAGCACGAAGCATTGTTGCTCAGGTCATTTCACCTGCAGGTTATTTATAGATGGAACAATGACCAACACAAATAGCCAAATGTATTTCAGCTCATTTGCAGACCTTTTACAAACATCCATTAAACACATCTATCGACACGCAAAGAAAACCTCAACGGCTGGTCTCCAATAGAACAACATCAGTCTGGATAACGTGTTTTCATCTCTGCGATATTGCGAAACGTTGACTGACGAAAGGTTTTCCTCAGTCGAGCTTGACTGGTGTGAAATCGGGTGTTTGGCCGGGTGTGGAGTTCAGAGTTTTGGCTCGGCTCGACAGAGGTTTCTCCTGCCAGTCGCATCATTAGCAGCCGTGTGTGTTTCTCTGGGCACGAGTTCATGTGAAAAACACTCAATTTCTCATTTGCTGAGGCTTCCGAGCCATTTATTTTTGCTTTTAAAGTGAAAGTGCATTACTAGAGCCAAATAGGTTTTTATCAGAATGTGTTTAACTAGCTATATTACATTTTCTGAAAAAAAAAATTTTTTAACGTCCTGGCAAAATTTGCTTGCCAAAGCATTGCTACAAGGTTTTTAATGTGTTCCTGTAGCTCTAATGGAAGAGCCTTGTGTAAGCAGCGCCAAAACTATGGGTTTGAATCCCAAGAATCGAATATACAGATGTACAAATATATGGCTTAAAGTATGCATAAAAGCATGGCAAATGAATAAATGTAAATAAAAAAGATAAGCTAAGTGCTGAAGTTTAATACACAGGGTTATGAATTTTTTTCTTCTTAATATGCACAATAGCTACAGTGATGCTTGACTTAGTATCAACCATTAAATGTCAACAATTTGCGCTTTATTTAATTGACATTGAAGGATTTATTCAGCTTAAACTATGACAAAATGTACTGTAACATTAACCAAATGCACATTTATCAAAAACGATTAAAAAAGGGCAATAAAATCAACTCTTCCATAGGCCCTACAATCGACAGCCGAAAGAATGGAAAGACTAAATCAAGAGAAAGAGATAAAGAAATAAATAGAGGGGAAAAGGTCTAGGAGTTGGATAAAAGATGGCAGCAAAGCGCGACACTATGAGACGCCCGTAATGAAAACCAATCAGCTTTCAGCGGCGAGAAGATTAGCCGAGTCGGCGAGCGCAGAAGCCAATACTCCTCTCTAATGAAATGTAATTGGAAACGGGAGAAAACTTCCCGTTGCGGAGCGCTGAAATATCCCTCAAGTTTCCCAAAGGTGCCGAGAGGAGGGAGAGGATGAGTTAACAGGGTCATCCGTAGCTAATACCAGGAAATGTGACGCTATGGGGTTTTGGTTACTTTTGTGAGCAGAAAGGGGGTTTCCATTATGGTAGTCTTGTTTTCCAGACTCTAAAGATGTTTTATCTGTGTTGTGATGTGTGGTGTTTTCATACCTAAATCCATGCTCTTAGAGGTCTTGGCAGCTGGGTGATCCATGATCTTCTGTCGTTGGGGGTATTGTTGGTTGGCGGGGTGGCCCATGAAAGCAACAGGCTCCTTTTCAACCCTAATATTGAGTATAAGCAGTCAAATATATAATCAAATATAGAAAATGATAGTGAGCACAAAATTATCACAGATAATAACAGTATAGTTTTGTTTCTATGTAATTAGAAATCGTACCGTTCTTGCGGATACTTGCGTGGAGAGCTGACCTCAAGCAGATCCATCTCAGAAGGTGGAGGAGGGAAACCGTCTTCGCTGTAGTCCGCCTCCGGCAGCTCCTGTCTTTTGGCGTTGGATCTGTATGGAGCTGTTTGGGAATAACAGGTGTATGTTGATGGTTATATACAACAGATGAATGCTTTTTTCATACAATGAAACAGAAAGGAGTTTATGTTTGCTTGTTGATATTTGTTAATAATAGTAAACTCATTCATTTAAATTATATTATAATGCAAATGTAACTATGGGAACTGTATTTAAAATAAATAAAAACTCATTTTATCATTCAGCTTCTTAAGGTCTCAACCCTGAGATGTTTTTTAAACAGTATTGAAAGTGTTCACATCTATTCTAAGCTCTTATTGTCTGTTTTCTTTGGTTTAAGTCATCTAATTCAAAACACTTCTTTTATAATATGTAACCAATTTCAAACGTTCAGACATGTGCCTTTTTTAAGAAACATTTTAGTCAAGCGACTCTAACCTTGAGAACACTACTGTATACTACATTACTGCTATATGGTATTTTATTGTGTAGTAAAACGTCCTCATTTGTGTTCCACACAAGGTTAGAAATGACATGATGGTGTCTAAATGAATACTATTGCTTTAAAGCACTGAAAATCTTCCCATTATAAGAAGTAAGACTCACTTGACCATGTGCACTCAATTGTGAATCATCTAGTGTGTATGTGTGTCAATGACACACACACATCTGTGTTTGTGAAGACTTCAAGGACCGCACAACCTTTTGATCAATGCGAGTGTACCACTGGTTGAAAATCTTTCCATTATTGCTCAATTTTCTGCACTGCTGTCCCCATTTTTCCACTATTTAGCCATTTAACGTTAAAGCAAAATTCGCAGTGTGACTGCAGCCGACGACACCAACACACAACACACGACCGCTGCGTCAAACTATGACAAAAATACGTGATTAACAACCACGTCTCATTAAAACGTCCATACGCTGATGCCAGTATTTTTATTATTTCAGATTGTGCCCAACCGCAGTGGGCACGTCACGTAATCTGAATGTAAAATTAGCGTGTAAATATCACAATCCACTTTGTTCCACTAAAGTACAGTGGGATACTTTGACAGACAACAGACGCTAATCAGTAAACAATGCTTCGCGAATAACACAGAGAGAGCCTTTTGTGTCTTCACGGCAACTCTCTGGAGAGCGGCGAGAGAGAATCGCGTGAATTTAAAACAGTTTGTTATCTGTTCTCGAGCGCTCGGCACAATCGCGAGTATGCTAATAAGACCCACTTAGAATCCATTTCATCAGCTTAATGATTTCAAGGTCAGACCTCATTGCATAAAAGCGGAAGGGAACGTCCCTATTGATGAGACGGGCAGATATCCAACTTGTATAAGTTGGAAAACTTAATGGAAAGCCACGCTGGCGTGGAAAATGAACTTGTGCAGAAGTACGGCGATGAATTAATGTCTGCTTTTGTCGAGCAGTGATCCGTTTAATTTGCTTCCTAACACTGAACAAAGTGCTTTGAGAGTTTCAAACCAAAGATTCTAACCAGATGCAAGAAAAAAGTCAGTACGACTGCAGAATAGACGTAAACCTCTTTAAATACGGTTTTAAATGCATCTCAGAATGAGACCTCCAGATGCTGAAATAACAAGAATGCATTCTGTATTATTCCAAAGTTTTGATAACTTTACTACTATTCCGAAATGTGAAAAATATTAATCAAAAATAAATAATACAAATAAATGTACACGTGAACTGAACTTACCAGATGACGACTCATAAATGCGGTTGTTTACCATGGCTGGCGGTGTAAAACTGTTGGTGTGGTTGGCGTTTGGTGGATAAACAGGAGAGTCGTTCCTCGAGGAAGATTCAATGACTTCCTGATTTTCCTAAAGAACACAGATTTTGAAGTGTTACGTTAGTCAAAAAGGGGTGATGGGAAGACGTGAGATAAACAAAAAATATGAATGATGCTTATGTTCTTTAACCCTATCAAGTATGAATTATGATAACCTCAGTCAGATATTGCTTCTAGGAATAAAGTAAAATGAGGTTTAAACTTTTTCAACACATATTTTCCCTTTTTAATTTTCTACTTAAGTGGTTTATCTGAAGAGGTGACTCGACATATGTAAACACTGGTCCAGAAACACTTCCAGTTTCAGTTTTTAATATAATTATTTGAAATCTTACATATATATTAGATCTTAAAGATATTTGTTTAACATATTGAACTGGTTATAAAAATTCTGTTGGTTGTATTTTCTTCATAAGTTTGTGTAGTGAAACAGGAAGGTGTTCTGGACCATCGTTAAATCAGCGCTGATGACATCATACGAAGTGGTCTATAGGATGATGCACTAGTTGATGTGGTTGATGAGCAACTGTGCCATTAAAACTCAAAACTCATGCAGAAGGGTTAAGGAAAAAACGTCTAAAGTTCTTTCTGGGTTCATGCTTTCCGGGCCCACAAAACAGAACAGACTGACTCTTGCCATGCAAAACAGGACATAAACATTCAATAATCAATCATTATTAACTGTTTTGGTTCATATACATCTTTTTAGCATCTGCATCTATACAAAGACAAGGTCCATTTCTGAAAAATATCCAGCCTGCTTTTATACATTACAAATGAGTGTTATTGTGCTCCAAAAACAACACAAAGGTACCATTACTTGTGTTGTGTACTATATTTCAAGTCTTCCAACACTATATGATGGCATTATATGAAGAACATACGTTACATACGGTCCAATACGACGTGCCATCTGATACATTTTTTTCGTGCCATATGTTCTCCACACAAACCGAGCGTATGGCATCTTAGAAAGCAAAGCATACAGTATATGTACTACTTTTATCATTTTATATAAATTTTGAAGCCTAAAAATAGCTGTTCACCATATGCTTTCATTATATAGAAAAGAAACGTCTGCCAAACCTTCTGGGGTCCAGAGATAAAGAGTCATATGGGTTTGAAATGACATGACAATAGAAATTCTAATGGTTTCCATTATGAACTTCACCTGTTTCTCTTTTTGTAAGTGGACAGATTTCATTTTTTTAATTGGTTTCCATCCGCTAGATTACATCCAGACAACAGAACCCCAAACATTGCATTATAGTTTTCATTAAAGTCAATATAATTCCCATTATAACCACTAAACCCATTAGAATTTCTGCAATGGTTTATATTGTTTTTTGCCAGCAGGGAGTACATGATAATTTTGGTAAACATTTCAGACAAAAGGGGGAAAGACATGAGGTATGAAAACCAAGTAACCAACAAATGTACTGATTTGAGACCAAAAAATATGCTAATGCAAAACGCTAAATGACAGAAACAAAGCAACCAACAAACATTCATGAGGCATAAGAAACTCTGTCAAGACTAGTTGAGAGAAAAAACACGTCAATATGAAGACATGAGGATGTGGGGTTAAAAGTCCTGATGGATTCTTTTCAGGAGCTACGACTGTCAACGTCATGATGGCAAACCCAGAGGAAGCGTACTGAATACTTTCTACTGTCATACAAACCACACGCAACACATACGAACAGCAAAAACTCCAGGCTGACTAGATGAAAGGTATTAGGATATCACCATATCAAAGCGCTGTAAACGCATTCAGACTGTACTATATCGTGCCGTGGCGAGAGAGATGAAAGCTGCGTTTCTTTTGTTCACACGCTAAATCTCAGTCGGAGGACAGTCATTAGCGGGAACGACCGCTCTTTACACATGGAAACGTCATTGCTGTCATCCACCGACAGCCCGCTGTCATTCCCTCGCTTTCTGTCTCTCTACACGCAAA
The DNA here is from genome assembly GCA_026939265.1 of Oreonectes daqikongensis. Lineage (NCBI taxonomy): Eukaryota > Metazoa > Chordata > Actinopteri > Cypriniformes > Nemacheilidae > Oreonectes > Oreonectes daqikongensis. The sequence goes on from JAOTQM010000350.1 coordinate 3,237,742, forward strand.
GAAATCTTCAATGGACAAAAGGATCGATTCTCTGGAGCTCTTTCTCCTCGGAGATTATGTGGGGATTGTGAAAGGCTGAGGGACACTTTCTAGCGTGTTTTGCTCTGATCTGTGTTGTGACAGCGGATGGCATGTTGTTGTAGTTGTGCATCTAACATGAAATTTCAGAGCTGAAGGGAAAACGTCATTGGGGGTCATTGAAGAATGATGGAGGAGCGACTCTAGAGGCGAACAAAAAAATGTAATGTCCGTTTAAACTGACAATTATATTGATTTATGTATATCCACAGCAGAATTTTTGGCTTTAGGTATGAATATGTTAAGCTTATGATAAAATTTGGGTGCCTTAAAACATTAACAAAGAACCTTAGTTATTACAGCTTTGTTTTTAGTTTTACTGTAACGTTACTCATTTTAAAATAAGTAAATATTTACTACTATAAATGACCTTTTATTATTAGATTTTATGTTTATTTTAGTTAAATATTTAGCTTTTGTCTTTTTTTATGTTGCTATATAAAATTAATACATTTTTATCTTAGTTTTTGTTTATTATTATAATTTTCAATCCTTACAACTATGATTTTAATTTGTTGTTTGTTGTAAATTTTTAGGCCACTATTTTGTTTAATTACAATAAACAGAATCGTCTTTAAAGTTTTAATTTTAGTAAACTAAACTAACTCTGCAAAGGACTTCCGGTAACATCATAGACATGGCAAAAGTTTAAAAGATGGGCTCGGTTGAATTATTGTAATAAATCCTGATTTACACAACTAATCCACGTAAAACAAATATTTATCAGTATACAAGATACAAAAACACATTTAAAAGTGAGAATCTAAGGGAAAAAGATGATGTAAGGCTAATTTGCATGCTTCTGGACTTTCAGAAGTGATGTCAGAACTAAAAAGAATATGAAAAGAGAACCAAGAGGGACAGAGAAAAAACAAAAATATCATTGACAAAATTAGAGACATCAGCTGAAAACAAAAATGGAAAAGCACCTCTGAAGTTTGTCCATAACATATATTTATTCTCATCATTTTATGAATCACGTTCATTTAAGAGCACGACACACACACAAAGACACACGTTCTTGTCAAAGGGGCTGCGCTCGGCACGTCTTAATCAGACAATCACGGGGGAGCGGTGGTCTACCGCCGAGGACAAAGACCTAACAAAGGAACAACAAAACAACACCCCAAACCTATGGATTTCTCCTCCACACGCAGGGCTGCGGTGAGGGTGAGCTGAGGTTAGGTACCCTCAGGGTAGCCCCAGGCATCCTTTCATTAAAACCCAAAATTCGCCTTTCATTCAAGGAGCCCACGGTGTAATCTGATTAACTTGCCGAGCGAGAGGAGATCCAGCGAGGTAACGGGATTAGATCGGACGGGGTGGTGCGGGTGAAGATACACTTGGTGAAAGAGAAAAGATACATGGGAGAAAGACATGTATGAAGAATAAAGATGGTGGTTTCACATGAAATCCTCCAAACCCTGTTTTGATTTTCTAACCTTCCATCTATTTCCTCATCATTCAACTCTGTCCGTGAGATTAATGGTGTATTGATTATTCTGTCTGCATGTGATTAATAAAGAACACATCGCGGCGACACGTCACCTTTCATTGAGCGGCCATTAACAACCACACAATCTCCATCCTTCTGCGACTAGATTGGGTTGATAGTCTAATACTCTCCAATAACACCGTACCGCTCACCGACCAAAGTCAGACTCCCGAAGGTGGAGTCGATAACAATTCGTCTTAATTTTCATTGGACAGCAATGAGGAGATGAGTCGGAATTGATGAACTGTCCTGGTTTCACCTTAAATACCAAGAGCCAAAGCTTTGCTTTGCAGCAATCGAGTTGAGATTCAGTTCACTCCTGTTAGATGTTTTTGTTGGAAGTGAGGCATTCATTGCAAAACTTCGTATCAAGTAAAAGTGTGAAAAAACTTTTAGCATATGAGTTTCTTTTTCAGTTAATTTGGTCTGAATAAAATGCAAAAGCAACACATGACTCTTGAAACTGAAAAGAAAATCCATGTCTCCATGAAAAGACATTATGCCATTATCTCTTGGCTAAAAACAGACGTTTTAGAGATGCGCTGACACAGGGAATTGACTTCCCTCCCTGACAAATTAACCTTAACATCACTTCCTCATAATTATAGCAAAAACATTTAGCAAAAGTTGATTTCTGCAGAACGGCTGCAAAAAATATGCTTAGCTAACAAAGACACATTGACTGATAATGGCTTCTTTTTCTGAGATGGTCAATGTGTTTCTAAAGATCACTGAAGTTCAGAAACTTTTTTCCATTATTACACAACAAAAAGATCTTCTTCTAAGTTCTAATGCTGGTTTAACAAAACGTTGGTAAAACTTTACAGTAAGGTTGTACGTGTTAACATTAGTAGATGCATTAGCTAACACAAACTAACAATGAATAAAATAGCTTTTCAGCATTGGTTCACTAATCAATCCAAAAATGAAAATTGTGTCATCTCACCTCCAGCTGTTCCAAAACGGTCAAAATGTTGCTGTTCCGCTTAACACAAAGAGAGATATTTAGAAGAATGTTTGTATCCGAACAGTTCTGGGGCCCTATTGGCTTCCATAGTAAAGAAAAACTACTATTGGAGTCAATGGTGCCCCAGAATTTTATACAGTTTTAGAATAACTTGAGGGTGAGTACATTTTAGATTATGCCAAAGCAACTGTTCATGTTTGTTCAATGTGCATTAAATGTTAAAAGACACAACATTTGAATTAAAAAATGTTGAAATAACATGAACTAAGATTGCTAATATGCTGTAAGAGTATTGCTTATTCGTAGTTGTTTTAACTAATGCATTAACTAATGTTAACAACCTTATTGTAGTTACCAAACTATCTTTACCATGTGAAACCATCTCTGTAATGAACTGACCGGATCTTCATGCAGGTTTTTAACAACACACACTGACACTTTCCTGAACTTACCACTACATTTACAAAAGGGGGACCCCAGTGAACATGGCGAACCCCCTGAAACACACATAATATATAACACTGCATTTCTCTGCTTATGTCTTTAAATTTACAAAGCGTCAACTACTGCTCACATTAGTAAATTATTTTATCAACACATCTGTATCAATTTGTCCAGATATGGAACATATTGTCGCTGTCGAACTGAAACCTTGTATCTCCAAAACTGTCACTTAACAGGAAATTAAACAAACACTGTTTCTTCAATAAAAGTTGACAAGCACTTTCATTAGTTTTTATGGGTTAAATATCTGCAAATCCCACATACAAACATAAAGGGTGAACAATAGTAATGATTTATGAAAATAAATACAAATCATGAAAAATGAAAATACAAGGTTTCAGTCCAACAGCGACGATACATTTTGTGGGGACAGAAGTGGATTCTCAGAAGAACATAAAAAACAGAGCAAGTCACAACCAAGGAAAGGCAGAAAAGACCCAGGAAAAATTCAAAGGGTTAACAGCAAACAGGAAGCATGCAAAGATTGTAAGTTCTTTATTTTAAAAAAGGTAGAATTTGTGATACAGAAAGCATCAAAATAAACAGATCAAGGCAATCTAAAAGGCAAAAAGAATAAATTAGATATATCATGAATAGTGAGTGTATATAAGCAAAATGTAAGAACAAAGGCAGGAAACAGATAAGAAGCAAAAGTCAAGGAGAAACAAGGAAAATAAATATGTAATATATCAAAAAATTTCAAACTATTTCTGTGATGCACAAATGTCTTTCCGAAAACATCCGTATAAATGTAAGTGAGCATGCAGGATCTGGGTACACAATATCATTCAGAGGTCACCTGATAGCCGGTGATGGTGATAGCTGAGATAACGGTGGGCCAGTGATCGTGGCTCGGAGGCCCTGCAGGGAAACGGTCTGTAGTGATACTCACAGTACGGTACGAGAACTGGCTGTACCTGTGTTGGGAATCTCTCCAGAGAACGGAGAACCACCAGCTGAATGGTTCCTCTGACGTTTCCTTCAGTGGACATGGAGTGCCGCAGGGTTTCCATGGCATCGTGGTTGGAACGGCCGAGGAGGGATTCGCTGTTGACAGCGATCAGCTGGTCATTGATATGCAGGCGACCGTCCTGCAAAGAACAAATTTTTTATTTTTTATTTTAGCTTGTAAAGATGCTACTTATTATTGAAAGCTACAGTAAATGTATACAAGTAAATCACAAGCTAGTACAAAAAAGATTTACATTTTGTTCATACATAAATGTATTATTATATGTATTCATAGATAAATGTATTTATTTTTATATTTAAAATAAAATTATAAAAATGTATTTCAAAATTATATTAAATAATTGTATTTATTAATTTGGTCACGTATATATATATTTATTTAAAAATGTGGGGTTTTTTTTACAGATTACGTTCAACTATATAATATACTATAAATCAATAAACAAATATAATATACTATAAATAATACAAATCAATATAAAGAAACATATTTGAAGATTTCATTGTTATGAAAAAATTGTTTTTTTATTGTGCATTTTAATTAAAATAATTTAAAATGCAGTTGGGTTGTTTCGATTAGTAAGTAGTGATAACTAAAAAAAATACAGCTAGCTAACACAATAACCCACATGATTTTTTATTATTTTTTTTCCATTTCTGCAAATAAACTCTTAATTTATGTAATTAAACAAAAAGTAAACAGCTGTTTGTTTCAGATGAGCTCCTGCCAGACTACTCTTGTTCAATTTAAAAAAACTGCACAACACTACAGATGAAGCAGCTTTTAGTGTCACTTCCAAACATTGTTAAATCCACAACTCAATCTTTAATGCATTCCCACCATGAATTCAGAAACAATTATGGATGCATATCATTAGTGTGACAGGAGCAGGACGGAGTGAATTGGATTAGGTTTCACAGCTGTGCTTTTCTAAATAAAACTCAGCTGAAGAGGAACAAAAGAGATTAGCGGCTAAAAGCCACCGGAGCCCTTTAATGACTCGTGAGGGTGCGTGTCACAGCAGAAGAGCCCGACCTCTGGGCCGGGTCACTGACCGCAGACCACTGATACTAACCTAGGGACATTTCTCTGATGGAACGGACACAAACACTTGTGCCCATCTACTAAGAAAAACACACACACAGATAATTCCTGAACCTTCTCAGGCCTAAAGCTTCTCAAAAAGCTATAAAAAAAATAAAAAAAATCACAATTTTGAACATAACAACGTTCAAACACATGCGTTAAGTATTCCAGCTAATTTGCAGCAAGCATCATATAACGCAGTTATAATTTAATTTATTAAAATATAACAATAAATAAACGAATAAACAGCATTTTTGTGTGCCATAGACAATACGCTTATGGTTCTAAAATGATAAAAAATCTGCCAATACACATCTCTAGACAAAATATAAAGATGTAAAACATGTTAACATGACATCTCAACATGTTGACAAGTTGTCCCAACAGCTCAAACATTCACGTTTATTTACAGTCATTTTTTAATATATACATTTTTAACACGTTTTATAATCTAAGCGGTGGAGAAAACCCGTGACAAGCATGAGAATCTGATTTGAAAAGGTTTGTATCTTTAAGCGTCTCTATCAGTGGCTTTGACAGGGTCCTGTGATGCAGCTCGCTCTCTGAGCCCGCTCTCCACTGGAGTGCTGATAGAGGCCAGAGACGCAGCTCCACCTGTGAGCCCACACTTGATTACAGAACTGATAGAGGAGAGAATAAATGCCCTTATCTACACAGAAACACAACACCTGCTGCCCTCTTTCATCCTGGAGGAAATTAAGAGAGGCATGTGTGTATCCTCAAGATATAAGACTCTGTGAGGATTGCCATTAAAGAAATAAAAGGTGATTCCCTAAAATCATTATGTGCAATAACAGACAAATGTTATAAAATATTTTGTGTTTTGAAACAGTATCTGTTTAACATCTGCATGATGTATCTGGTTATGTCATCACACGCAAGGTTTCTGAGAGCTCTGTGAAGTTTTAAGATAAATGTGCATCAGGGGCAATGAAGCTGGCTGCTTTTTACCTTATGTGCCGCCCCTCCGTGAATGATGGACTTGATGAAGATGCCCAGGTCTTCTCCGGTCTCCCGGGACTTGTTTCCCTTCAGACTGACCCCCAGACCAGCTGAGCCGGAGTCGCTCAAAGGAACTTCAAACATCAACTGCTCTCGGCCGTCCTCGGACAACAGCGGACCAGACGGCTCTCCTTTCTGAAAATAACACACACAAGATCAGCTTCTCTGTTTACAGTGTCACCTGCTTTCTTCTGGTTTTATTAATATGCATCAAATCAACCATGAAGCAATGACTGAGTGAATAAATACAATTATTATTTTAATTTTTAGACTTTTTTATTTATTACTGTGCACATGACAAAGAGACAAATGGATGATAATGACGCATGTCAGATTTTGAGGCTGGAAAGCATGTTGGGCATTAACACTTAAGTAGTTTCATTTGAAGATTATGAGTCTGAAAGAAAATAATTCACTTCGATCAAAGCTTCATTTAGGAAGCATGAGGGACTGGAAACAATTTAAACTACTAACACATTTTTGATCACAAACTAAAATATGATCTAAATACTAAAATGTGTTCAAATGTGTTCATGTAGCTGATGAAACAAAAATTTTGGCCTCCCCATTTTGACCTCTTATACAGTTTATATCTTTCTTTGAGCACTTAAGAATACGTCCCTATGGAGGGCTAGCATACTTCACATCCATCAATCCTTCATCCGTCAAATCTAGTGCAGAATTGAGGTGCAGATTATCTGTCAGATAACGAGAAATGTAAAAGCAGAAACAATCTCTCAACCTGAACAAGCTGGTGTTTTGGTTTGGATTTGGACACCTCAATGCCCTGACTAGCCGAAAAACACCCAAAAGTTAGTAAAAAGTCTAAAAAGTCTTTAAAATGTCTTTGCATAATAGCAAATATTAAAAATAAAGATAGTTCTAGTCCAAGCTAAACTGTTTCGGATGACAACATGTCACACATGGCCCAAGGCATCCGACAAATCATACTTTTACCGCACAATACAGCGAGTGTCTGTGAGTGAGGTCAAACTTTGGTCTCTGTGAGAATATCACATTAACTGATGTTTCTGTACATGGGCTGCTCCGGTGGTCACATCAACACTTGAGCTTCAGATCTCACACTAGGACCTCCTGAGGCAAACTAATACACACTTTATACAATATAACAGATTGTTTGAAGTGTCAGTAAAAGCTGGCAAAAAGAGCCGTGGCAAATGCTCCCTCATTGGATAAAAGCGTATGAACAAAGATGGACTGCTTGCTATTTTAATTACTAATACTAACTTTTTGGTTTGTTTTGACTTTCTTCCTGTAAAGCTGCTTTGAAACAATGCAACACTGAAGCGCCATATAAATAAAATTATTATTAAATGTTATAAGATGTTATTAGTTTCGATGCTATTCTGGTCCCTAAATATGGACCCTCAAACAGACTTTTTAACTGTTTTGTCATCCATTAGATTGAATATCATAAGTCTGATCTCTTAGATACACAGTTACAAGAGTTGACACAAACCTCGGACAAAGTATGAGCAATATTAATAGTGATGCACACACACAAAGCACTAAAAAAGTTCAATGGTTTTGGAAAAAAGTCGCCTTGACCTAAATAACAAATATAAAACAGGGCATGACAAAGCAGAACACATCCTGAGTGAGAGAATAGAGAATGATTATCCAGTCAACCTCAAGGACACCTAAAGGCCTCAACAGCTCCGTGACCCGACCTCGCATCCTGTGTGCAATGTGCTGTCTGACCCCTCCGTCCTTTCTGATGGGTGGGGTACATCACATACACAGTAACAGCTAACAAAATTAACACACCAAACTCTGTAGTCAATGCGATAAAAAAATAAAAATCATATCTGTGCCCCAAAACAGTTTTGCATATCTTGGAAATATGTTTGTTCAATATCCAGTAGTGGCCAAACGGGATGTCCAACAATTCCCCTCTTTATATTAATATTTTAATAAAGATGAAGTTTTGCATCCATGTTGCATTGGTGTGTTTGGAGGATAAACTGAAGCTCAGCTTGGAGAAGAATTTGAGTCTTGGCAAGTGCTCTCATGAACATGCATAGTAGACTGATATAGTATTTACTGCCATAGTAGGGAAAATAAATACTATGGCAGTAAATGGGGAATGAGATCTGTTTGGTTACTGATATTCTTCCAAATGTCTTCTTTAGTATTTTTCAGAACAATGACATTTATACAGGTTTGGAACAACCTGAGGGTGAGTACATTTTTGGGTGGACTGTCCCTTTAAAACGTGTTGAACCTCATGTGGGTGAGTGAAAATTACTAAAACTAGATTTTTTAGTAAATTGTCCCTTTAAACAAGAGAGGATCAACAAAAACTAATAACTGATAAAAAAAAATTATACTTTCTAACACCCAGTTTTGCAGTGCATGCTGGGATGTCACAAACATCTACCAAGCACAAAATTAGATTACTGGCATCAAAGTAGAAATCTGCAGGATAAAAAAAACTGCAGGATTAATGAATTAATATGATGTTAAACACATAAATTTTTTTAAGTGCTAACAACTTTTTTGTCAAACTTACAATGCTGACTGGGTAAGGAGAGAAGGACAATAACAGTCAATTTAGACCATTTATTAGACAACATCTTTGGAGGGAAGCCGCTCACAACACAGGCTTTTTTTCCCTGGATCAGCTAAAACTGTCCCGAACCACCTCAAAACTGACTACAGCAAGATTTTCCAGAAAGGACAAACATTTCGACTTGTGCTCTGTGTGTACATGCAGGATATCAGAGTCACCAATACATCAGCACTGTGATTGAATCCCAAAGGCTTTGAGACAGAAAAACAAGATCTTAATTCTGTCAACAATTCTGTGTTTCTCATCCACATCCACACAGACAGCATCCAGCCGCTAACCGGATGGGCTTTTATGGTCTCAGCCATTTCCTCTCTAAAGATCTGTTGGATTTTATAAGGTGTTATAAAAAGACTATTTATTTTTGATAATAGTTGATCGTTAGCCAAATCTGACATTGGGAATTAAACTGGTGGCATGTACTTTTTGTACTGACCGTGGGTGGTTAAAAACGTAATCCATTGAAAGAACTGACAGAAATGAAGGAAGGTATTTATAGAGGATATTTTTCCGAAATGGATGCGTTGGTTTGTCGGAAAAAACAAATATGCACACACGCAAGCGCACGCTCGAAAGAGGCAGATGGTGAGAGCCGTCATTATATCTTTTCATATCCATCCGCCAGAAAAAATATTTCTCCTGAGTGTGTCATTTTTCTTTTTGCCTGCCATCGCATTTCTGCTGAAATTTACCCTGGCTAAGCAGCGGCAGAGCTAACCCACTTTGAATTTGAATAGAGAAGAAAAAAATTTTTCTTTGTGAATAGATAGTTTTTTTTCTCTGTGAATAGATACTGTGCAGAAGCTCTTTATGTGTTTTTTTTTTGTGCCCGACAAGTATTAATGGGCCAATAATAGTCTGTGTCAATGACATTCAGATGCTCTTTTAGAACAGATCTGAGCAAAGATTTTACTGAATACAAGGTTAAACCCACAAATAAACCTTGAATTTAGAACTTGTTTTATTTTTAATTATTGTTAAATTAGACAAAATAATTAGCTAACACTTTATAGTAAGGTTCCAACTGCCAACATTAGTTAATGCAATTTCTAACATAAACTCACTATCCTTTGTTAACTTACATATACGACTGTTTATTGTTTAATTTATTATGTTTAAAAGACGAAATCAGTAACTTTTGCCTCTCTATCGCCATTTATGTTCGAAACATACAATCTAATGGACCCGGTCTGTGTTTGTTAATCAGTCTGGCTAGTGGCTAATAATATCACTATTTATATTTAATTTAATTTATATTAATATTACTTTTTGTTAATATTTATTGTATATTAATTTTAATTTTATTAAATAAACAACTTGTTAAATTGGGGTTTCTTGCACCAGTGTGAATTAGCCTTATGAAAGATGACATTCGTAACATAAGCCTCTCTATCGCCATCTCTGTTAGAAACATATAAATGCAGGTTACATTTACATTAACCCACGTAAAGGACATCAAACTGAAATTTCTTGCAAAATCATACCCGACAGCTCAACTTATAAATAGGGTTGGTAATCGAAAAGCAATTCCAATTCTGTTACTTGTTAAACATAACAACAAGATGACTTAGTCTTGTTAACATCACTTAATGTTACCAAATGGAACCATATTGAAAAAAATACTAATAATTTGTTAATAAAACACAAAGCACTTCCAGTGTTCAGTTTGTGAATCACAACGGTATACACAAAACTCTACCATCTGACACATCATAACCGCCCAGACCAATACACAAATATATTCCGGTTCTGACTAGATAGCAGGAGTTTATCTTTGACCTTTCCGAACCAAAGTCTTTGATGAGCAAAAACTCAGTGTTGTAAATGAACTGTGGATAGACAGACACAATGAAGGGATGTGCTCTCTCCTCCTGTGATGAGGGATATACGGAGCGTCACAACTGCACTTTTACTTATCTATGGGGGGTGTCTGAGTTTTAGAGAAAAAACAGAGATGCATTGAAGGAGGTCAACGATCAACATGCCCTCATGCTAACATCTGGGAGAGGGGATGACCTGCACTGGCCCGAGGCTTCCTGTCAAACCGCTGGGTCTTGTGCACGGCTTCCTGCCGTGTGCTGAATCGGCAAATCCAAACAGTCAGTGTTTATGAGGTTTTAGCAACTAAATATGTGCAAAAATGTGTTGGAACCTATTCAGGATGTTCAGGGATGCTTAACATTGCAAAAAAATTGTGTTACTAGAAATGCCAAAGGAAATCTCTAGTAAATTATTTTAATTGTTTATATTTTGCTTATTTTATAAATTATTGTCATTTAGTTTCAATAAAAAGGATTCAAGATGTTTATTTCTATAGTGCAAATAGTGCAGAATGAGTAAAAATAGTCCAAGTTTAATACTAACAATGTCAGAAGTCTTACCAGTTCTCTAGGCATGAAATCGTCTTGTCTTCCAACCATCAAAGACACAGTCTCTCCCAGTTTGGTGCTCCGTAACATAGCAACCAATTCCTCTTGCGTCCGTCCTGTGATATCCACTCCGTTTACCTGGACAAAGTAAAAAAAAAGCTTAACCATCAAATCCGAATTTCCAATTTTGCCATGCCAGTGCCTTGAGATGGAAATACGGTCAGTCTTTACTCGGTATCAACATTATGGCCAATTGGACCATTAAGGTCAATGGTGTGTCTCGCCTTCTAAAACAATGTCTTTAAATTGCATTGAATACAGTCGCTTTTTATTGCATGGCATTTAACGTTCTATAAATACGGTAGAAATCCCATAACAGCAGCGATGCAGGAAACATGTAATACCTCCAGGATACGGTCTCCTGATTTGAGCCTGCCGTCATTAATGGCTGCTCCGCGGGGCAAAATGCTCTTGACCAGAATGGGTCCCGGACCATGAAGAGACGAGTCTCTGGTTACTACGGTAAAACCCAGACCCTCAGTACCTGCAGACAGATGGACAGCAGAAACATTAAACGTGTGTTTAATATGAACCCGTGAACCAGAACCCCATGTCAAATGGAAGTCTTATGGATTTCACCGGTGTGCATTCATGGAGTATAAAGCTGTGATGACTTACAACGTACCCAATTTTCCTCCGCTGTGTTTTAGTATGGTCTATTTGCATCTAAGCTATAGTTTGATTGAAGGAGTTTCACAACAACAGCGATTTATAGAAACAAAGCAACTGGAAGACATTTATTTTAAAAGAAAGATAGTGATTTGAAGTGACAACCAAAGGAATGAAAAACAAGATAGCAAAAAGTAACTTTGTCAAATTTTCATACCCAAAGCAATAGAAAAAAGCATATATATTTGAGAACAAAAATTGTGCATTCTGAAATAAAAACTTGGGGAAAGTTATTGGCTAATTCTAATAGCTTCAACATATGCAAATATCTGCCAATTCAACTCCAACACATCCCCCACCAAACATGTAAATAAGTAGCTGTATGAGACCTTTTACCAATTGTCACAGGTTGTACAGTCCACATCTTTCTTTCATTTCTCCAATTTTTCTATTTTATGGATTTCACATTTCGCTACAAATCATACTACGTATGGTTGTGCATTTGACAAAACGTGAAACGTTTATAAATCTTTATTGACTGCATCAAGCTCAACTGATCCAAGATCAGATCTGTATGTTGACTGGCACTTTACTCTCGCCCCTGTTGAAGATCTGGTTTTCTCTTAAGATGTCAGCCCTGCACGCAGATAAATGCTTACTCTACTCACAGAGATTAGAAAGCCCTGCACTTTAATTTCACACGCCAACACGTCTACAGGAGGCAAGAGAAGGATACGGGATAAGAAAGAGAGAGAGAGTGAAAAAGAGAGAGAGAGTGAGAGAGAGAGATAAAACAATGACAAAAGGCATCGCTGTATATAAATCATTACAGAAAGCTGAAAATGTAAAGCAACTCTGAATGAAAAATGTGATTAAAATACTCATATTATTAATACTGTAACTGGATTAAAAATAACTGTACTGTCATACAATGAGTTTAAATCTGCTAAAAATTGACATTTAACAATGTTTAAATGCTTTATCAAAGCATAAAAAAATCTAATTGCTAATACAAATAATAAATAAATAAAAATGAATAAATCTAATGAATTCAAGATTTTTCACAAATGAAAGGCCATTGTAAACTACCATGGTGTACATTTTTTTTAAAGGGCATTTCTTTTTATTTTTGGCGTGAACAGTGGATCCCTCTCGTCCGCAGGGACGTGTTATTATTGAAGCACTCTCTCTCTTTCTCGGTCTCTCTCTCTTTCACACACTTGACTGAAAGCTGTCAATCTAGCACACTAAAGATGGCGAGCGATGAAATCTCCTCTCCCAGAAGAATATGTGACATTAAAGTTTTAAACAATAGCAGCTGTCAATCAGCTGAGAGTGGAGATAGAGAGAAAGAGGGAGGTTAAAAAAATGTATGTTTTGACAAAGGTACTGTTCACAATTGCACCGATTTAACCAATTCTGCTCAAAGCCAACACGATGACAACATTCACACAATCTCCATTTTACTTTACAGGATATTATGATGGGACTCTATTTGACTTTACTTTTAGTTCGTATTTTACTTTCACACTCTTAACTCAAACATACCTTTCTTCAAATCGATCCTCATTTTCTTCCCTGACTTTTTGTTGATATTAACCAGCGTGCCGAGAGCTGGCGTTGTCTTGGGGGCGGGGCTTTCGCTACGATCTTTCAGGGTTGGTGAAGCACTGACGGTAGGAGAGGGCGTGTTCTTGCGCATCTCCACTGGGGTGTTTCTGGCGAGGGGATGCTCCTCCTCTTTAAGAGGCGGGGTCTGTGAAAAAGGTGGCTCCGGAGATGGCATTGTAGCAGTGCCGGGACCGAGTTTGCGGACCAGAAAGGGACTCTTGGGTTTAGGGACTACAGGGTTAGTATCGGAGATGTTGAAAAGTTGCCCGATTAAGCTCCTTTCATAGCGGAGCTTGTTGCCAACTGGAAGCACCTTCAGATGCACTCTTGAGGAGGACATCGCTTGGCGAAATACCTCCTGGGACCTGCAAAGTCGAAAGAAAATCTTGTTTTACTATTTGGTCAGCCTTCTTATAACATTTCTTTCTTTGTTTTTTATATCTTTTTGACTTTTTTTATTAGGTATATAGATATAGTGTATATGCCTATATTTATAATTCTTTCTTTTGTATAGTTTTCTTTTAGTATTATTAATATGTAAAAGAGATTAATCTCAAAGTGTTATAATAAAAATAATTATAACAATGTTTAAAAATCTAAAAGAATTAATAGATTTGCACATTTATTAAAGAAGAGTTCACTTGAAGATAACACAAACGAATAAAATCCACCTTCTTTTGTAATTGTGTTTTTTTATTTTTTTTATTTTTTTACACTGACTTGTTCTCTAACACCACCACTTCATTTAATGTGTCTTTTTGAAGGCTGTCCAATACGTTAATGTCACCTAATAAAGCAATTCCACACTTGCGGTGCGTGGTGAAGTAATAGCGCTAAAACCGTCGTATTAAAGAGAAAACAACACAGAAGACGGATGTTAAAAGTAGAGAATGAAGTGGGGAGATGGAAGTGTGACGGATGGAAGAGTCAGACACTCACTGAGCAAAAGACTTGTCTATTAACTCCACGTCATTGATCTGAACGATGCACTCGTCCTCTTTAAAGATGCTCTCTCGCTCAGAGCGGCTGTTCTCCTCCACTGATCGGATGTGTAGACCCAGAGTCCTGAAGACAGAAAGAGGAGTTAAATAAATGTTAATGTCAGATTTCACAATGAAAATTACCATTTTGAGAGTAACACTAATGATCTACTGTCAATAAAATCATTGACAATAAAATATAAATATAAATGGTTTTGACATATGGTGTACCTAAGTACATATTTTGTCTTCATTAGCTTTATTTTTGATGAATGATTGAAAAGTTAAAATAGATAAATGATTGAATAAAAACGAATAAATAAAAAAGCAATAACCAAGGCAATTTATAACAGATGTCACAATAAAGATATTTTAAGCTTATTTTCTATAAAGTTCTGGTCGCAATGACACACAAAGACTACAGTAATGCATTATTCCCCAAAGTCAAATATGATGAGTGTTAAGTGACAATTGTCATGTAATAATTTGTCACAAAACATGCAAAAACCATTGAGATTTAAAGTTATCAACACATCACAAGTTTAAATTTAGCTATTGAATGAGCTTGTTTTGGTTTCAATTGCACTCAATACATTAAAAATATGTAGTAAATTGTTCTCTCACTCACACACACACACACACACACACACACACACACACACACACACACACACACACATCTATGAACATTTATGAACCAACTGGAGTCATCTGGATTACTTTTATGATTTATGCTTTTTAGTGTCAACATTTTGGTTCCCTTATAAGAAGATAACAGCATTGTAATATAAAAAAAACCCATCTTGGATGACATGAGGTTGACTAAATGACAGACTTTTCATTTTTGGGAGAACTATCCCCAGTTGCATGAGACTAATAATTGATCAAACATATCTTAAAAACATCACATTTGTCTTTTCTTATATCAATGTTTTCCTAGTCTTCCTGTCTTGTGTCCAGACGTCTCATGCAAACAGTATCAGTGATAAATTCTACACCCACAGCGCAAATCACCTAAACACAGGATTTAATTTGCTGTGACTTCCTTAAAGACCTCAAAGTTTTCTTTGAGATGTGCACACCCCAGACCGAGAGCAGTTCAGCAGGTCTGCCCACCTATAGAGTCTACTTCCATCCGGTCCACACCAGGACACAGACCCCAACAACAGGAAGTATGTCACTGTCCACCGAGGGAGGACTTCCTGTCTTGTAGCACGTGTGTGCGTGTGTCCTTGCCCCCGAGCCCTGAACTTACGACCTACACCTTCCTACTTCCTGTGTGTGCATGTGTGTGTGCACGCAAAAAAATAACATGAACATTTCTTCAATAATCTTCAGAAATGGCTTTGCCCCCAAAGTAGCGCCAGAAGTTGACGTCCAATCGTGCAAACAATCATAACAACAGCCAAGAAAATTCTGTTATCATTAAATGTTGTTTGGTCACCGACCTTCTTCAAAATATCTTCTTTTGTGTTCTGCAGAAAGTCATACAGGTTTGGAAAGAGGGTGAATAAATGATGACAGAATTCTCATTTCTGGGTGACCTATCCCATTAAGTAAGTCAACCTAAGAAAGCCTTGCTCACAAGTAGTAAGTGTGCGTGTTTGTGGTTTACCTTCCGCTCAGAGATGAAGAATACGGTATAACTTTAATTCCCAGAGGCCCCATGTCTCCCAAGATCTCCACAGTCCGGGTGAGCTTACTGCAGGAAAACAAACACATATGGTCACTGCGGTAGCTTTTTTCTTGGCGGAAAGGAGGAAAACAACTTCAACAAACTGAAAAATACACTTTGGAAGTGGAAACTTTGGGCGAAACACAATTACATTAGCAGAATTACAGTCACACGTCAAAATGACAAGGCAAGTGGTCATTACGCTGGAAACTGTCTTGGATATCAATGGTGTGTCCTGGTGTCACCTACATCATTTGCCCAGGTTGAGAACAACCAACACCATGTATCAGGCTTGAAGGTAAAGAAAAGTGTGTGTGTGTTGTAGATACACACCTCCACATACATAAAATGAACAAACTTTACACAATTTCTTGTGAGTCATCTATGCTTGTAAAAAAATGCCAGGCCGTTCCCGGTGGTTGTCGAGGCATTGCTATGCAGTTGCTAGGGTATTCGGGGTCTAAACATTTAACCCTTAAGAATTCACGGTGACACGGGTGTCAAACACTGATGACTATCTGTAAAGATCCTTTTAAAAAATTATCCTTAAATTATAGTGCTAAGTGATCTGGGTTGTGTCATGTGACAATGTATGAGGTTTGTGATGCCATGACAACATTTTCAAAATTTAAGACTTACATTTTAAGACATATTGTACATCAATTTTTTTGCATGTGTAAAATTTCAACACATTTAAGAAATTGTAATGTTTATTACAATTAATTATTACCTTGTCATGCATTTCATTTAACCTATTTTGACCACATCTCTTGAACAAATCGATATAATACAAATTACAAAAATATTGTGGCGACATGAGCTGCTGTACACCTTAAAACAGTAGACATTGTATTTCAAACATTACTTTGGATATGTGTTCTAATGTCTTAAGAAAGGCACACAACAGCCCCTAAAAATCTATTCTAGGGAGCAAATATTGCCCTTAAAAAACTGTTCTTTTTTTGTACTTTTGTACACACACACACACACACACACACAGACACATCGCAAACCCATTTGCTATCTTATCCTGCGGGTCGACATTAATGACCAAATAAATGACCTGAAAGCTCCAGTCACTGCCATTCAGTGTGTGTGTGTGCTGAGGGCCAAAGGCAACGGTGTTCACCTGCATCTCTCATCCTAATAAAAGCTAGAGCAGAAGACGAGAGATGATTCAAAGTCTTCCTTTTCTGCCAGAGAAAAGACTTCAATCAGTTACACACTGTCCTTACACCCACTTGAGCTCTGTTCCAAAACCCAGTAAACCTAGCACTCTTTTCATGAAGCACGCACCATGCAAAAACTGCGAACCATGGTTGGTTTCTTGTAGAGATGCATTTTAAAATAAATTACATATCAACTATAGCCTAAAAAAGGTTGATATAGTTGATAGTTGTCATGTTTTTGTCTTGTCATGTTTGCCTGTTAAATTGATCCAATCCATGCTCAAAGGATCAATTTATTAAATGATTTTAATGACCAAAGTTCGAACAAGTGAGCAAGTGACAAATATCGGTATTGAAATCGGCTGTTGTTTGTTAAAATTGGCATTAATCTAAAAATCTTACAGATGCATTCCTTGTTTCTTGGCACATAAGCTGCATCAGACGTCATGCCGATTGTCAGCGTGATGTCACATTTGCAAACAAATTCAACCAATTACACAACTAGTGAGAAGCATAACATTCTTTCTTTGATCGGCATGTCACCAAAAGACAAGCATTTGAGCATCATAGACAACCACAAACTCTTCTCCATTTGCATTCCTCCCATAACAAAACTCCCTTTGCCAATTTGCATTTGCCCAGTGTGGCGCAAAGCGTCCCTGAATTTACATGAAGAGAAACAGGCTGGCAACATCTCATCAAACAGACATGGAGCTTATTACTATTCGTGTACCAACCAAAACCCCACCACAGCTGGAGAACTACATTAAGAGGGGACTTGGGTCATAGTGTTCAACCCAGCTTCATGCTGAAAAAAGACTTAGACATCACCTTGACAATCATGGAGCAAAACTATGAAGATAACTACGATGCTAGCTATATTAGCATCAACACCAACTGACGATACTGTTGTTTATTCTAAGCTTGTGCGCTGCAGTTTCACATGTTAACTGTGCGACCCCTTTAAATTCAAAGAGAATTTGATTGGCTGTCAATGTTTCATCAGCTGAAAAAAAAAAAGGGTTTCCAACAAAACTGTTCCTTTGTACCGAAATCATTTAAGGTGTAGTGGACTCCTCTATTCACCTGAATTCAGAACAATTTTCTTTTAAATTTATAGCTACCGTAATCGCCCTTGGTGTAAATGGGTCTTTTCAAACCTGATGGAAACTCGTGTGGCGCTCCGGCCCCTCAGCCGAGGTGATGCTCTACTGTAAAACGCTTCAGTGTTTAATGAGCTGTACAAGTGTGTGTGTATCAGTAATGCTGATTGACAGAAGCAGTGAAGAGCGGCAGGAGATAAACTCTATCCCTCTCTCAGGGAGAAGAGATGAGGTCACATGACCCGTGATAAGAGCCACGGCTCCCCTGGAGGAAACGTGCCATGCTCACGTCTCCTGCGCTGTGACTATGGCAACAAGTGTACATGTTAGGAGTCAGAGTGATGATACGCAATCACACATCACAGTTAGCGTAAAATCAATCGAACTGAAATCAGAGAGATTTTTCAAGCTGATTTGAGATCAGTTTTAGGTATTAAAAGCTAGAGAAGCATTAAATGGCTTTTTCAAAATAAAATCAGCAAATTTCATTAAATCTGACTTTTACACATCGCTAAACTATCTTCTGTATTTTTTGTAGCTCAATGATTGTAACTACGACTTACAATGTTACATTTTTTTATTATATTACAAATATATTAAATTAATTATAAATATAGCAATTAAAAAAATATAATCGGATACATACTGGCCAACAACATAATCGTATCAGCCTAACACAGTGTGAAACAAAATTTGGTATTGTATCTGACATTTACATTTAAAATATTGGTAACCGTATCAGTTGATTACAGTGTAAAAATATGTAAATACTCATAAACTTAAATTAACATAAAAATAAATGCATTTATACAAAAACACACATTAGGGTAGTTGACAAATAAACAGAAAATGTGTCACGTGATTCATGGAGCCTTCAAATACTTCACGGAAGTTATGTTTTCTCTTTAAATGCTTTATTTCTTTCATTTATTTATTTTTTAAATGACTAACGTCTTTAAATGTATTAAATGTTCGTCACAATCGGTCTGCTTTGCTGCAGCTCCATGCGTTACTAGTAACTTCCGGGAACTATTGAGAGGCTCCATCAACCGCCATTGCTGTGAAAAAACGGTTCCATTGGAGTGAATGAAGATGACGTGACTCTGGTACTAAAGGGCTCTGTTTCTGAGGAACTACTTTGTTTGGTGGAAGAATATTATTATTTTTATTTATCTTATTTGCAGTGTTTTACTTTATGAAACCTTGCTACACATATGGAATAACTGTTTTATAAAAGCAATAAGCTCCATGAAGCAGTGGGTTACAGTGCATTTTATAACAGCTAACAGAGTTTACGACAACGCCCCTTAGCATTTATAAAATGCACTGTAACCCACTGCTTCTTGGGACCTATTACTTATTACTACTTATATTTATAATGTAAAATAGCATTAGAGAGATTTATCTTCATTGTTAGTTTTGTTTTCTACATTTCTGCTGTAAGACACATATACGGTTTATTTGTCAACTACCCATAATCTTAATCCAAAAACAAAGAACCCTTTAAAACAAAGGCCATACATAATCTCATGACAGATTATTGCAAAGCAATTACATCTTCTACAACCTATCCTAAGAAACACAAACTCCCTCTCACCTCATTTCGATTTGTCTAGTCTTGGCGTTCGGGACGTCCACTTTGGGTCTGTCCATGGCCCCTCCCTTCAAAGTCGTCGCATGACCGCTTTCCTGTCAACACAAATATAAAGTTACCACAACTTTCGCTTCTTTCCCCGAGGACCCAAAACAACACAGAACCCGAATGTCCCCTATTGAGCACAAATTAAAACTGGTTGCTTAAGCAAAACAGTTAAACATTACTGTGTGTTTGGTATTGCTTATTCTTTTTTTTTACTTAGCGATTAGCATCTCACCTGGATATAGCGATAGAGCAGTAGGCAAATTCAACAAATATAACTACTAACACAGAACTAAACAAATGCACCAGGAAATGCGACGTCCACTCTCAGCGTGGATCTGCCACTAATGATGGTCCTGTACTCCACCCAAGACACACACAAACACATGGGACCCCCACTCACGGGACACACACAAAAAGTGACCTAGATTATCTGAGCGGCGAGCGATTATCCCCCCGTCAGGCCACATGCTGCAGAGGGCCGTGGGGCGGCAGAATCACTGAGCTATTGTTAATGTGCATCTTCAGTCTTTATTTAGTACACAAGGAATATAGAGAGGGAGATTTTAATGGAAAGATTGCTGGATGGCAACCGAAAAAAGAGTGATCGAGAATGTTTGTGTTCATATTCACACGAACGCCATGTCACATTCACCATAGGCAAGGCAAGGCAAGTTTATTTATATAGCACATTTCATACACAAGGTAATTCAAAGTGCTTTACATAAAATGCTTGAAGGCAAAGAAGAACAAATCTTTAAAAGGCAAATTATTTAAAATCACAGATAAAAAGACTCAATTTAAAAGACAAATAAACAGAAATAAAATTGATAAAAAATGTTTGCACATAAAAAGAGAATAGTATTACCATGTTGTATAAACACGTCTTTTGGTAAAAGAAAACAGTATTGTGATGATTTAATGTTGTGGTGATGGCCATATACCACAGTAGATACATCCATTGCCAAGCCCTAAAAAAATTACCATAGTTTAACTATAGAAATATGATGTATGTTTTTTGGTTATTGGTTGTTTGTTTTTTGTTTTTGTATTAAAGCATAGTAAGCACAAATTTACTATTGTCTCACTAGCATAACCACAGTTTAACCATTTTATATTTATATTTTATATTGTAGTAAAACTATGGTAAATCAAATGGTTACTTTACATTTACTATTATAAAATCATGGATAATTTGTCTTCTAAGAATGTCAAAAATACAATAGTAGTAACACAAGATATTTTTTTATTTATAAAAATATGTATATAAAATGAAATATAAATGAAATGCTTCAAAAGGCAAAACATTTTATATTTTGTATAAGTGTATCAGAAACTATGTTTACTGTTAAAATGCTTGGTTTTCTTTTTTTTTGGTTGATGAAGTTTAAGCCTAAACACAGTAAAACATTCACGATCAAATCCATCAGGCCGACAGGCAGAGCTTTTATTAAATATGTGTGTCCTTGACTCTGGGGGTGTGCAGTGTGTTTACACAAGACTTATAAGCAGTTGGAAAGCTCAGGGGAATGTGGTAATTGAATAAACGTCAAAGCCTAACGAGAGTTTCT
This sequence comes from Oreonectes daqikongensis, assembly GCA_026939265.1. Classification (NCBI taxonomy): domain Eukaryota; kingdom Metazoa; phylum Chordata; class Actinopteri; order Cypriniformes; family Nemacheilidae; genus Oreonectes; species Oreonectes daqikongensis. Next base: position 3,259,244 of record JAOTQM010000350.1, read on the forward strand.
ATAAGATTTTGCATTTTGCATTGCATGTGTGTGTGTCTATAGCACAAATGTGTTTCTCTGTGACCTTTCAGTCTGTCTCATTTGTCCGTCTCACTCGCTGAAGCTGACTGAGATATCACAACAGCTAAGATTGATTGTCGACGTACTGTACATGAAAACTCAAAAGATGGCCGACAGCAATTATATTTACATACATTTTTAGACCCCATAAAACAAAACGTTTTAAATACAGAACATGAGAAAGAAAGATACAGAAATATGCATGAAACAACATCGCCAACACATCTAATAACCATCTTATCTTAAACTCTGACAGACATAAACAGGCAAAAAACAATATTACAACTATATTATAACTATAATGCTCTCCTGTATATACATCTGAAATCGGCACAGGCCAGCAGCACAATAACTGTCCTTTATTTAACGCCGTGTCGTAGCTCACTGGAGTGGACTGCAAGCTCTCTGCGTGAACTTCTGGGACTGATGATAAGGGATTGGGGGTTGCCACGGGGTCTCCGTTCCTACCGTAACTCTAGCTTCAGTCGGGGTATCTGTGATGGCGGCACTCAGGGTTTAACAGTCACGTCCTCCAGGGAGTTTTCAAGAAGCACAAGCCCTTCCTTTAAAGCTCCTTTATACTACAGATCGACTCATCTGTGCTACCGAGTTTTACAGCGTTTGATTTATGCAAGTAGGACTTTGGATCTGAAACAAAATTCCTAACAACCCACATTCTCTCCAAACCCATTTCTGATTGTAGCCTTACCTAGCCTAAAACTATACACACCAAGGATGCTAACAATAATGATAACTATAAAGAGTTTTTATAAACCGTTTGTAAATTCATTAAAATAGCAAAGTTTACACCACATTTAAAGTATAACAATGAAGAAACAGATGAGTGATGATATTGAGATTGATAAATAAACAATAAAACTAAAGATGCGCCGATATATATGGGCAAAAATCGGTATCGGTCAATGATAAGGGACAATTTATCCTGTCAATCAAAGAGGACAAAAAAAAGCAATTAATTTGTGCTCTATGTATAGAAAATGTTAAAAGAAGCATCACCAGTTTGATGTTCAATATTAATAGTCATTGAATTAATAACATTCAGAAAGTCAAGAAATATTAATTTAAGCTTAAGAATTTTGTAAATGTGAGTTAATATAACCACCAAACTATCGGTATTGGCAGACATCACTCTGAATAATCGGCTATCGATGAAGAAATCGGTGTTGACCCAAGATCCTATTTGTAAATAACAGTGGTCATACACAAAACCACGTATTTAATCATAATCTCTAATCATTCTACACCTGACTGCAGGAGAACGTCTATGAGAAGAAGCTAAATGTGCAGAGATGGCACTGACGGAAGCAGATATTTATTTGGGTGCCAGGAGAAGACGCACATATTTATGAATTCTCTTGGTCTGAAAAGTGCTGCGGCGTGATGCATTAGTGTGCTCTCACCCTGTCATTGAGAAGTGCACCGCAATGATTACTGTCGCTCACAGCCATGTAGGACGGGTGTGTGTGAGCCGTAATTCTGCAGACACCTTCTGAATTTCAAACAATTTCGGCATACTTTCTTTGTCTTTCTGATAATAATATTTCAGAGATATGGGACAGTTTTATGCAGACACTCCTGATATACTCAGCATTTTTCAAGAGCCTGAGAGTGGCGTAATTTTAAATAATGGCTGAATTAAAACGCTGTTTGTCTTTTTGCCGCAAACCATTCTTTGAAGTATTGACAGCACAAAACTAATGACAGTGAAGAGCTGGTAAGACTTGATCAAAATTCATATATTAAATACTACGTCAGAGTAGTGCATCCTAAATCATAGTATGTCAAAGGTCGACAAATAGTGTACTATGTTTGTTGAGACAAACTGCCCACCTTGCACTATAAGTCTTTCTAAAAGGCATGTATGCAAAAAAATAGCTTACTTGATACTTTATACTATGCCATCAAAAGTGAACTTTGTACATTTTATACTAGCAACAATATGCATATTGGGAGCTCTATACTACACCAGGATATTTTGTGTTAATTAAAAACCAGTTTGTGTGCAATGGGATTTGCATTTTAAAATTAAAAAGACAGAGCAGAACGCAGTGATGCCATATGCAAGGGTGAGGAAAAAAGTAGAAACATGGCACAGGTTGTACATACTCTATAATGTCCCGTTTACTGTACTAGACCAAGTACTTGGCGAACAAGACCAAAAACCACTTTTGAACGTTTTTTGTCAATAAAAAAACAGTCAAAAGAGAGGTCGAGAGAAAAAGCTTTGAGGATGAAAACAGAAGAGCAGGAGACAATAAGGATGACAGAGATAAAAAACTAAAACCCAAATACGACACAACCATGAATGTTCGCAAACAAGGTCAAGTTAAATACATCAAGACAGTTCAGACAGACAAAACACAAACTTTCGCAGCAGCTGAAAAAACAAGTTCACGACAATCTCGCATCAGAAGTGTAAATGTGTGTTTGCTTACTGTTGATTGGGGTTTGCTGCTCTCCTCAGGGTTGAATGAAAACACCTCCAGGGGCGGGGCGAGGGCGGGGTCACTGCTGCTTCTGACCAATAGAGGAGTGGCTGATGGGAAAAGTACCAAAGTTAAAAAGAAGACAAAACAACTTCAAATTATTTTATTTTGCATCGTAAATGCAAACCCTTTAAAAGAAGAACTGTGGCAGTACCATGATATTACCATTGCTGTACCATAGTATTTCCATAGGGCTCTAATGCATATACTATGTACATACCAATCTCGAAAATATAGATGCAGTATAAAATTACAATGGGAATAAGTCGAATTTTAAATCATTTTACTCTATTAACAAAGTTAAATTGTGTGAAAATATCGTCCAAAACAAATAAACAGACACTATTTGGCCATTTTGAGTCCATATTTAAAACTCTTCAACCTGTCCTGTCAATTGTTTACACATTCGCTTTTGATTATTATGTACAATATCTAATTACAGTAATTTTCTATATAACCAATTTGCCTTCATTAAATTGTATTTTATACATTCATTTAAGACTGGATCACATCTACAATCACACACATTCAATTCAAATCATGCCGAATTGACCAAATGAAAGCACAACAATACAATCTCACGCGACAAACACATGAGAGAATCAGAAGAGACGCCTCTCATCGCACGCAAAACCCATTCGTCTGGCCTTCACGAGAGGAACAACAGCCAAAGCTCTGAAGCCATCGGCAGACTCAGCAGAAACAGCAATGGGAACAGGATGCTAGATCCATCAAAAACGGCTCCAACTTTTACAGCAACCAAATAAAACAGAATGGAAAAATGCAATGGGAGTTTTTTATAAGGGCTATCCAACAGACCTTGATCTGCATTCTGGAGAGGATCTCCACGACCTTCTGAGATAACGGTGAAAACACTGTGACATCTCGAGAACGTAAACTTGTCGAACGCTGGCACGGCAGCAAGGTTTAAAATCTCGTAAACTGCAATTCTGTTGAAACGTATTATGGGAAACTGCATTTTCCAGGGATTTTTCTGTATAATAGTTTAATATACCCTGTACACATAACCTACTCAAATCCAAAAACATTTTTAAGAAAATGGAAAAAAGTTTTAAAATGGATGAATACTATGTTGTCAAAGTAGACAAGTACTTTTAAATACTTTAAATTTCTGTTTTGGTTTCAGTTTGGCTAAATGTGTTCAACCGAAAAATGAAAGCTTTCATTTAATAGTTAACAACTTGACCAATCTGTTGTACTCGGACTAGCGTTAGGAGCTTTTTGCGTGCGTAGATCAACTCCTCCACCCTTAACCATAACATTCATCATCAGTTCTCCATACCATCAGAGCTCCAAAATCATCTGCTAACTATTTCTTGCAGACCTCAAGGACATTCACGCTAAAAACATTCTCTGACCTTCCTTGTGTTTATGAATTCTCATGAAGACATAAGATCTGTGCAGTGTTGAGGTGAACGTATAATGAATCGTTTACAATAAACTACAATCCATCTTGAACCTGGTGGAGCTTGGTACAAATTTTAAGACTCGGTTACATCTTTCCAAAGAAATCATCACGCAAACTATATTTAGGTGTTAATTTTTCTTTTAGGACTCTTGTGAAAACAGGCGAAAATCTGTGGGAAGGACAAAAGTAATTCTAGGTAAAACCTTTAATTGCTGGCTATCTGACCATCAGGGTGGAACGAGTCTAAGGGTTTCACCTTCCAGGAAAGTACCTAATTTTAGAGAATGACATGAGTGTGTCTTTTTAGCTGTATAAATACAGAGAGAGTCAGAACATTACACCCACAACATCAGTCATTGAGTTAAAAATAAAGAGAATGTGTATGGAAATAATAAACTGATTCAACTGAAAGTTACATTTTAACAGACCTTAAAATAGTGCAAGTAAATGAAAAAGGTGTTATAAAGCTTTCCAATGCCTTTCAAAGCAATAAATTATGAGTACAACCATATAGAGATTATACAAAATAAAAAAAAACTGAAAAAATTAAATTAAACTAGAATTATGCATTCTTAAACACTCTATTTAGTTGCTTGCCTTTGAAAAAAAAAAAATAACTCAAAATGATCCCATCTGCAGTGCTTAGACAGATATGGAAATTATGCAAACACATTAAAAATCTCTCTAGTAGGGGCCAAGACGGTGCAAAGGGGAGCTTTAGGGAAAATCAGGCACCTGGATTTCATCAACAAATTATTTATGGTGCAAATTCCCCATCATTCAGTTGAATGTGGTTTTGGCGTAATAATATAAATTTTTTGCCAAGGTCGATTGAAAGGTCATTAAAACGCTCAAAATGCTCCCAAATTCCCACATTTGCCCTCAAGTCAATTGCAATTCCTCAGCATTATAAATGTAGCAGGAAATCTGCTCTGACATCTCAGGACAGAGGACAGAGGGGTGAATCCTCTTGACCCCTGAGAGGTCTGTCATGTGAAATGGGGTCAAGCGGGCACATTCTTGCAGTCACGTGTCGTCTGCCGGTCACGGCTCTGTGCTTGGTTTTATACCCGTCTGTGCTGAGACATGACTTGACGCAGACGCTAACCAAGAATTTTTTGAACGTGTAACATAACTAAGAACTCAATAAACTTGACGTAACTTCAATCTTGACCCTATACACTTTCTTAGTATAACCAAAAGTAAATTCTGTCATCTTTTATTCACCCTCATGTGGTTCAAAATTTGACTCTTTATTTCTGACAACATTCCAACATTATTCAAAATATTTTCCTTTGTGTTTTGCAGAAGAAACAAAGTCATACAGGTTTAGAAAGACATAAGGGCAAGTAAATGTTTAAAAAGAAATTTCTTTTTGGGTGAACTATTGCTTTAATACATAAATGTTCCTGGTTTTATTCCCAAGACATCAGATGACTTCACAAAGACTGAGAGAGAGTCTGGATATCTGAATCCCATTGACCTGTAATTTTGTCCTATTGATAATCAATCACTTTATCAGGCTGACAGGTATAAGTGACCCTGCCTCAGGTGTTGGTAGAAGCCATGAGAGCGTTTTGTAAAGTACTAGACAAAGTATGTGTGAGATGAGACTGCGGAAGGTCAGGGATCGATGCAGCTATAATCGTACCGCTGGTCCGTAGAGACAAGCCGAGCAAAGACGGATTTGCCTGTTTCTCAGGACTATTACACTTTAAAAAAGAACAAACCGATGTAGCCCCCAATGTCAAAACTACACATGAACCAAACGGTTTCTCATGTGCTGAATTGTCTTATTTGTTAAAACGCGTCTATGCCATTCTGACGCCTGTGTCACTTACCCATAAAAACCTTCATAGTCTTTAGATTTAGCTTGTACAGCGGAGCATACTTTAAGAAATTGCATCTTTGGTAATCAATTTATAGCTGATATAGTTACATGGTTCTAGTATATTTCACTATATTGATTACACGATGGCAGCGTTTCAAAATCTAGCAAGCTGTCTGGCCGTCTGCCGTCTACATAGGCAGCTGCTGTCTAAGATGGCACCCTAACCAAAATAGAAAGTGACCAATTTAAAAGTCTTTAAACGCTCACGCATGTGAGACCTAGCTGTCTTGGTGTCTACTGCCTAAGCGGAACGAACACAATGAGGTCATGTGACGGCAACGTAGCGGCTTTGCGGCAGGTGCGAGGGCGGTCCCGTGAGCTCTGACTGACTGACATCTGTCACGCCGTCAATCATCCCGTGTCATCTCCGCCTTTTTAACCTCCTCTTTGCTGAGTGCTTTAATGTATGTCTCTGACCCACAGACTGAGTCGGTGACCCACTCTTACCATCTTCGTTTAGCAGTCGCCACCTGTCAGTCAGTCAATGCCAACCTCTGCGAGAACAGATCTACATCTACAGTAAGACATTTTTATTGTAAATAAATCTGGTATAAATCTTTTGATTATTGTTAGTTCATGTCAGCTAATGCATTAACTAACTAACATTAACAAATACAACCTTATTGTAAAGTTTTACTAAAATACTGCTCATGACAATGACTTCTTGCAGTACAGGATTTAAGACATCCCCAATAAACGTGCAACAATGTTTTTTTATGCACACTTAACCAGTGTCGGCACAAAAGACCCGAAGACACACACACACGTCTGTAACCACATTAGCACTGCACACGGTTCAAAAGTCAACCCAGGTTCGACCAAGCATGAACCCATTCAAATGCTGCTTTTATTCCTGTTTGCACCCCACCGACACACACACACAGTAATTAAGTTAACCCTGATCCCGTGAAGGCCTTTTCTTTCTATAGTGTGACTGATTCAATAAGTCTCTTTTTAGACTTCCCTGTCGTCTCGGCCGCGTTTCAACAGCATATCCCAAGTGCTAACACACACACACACAACCTCTAAACTGCATTAGGCACGGTTCCTTTGTCACGGCACCGTTTAATTGATAAATGAGTGAGACGAGTATTGTGTGCGCAGCTGACGGTGCGCCTTTTTGTAATGTAATGACATCGTGGTGTTTGAGGTGTACACACAGGGACATCTGCCTGGAGTCTGGCTTTTAAGAACGGCATTATGGGAAGTTTAGCCAATAATGGAATCAAAAGTGGCAAGGCCAACAAGAAAGGTCTACATTTATTTAAATGGATACAGCAGTGACCAGCGAAGAGAACGACGGTTAGGGTAGGCAAGGTCACCAGGGTGTCGCTATGTGGTTGCTACACAAATTTAGATGGTTTCTTACTGGTTAAAAAGTACCTTCCCAAAGTCTCTATGATATTCTCTTCACTAGATATAATTTACTTCTTATAAAGATAAAGATATGATTTTTAGCCCATATCATAAGCCGCCAGGTAAAAATCAGCCCTATAAGTGCCACAACCACGTCTGCATAAACCAACGTCTTCCATTCGCTAAACATAAGGTGTTACACGTGCACGCATTTGCGTGTTTGGATTCATGTTTCATTCAATCCGTGACGAATAAAACACAAACTCACACACACCTGTGGCCCAAACAAAGGGAGCATAATACTTGAAGAGTAAATAGTTTATGATTTTTAAGGGCCTACTTTGGTTTGTGGAGTGTCCGACAACAGGTTTATGTACATACATGGTGTTAAAACACTATTATTTCGTAATAATATGCAGTTTTTATTACCTTACTTCTTGACTGACTCTCAAATGATTCGTTCCACGATTCATCTTTCTAATCTCCGCCTTTAATCTCTAGCGTAGTCTGATGTAATTGGTCAGATGGTCTAGTGTGCTGTGATTGGTTTAGCACCTGTGTTCAAGTTTTTGTGGGCAGGTGGGGACTATTTCTAGTGACGTATATATACGGAGGTTAAAGATTCGGACAGGTCACGGCTCGTTCGCGTGATTCAGAGTCGACTCCCTTTTTTCCAAGCTAATAACTTTGTTATTAATTCACCTTCGGATTTACAACTTGGCAGACTTCTTACTTTCAAACACAGCAACATTACATAAAATGTAATTTTGATTATCTCGTGAAATGTACTCTTCAAGAATGAATGCAATTACTAGCGGCGTTGCCGATTTCTGTTGGGTCTTAAATAAGAGAACGGGGCAGTATCACTTTTCTCTTGATCATTATACAAAGCCTTTGCAATGCTTTGATTTGAGCCCAGAGACATGAAAGTAGCTGTGCAACTTTGATATTTAATCAAAGTTATATAGTGTAAAAGACAGCTACACTTGCAATCGAGACCATACCTAACATACATGTTTTTTGGTAACGCTTTACAATACGGTTGCATTTGATAACATTAGTAAATGCATTAGCTAACATAAACTATAAAATCTTAGTACATAACTAACATCAACAAAGATAATACTAACAAACTATATTATTCACTGTTAGATCATGTTAGTGAAGGCATTAACTAATGTTAACAAATACAACCTTATTAAAAGTATTCTGTTTATTATGTCTGAAAGATCACATGGACTTTCATTGTTTTTAAATTAAATTCTTATAATTATAGACCGAATCGTAAAACCCCGAACAATAGTTATCATGATAACTATAACGTTTTTTCTAATAATTTAATATTTAAAACCATAGCAGAGCCCACAAAAACAACAATACAGACAATTTAAATCGTGATCACTTTTAGAGCGTTTATTTTTTCGCTGGTGAATGATCAAACATTGTCAGCCAATCGAAATCCATTCGAATTTAAATAGCTCATATCCTAAAATATACATAAAGCTTTCGACTGTTGGTGCAAAATAAACAACATTATCATCGCTAATAAAGTTATCTTTAGATTTATTTTTATACTAACTGTTCGTGAGGTGTTTTCTCTAAAGTTTGTGAATTGTAACACGTTAAATATGACATTATTTAGAGCACTTATAAGGCTTTTATCTGCTAATTTAACTTCAAGTTCACTCTCACACACTATAAAAACAAAACATACGACTCTGAACCTCAAAGACGCTTTAAAATAACCACACACACACACTTGGTATGGCACACAAATGTTTTCTCTATTCAGTCCGTGTGTGGTTGCTGGAAATGAGAGACACTTGTGCTTGTGGTAAACAGCTTATTTGTTTAACCTCTGAAAGTGAGACACAAAAATCAACTTATATTCAACAAAATCCTACAATTCTAACTACAGAAGCAGACTTAAGAACATTAACAACAGAAAATAATTCCTTATTTAACCAACACTTTTAATCAATCCACCTTTATATAAGGTGTCCATAAGACACATTTAGTGGAGAGGCATCTGAACTGGTTTCTGTCACACACTAGATAAGACATGTGAGAGAAACATACTTGATTTGAGGGTGGAGGAGGTGACCTCAATCTCACTGCCGGAGTAGGGTTGCAGAGCATGGAGCTCGGGTTCGAAGGGGTCAGGACTGGAGCATCCGGATACCTCACTCCCCCCGGGACTCACTGACGCCCTCTGCTGGAGATCCGTCACATCGAACACAGCGATCAGCTGTGGACAGAAACACAACTCAGATCAGACAGGAAAAGATAACAAACCTAAAATTTTTGTGTTCCCTTCACACCAAAAATATTTTTTTAATAAAAAATATTTTAAAACAAATACTCTGATTTGTCATAAAGCAAAGGAAAATATTACGTTTAAACATTTTAACACAAATAAAAATTGACACATGTTGGGCCACTGAATGCCCCACAATTTGCTTTGCACAGAATGCATGGCATCACTTCTTCAACATAAATGACAGTATAAGCCGTTTGCATAAAGCTATGCTGTAGCATGCAGTAAGCAGGAAGGTTTGTGCTTCGGTAGGTACACTGGAAATAAAATATTGATAGTTCGTTCTCACAAGAACAAAGCTCTGATTGAAAACAACGGCCAATATAAATAATAGATGTTTGGAAAATGACTGTGTCTGGAAGTAATGTTTCTTCTGGCTGTGTGAAAGTGTTTGACTCCTAAAGAAAGTTTCACATTCACATGAGGCTCATATTGACATCTACTCTGCATGTAAAACTGGCACAAACCTTGCACTCCAGAGCCAATTTTGCAATTATATTTAAGCAATTGGACCTGATTTTGAGTTTTTGTATGAAGTCCTAACGATTTAGAAATGCATCTTAAAGACACTGACATCCAAAGTTTTGGGTGTTTTATTGTGTTTTGGCACATTCTTGCATATTTAACCCCTTGAAATATGGACTAACACAAATGTAACTTTGGGAATTTTGCTGTAACTAAATAAATTATGTTTATATTTGATCATCTTCAGTGTAGTCACCTTTTGCCTAGAATTGGTAAAAATGTTTTCCAAATTCTCATGAGATGTGTTGCACCTTGAGATTATTTGGTCATAATCCAAACATTTAAAAAAAAAATGTTTATATATATATATATATATATATATATATATATATATATATATATATATATATATATATATATATATATATATATAGTAAACAAGTACTGTTTTGTCTACAAAACTAATTTAAAAAATACAGACATATAATTTACAGTTAAATAGATTTGTTTTCACAAACAAATTTCATTTTGAAGAGGATCTATCATTTCAAACCATTTTACACTTGGCATTTTTTGTTTGTTCTTTATCTTAATATAAAAATATATTTTTCTGTTCTGGAAAAAGCTTGTGGCTCTACTGAGATTCACAACCATTTAAGCAGGAGCAGGTGTCTTATATTAAGGCAAAGTAATAAGCAATTAATAAGTTAATATACCCAACCATCATATGATAATTAATGATAATTTGACATCTATAGACCAGACTATACACCTAAATAAAATCCATGAATCAAGTGTCTTACAACATCTTTTTAAAAACCAGTTGATATAGACAACCCATCTGTAAAACAAACTAATCTAGAACGAAATTAAAACCAAACCCCCAGTCGACAGGTGTCCGTGTTTGTGAGCATCCGTGTTAAGCATCTACGGTCAAATTAAATGTGACAAGGAAATCAGAAGCTGTCAAACATAATGTCACGCCGGCATCATGAGTGGAGAGGATAGAGACGGTAATGAGAAAGAAAACCTGCATGCGTACGGGCGCGCCGCCGCCCTCTCCGACCGCCTCAGATTGGCACGTTGACAAGCAACCATAAAGCGCGGCTCGTCTGATGAATTCATTCGGCAGGCGTTAATGAATTAGCACTTTCCTCTCCTGCCCACGCTCGCCTTTCCAATCACGTCAAAGGACTGGCAGAGGAAACAACGGCTTAATAAAAGAGGAAAGCGCCAGGGAGCGGCGACCGCGGGTCAGGTAGTGTCGCAAAACGCTCACGTGCGGCCGAGTAGGAAGCGCCGTATGAAGTCATCTGCATCCGTAACTGTTCTTCAGGAAAACAATAACCGGTGACACGGGACGGGAATACCATCATCAATCACGAGGAAATATTGCTGAGATCCCCAGCCCGGGCCCCATGATTCAATGCGGTGACATTTCTAGCGCTGGAAAATAAACGGAAATCGTCCCGATCGGGAGAGAAAGTAATCTCAAAGAAACACTTCTCGCCGGATTTGATGGATGGCCGTCTTTTCTTGTGTCTCTCTGAGGCAGATCTCGCTTCTTCCTCTAAGTGCTTCATACCTGATCAAACTCTATTTCTGGCGACTGAGAACCCGAAGCGAACAGGGTGAGATGTTCATCACGGCCATTGTGTGTATACATGTTTCGTATTATTCTTGAAGAACCGTTGCTGTAAGACATGAACTTGTTACATCCAGATGTCAGATGTCTAAAACACAAAAAAATTCACAAAAGCGTGAAAAATTATTTCTAATAAGCTGGGCAACAAACCACCTAATGCTTCGCAATACATCCAGAACAATATTAACAATAGACAGTAGATCATATACTTCTCTCAGGAGGGCCGTAACTCGGTAACACTCATGACTTCTCTTCTCTACAGAGAAACATTCATCTGTTGAACAGCCTGTGAGACGATTTACAGTTGTGTACATACTACACATTTACACAATACAGGATAAACGCACAAGAAACACAAAAATAAAAATTGCAGACCTTTCTCTATAACCTCTTCTCGATGGACAGGGACAACAAACAAAGCAACAAAACATGGATGGACGAATAAACAAGACTAAACTGCACCCTTTGGAATCAATGAAGCTGTTTACACTACATACTCATGAGAAAAACAAAAAAATATCTTTAAGGTCTTAATTATTTCTCCTAGACATTAATGAGATTAAATGGAGAGCAAATTGAATCATTATATTAAATCTTGTGTCCCCGATATTTCTCGTCAGAAAAAGAGGCAGAAATCTCACAAATGTCTCCATTAGAGTTTCAGAATTGATCTTAAAGCTCGGATTTGTCAAGTCTGCAATCAAAAGTCAATATTACTGAAGATCTCAATATGAACTCAAAAATATCTCATCAAATTTACCCAAATCCAGATTATTTTACCTCTGCAATTAACATTCGTTTTATACCTCCATACTCTTCATGGATTAAAAAATTGTCTAAAAGCAGAAAACCTCAGTCGGCACAAACTTTCTTCTAGGCCTGTGAATTCATTTGCATTCCTGACGGCAGTCCTCTCGCTCTCCCTTCTCTCGCTCGATACGCCAATATTGGCCTGAGGAAACATGATGTACAAAAATGTCGACTACTGTCACTTCCTTTTGTAATATATTACCTGTTGCATCTGAATGCTAATGAGAGACGGTGGCTGTTGTGTCAATCAACGCATGGGTCACGACAGGATCTGATGCATCTGTTCACGAACTGTTTTCTCCATCTAAATTATGATGATTTTGAGTGGAGTAGTGAAGACAGACTTTAGATATCACAATACCAGTCACTTCCTGTCTAGATACGTCAAGCCACTTAACCTCATGTTACCAGACCATCTTTCATGTTTATCATCCAGAATTCTGCTTCATTTATTTCAGCTCCTGACACTCTCTCCCCCTTTTGTTTCTCTACAGTCTTTTATCTTCTCATTCTCACCTCCCTCTCACTCCAAATGACAAATAAACCTGACAAAAGTCTCTCCAAATCCCATGCCATGATCGCCCACCGAGGAGCATTAGCATCAATCAATTCACGTGACCCGGTCTTCACAAATATGATCGGCACACGCACACACAATTATATGCATAAACCCAGGTAAAGTCCATGGAATGTAAATATGTGTGATGCTGTTTAAACAAGGATGGCATTATGTGGATTTAGATGCAGGCCGGACTAATCCGAGATGGGCCGCCATGAACATGGGCTCCAGATGTGTGAGATTACCTCCTAAAATTGCACACCTGGGTCACGGCGTTCGGCCCCTGGGGGTACAGTGTGGCCCGCTAAACACAAACACACAAATCTGACAGCTTACAAACACAGACAGAGACAATACAACAGACAAAACACACACAACAACATGCAAAATGTATAACGTGTCAACTGATATATGGCAATCGTGCAAAAACCACTGCAAATATATCATAGCATTTGCTCATATTTATAAAGTTGCACATTTACTTTCCATGTATTTCATGCTTACTCACTTTCTCTCTCTCACACACACACACACACACAAACAAATTCTCCTAATGGGAGTTAAATTCCTTTCTAATATAGTGTTGGAGACACACAGACGGCCTGTGAACAAGAACAGGAAATGAAGCACCTCGTTTCCAGTCTTTGAAGAGCATGTGACACCTGACCCCTGCTAATCCAACACTGTGTGTCTGTGTAAGAGAGAGAGACACACACACACACACACACACACACACACATTTACCATATGCACTGGGGCCCAATCCTAAAAACCCGTGCTAACACAGAGGTAAGTGTCAGATAATGAGAGAACATGACTATAGCGGTCCACAGAGACACACAGTGGTGTTACCAGAGTTCAGCCTTTAGGAAAATGTACCATACTTTTATGGCATATACCATTTGTATAACCATAGTTTTAGTATAAATATCAAGATAATCTATGGTTACTCCAGTAAAACAGTTAATGTCGTCGCTGTCTCCATATTTCATTTCTCCAAGCAATCATTAATATTGGACAGATCTAATAGAAATGTGCATTTTATTTTAAAGTCTTGGAATAGACAGCATTCATTGGTTGGATGAGGAGTGTTTAATTGTTTTAAAATGCAGTGTTTTCAATTTCCTGAATTGTTTTGGAGATTTTGGGGATACAAGGTCTCCACCTGACAGGAAGTATATATTAAAGTGCAACAGTAGCAGAATTTATCATAAATGTACCTTGATGTACCACAATGCATTTTGGAGTGGGAAAATATGTCTGTTGAAAATCTCAGTATTATCAGAGATATATGTATAAATAAACACACAAAGATATTAGGGCAGTCACAATATCAGATTTGTTGTTATTATGCTCCAACATATTTACGGTAGCAATATCATCACAGTATTTATTGAATATTTTTAAAAATAAATAAATAATACCATCAGTAAAATTCATCTTTAATTTTTGTGTTTGATCTGTTATGTGGTCAATACATCACACTCATAATATAAGTGTATGAACGCGCAGAGAGATGGGAGAGGGAGAGGGAGAGAGAGAAATATTGATAAACTTGGTTTTTAATATGACGATTATTGACTATACCTGTATATTGTGATACATATACAAAACAGACCATCATAAAAAATCATTGTTAGCGCTATATTTTCTAAAATATTAAGCATAATGTAAAAAAAAAACAATTCACCAAGTCAGCTAACATCAAATAATCAACCGAAAACTTTTCCGGTATTGTTTGGCGAACAAACGGAAGCAGATCTGACTGTGAGAGCTTCTCTGTGGTCAATAATGCTGTTGTGTGTAATTGGTTTTCTCAGATAACAGCAAATGTGTTATGGCATGAAATCAATACTGATGCTTAAACAAATGTCAAAATAGTTATATTTTGCTCATAAAATCCTTAAATTAATGGCTTTACTTGTAAATCAACCTTAAGGGTCACAACTTTTAACTTTAAATCAGTACAGATTCATTATTCCAATACACTAAAAAGTATGGATCAGAAAAGGTTTAAAAATAATAAGACTACAAAGTCTAATCAAAACCTGACTTTCATTAGGGTCCTTCAGGGCCTAAATTGGACAGGAACTCTTGAAGACTTTGAAGAAAAAAATAATACATTTCATAGGGGGTAAATGCAACACAGCTACACTAGATGATACACAAGCAGGTCTGTAAATCAGGAAATAGTTTGTATGGCAGCATGGCTCCACAGGTACCACCACCCGCTATCTTTCTTAATCAATCCTTCCATTTGAGCGTCAGGCCCCTCTGGTGCCTCCGAGGGGGTAAATGTGGCACTGAGGAAGGTGGAGTGGGGACTTACGAGAGGGTAAAAGAGAGCAGCTGGCATTAGCGTAGCACTGTAGAGAGCTAATTATTAGACCGTTGGAAAGGCAAAAAAACATGACGGATGTGTTCGCATGACGTTCCTGATGAATGAGCGGGCTTTTTAACGCGAGCCGGTTTGTGGAAACACAATGCGCCAAAATCCCCCCGGGCCGGTGGTGTGTGTGCAAGATTAATGACAAATTTACCCTTTCTCTTTATGAGCGCTTATAAATAATAATAAGACCCGTCACGTCGCGGGGTGCGCTGAGCGAGCCCAGCTGCATTTTACTGGAACCTGCAGTAAATCAAAGCGTTTGTGTGTGGATGAAAGTGTTTGTGGAGGGGGCCGTTCTCCACACAGATCTAGGCTTCAGGGGGTTTATGAGAATCGCGGCTGCCACGCTGGTTAGGAAACATGTTGAATGTGTGCGAACGTAATTTCGGAGGAGAGGCTCGCTGTGATGTTTCGTTCGCGCTTCTTAGCAGCGGGAAATACGCAGGTGTAAATGAGAGAATGAGAAGAGAGAGGATCTGTGTTCACACCACCGCTGAACGTCACTCAGGGTAATTTGTGACAAAGTAAATGAGACTTTTTTGTGATGCGGATGTGTTTCAGGTGACAGTGTGAACTGTAAAAATCACACTGAATTATTTTATATATGTATATTATATATTTATACTATATATATGTGTGTGTGTGTGTGTGTGTGTGTGTGTGTGTGTGTGTGTGTGTGTGTGTGTGTGTGTGTGTGTGTGTGTGTGTGTGTGACTGAGATATGAGAAAGCATTTAACTTATTTTAAAATAATAATTAACCCAATTGCTGTAAAATAAACCTAATGTAAATGCAAAAAAATAATAATTATAATATAAACATACATATTTATTAGTTGGGTGAAACTAGTCTAATGTGCCGTTTAATAAAGTTTTGTCTTTAAGTCTGTGTCATTAAAGTTAAACAGGACTGCTCCATAAAATATGGAGAACTGTGGCTAGAGGTGAGAACACATATCCAGACCTCCATCACAGAGATCCAGAGGGAAATGAGAAGAAAAAACATTTTTGGAGTTGTTAGCAGAACACATCATAATCTGGTTTCTAGGGAATTAACAGAGGCCGAAACACATTGTGCCACTTTGACATGGGTTTGCAATTTCTGGAGCAATGCGGACACCTAAAAAAGTCAAGATGTTCATTTTCTGCCTTTAAGAGTCCTGCTATAGTAATGAAACACACACACAAATTGACTACAAGGCGTTTGACATCACAGTAGCAGGAAGCCAGTTGCCCGTCTTACTTTATATGTTTGGCCTCTTTGTTCCTGGAGTCTGACCTGCTCACAGGCTCTTGTGGAGAAATCAAAGGTGCTAATCTGGCATCTTGCAAGGCCCAACGAGGAGGAAACGTCAGGGTCAATCTGATCATCCGTATATCCAATACCTCTTCCTTCTAAACCCAGACAAATTACATCTGCTCTCTAACTTTTAATGTAATTATGTTGAGATGTGTCAAGAAAGACCAAAAACAGTTTTTTCTAACTGTAATGAACTGTACTAAGGAATGTGCACAAGATTCCTATTGGTATTATGATCAAAATTTGTTTCTGGTTTCTAAAACTTTTTCTTATTTACCATTTTTTCTAACTATATAATTTAGTTTTAAAGATGTTTAACATTTCGATTCAGTGGGTTATATTTGGTTCTAAGGTTTATGCTGTGTAAAAAACTCAAACAGGAAGTGCTTCTGAAACTGTGTTTCAAAATTCTCATTACAAAGCAATAACCACAGCAATAACCACAGTTCCCAATAAACTATTGCCCAGTATAAATTTTATTCAGTAGCATGAGTTTATATAAATTATAAAAAATACAATAGCCAATAGACTTTCTAATACAACATTTCATGCAATCCAATTCACTAAAAACAAAAACTCTATATCCAAAATAGGAAGTGCATATCAGACTGAGATAAATCAACCCAGCCTTAACCTTTTACCCACCTCTGATATGTGATTTTGGATTTTTAAAGAATGCTAGAAGACAACATAAAAATATTTAACAATAAGTACTTGCCAATATTGCGATCATCCATATTCTAGTACACAAAACACCACATGCACTTACAACATTTACAGTCTTCCAGGAAAATAGGACAGTAAAATATAAATAAATTATCTCTAGCAAATTATAGTTCTGTCAGATTACGACATCTATTAAATGCTATAGGACATCCTATTCCAGGAAGAATACAAGAAAAATGTCAACAAAGTGTATCGTCACCAACCCTTTTTAGGTGAATACATCACACTGGGGCTCATAACACTGGGATTTATGTTTAAAGAACAAATGCTGATGCTGACCATTGTACATACTGAACGCAATTGAACATGTTAAAAATACTTTTGTACATGTAAATAACATCTCTAAAACTATTGCACTATACATTACTATACATCTGTATTGAACTCATCAAAACTGTGTTATTTTTCTTGCACATGACATTGTAAATTGAATATCCATAAAAATCTTATAACGCACATCTGTAAATAACAGTTCTCTAAACTATTGCACTATGTCATTTTATGTCTAGTATATTCACCCCATTTATTATTAATGTACTATTCTTTATTCTTATTTTAGTTTAATGTCTGCTACGTCTGCACTGTCTTAAGTTTACACTTATGTATGGAAGCTCCTGTGAGCAAAACAAATTCCTTGTACTGTACGTGAAAACATACTTGGCAATAAAGCTCTTTCTGATTCTGATTTCTGATAATACACAATTGACTTAACAAGACAGTAAATCATTCTAGCTCAAATGTAATATACCTCTGTAATAAAAATCATGACTCTCTGCTGAAACATGAGAGAGACACAATTACAATCCATCATGGCTTCAAGACGTACTTTGAGAAATGAGAGGCGACAGCGCGTATCTGATAAGTGTGTGTTTCCCAGACGAACAACGTCTGTTTCAAGAGGGCTATTCAGACTCATTACCGTCTCATCAACAAAGGCCCATTCGTTAAGACAATTAATTAGCGTGGCGGGCGCCTGTGGAAATTGATAATAATAATAATGAAGGGCGTGATGACTGCTGATTGGTCGACGGGGTGGGGACCCAGGTGCGGGTTTACGTTTTTTAATTGCAGCCGAGCGTTTGGCACAATGCGTTTTATTAGTTTTATCCGGTGCGGTTGACTCAGTAACCTCCTCTGAAGCGGAGTGATGTGTGACTTGATGCTTGTGAGGAGAGTTAGCAAATTACGAGTGAAGAGGGTGAGCCGAGGATCGAGTGTCAAGTACTTCTGAGAGAGCGAGGCCTGATGAAGACACGACGGAGCTCCGCCGGCAGCTTGCAACTTTCATTTAACATTTACGAAAAGGAAATTAAAGGGTAATGTTGGTTGGAGATTGAAAGGTTTAAATATAACCCATGGATGGAGAGGTTTGATTTGACTGTCTTTGGATAGACACACATAAACAACAAGCTTAAAAACTCACAAAGAAGATATTAGGGTGAATCTTATAGATAAATATCAAAATAACATTTAGAAGTGCATAAAGAAAATGTTTATTTCACCAACATTTTGTTCAAAATCTCTATGACTTTCTTTTGAGAACACAAAAGAAGATATTTTGAGAAATGTCTCAGTCTATACAATGGAAGTCAAATGGGAGTCAGTGCTGTTTGGTCACCAACATTCTTCAAAATATCTTCTTTTGTGTTCTGCAGAAGATAGAAAATCATACAGGTTTGGAATGAAATAAGAGTGAGTAAATGATGAAAGAACTTTCATTTTTTGTGGAACTGTCCCTTTAAGTACACCATCTGGAACAAGTCTTAAAAAACGTAAACTACAGAAACGTTGCCCAAAAAATGAGAACACTAATTAATTTTGAACAAGACTTGGCCAAACTTCAACATGTACCAGTACATGACATTAACATGTATGGTTTGGCAGATACAATTATGGCTCTATAATGAAGCTATATGTCATGAGGTTAAATAAGAGAGCTCATTGGTTTTACAGCATGCTGTTCTCACAGTCTTAACCTTAGGAAACGGTCAAGAGTCAGAGGAAAAAATGCCCATAAATTTATAAATAAGAAGAAATTTAAGTTAATATCAACCAAACAAACTCTAAAAACTAACAAAACTCTTGCAAAAGTATGATGGTATTGGAGTATGAAAAAAATTATTATAAGCATTTCTTTTTACTGAACCAGTCATACATCACTGAACCATAGTTTGAACACTTATTAATTCACAAAAGGATGCCATACAAGCAACATGTAAACAAACTATACAATCTAAGCAAATAATGTCATACAGACAGACAATCAAAAAAAAGTTCAAAACCATATGACTAAAGTCCAGACAATGAATCTCACTCATTGGCCGTGCACATCAATGGCTTTTCATCTCAAGAGCTTCTTTGTGACATGATACGCGTCTCATGTTTGGTGCTAATCGTCTGATTAAATAACAACCTTTTTTTGTTCGTGTATACAACTGCCACATACGTCATGTTCTCAACGCTTTTGTTCTCAAGAACTGAAACATTCTCCCGGGCTGAGAAATCAATAGAAGCCGAACATGTGGAATAAGAATGCATAATAGACAATTGCCCAATGAGATTCAACCCGTATGATGCTGCAATATTTTTGCTTTTGCCAATATTAGAATCCAAACATAAAAGCAAATCGTGCTCTCTGAAATGCAAAACGACACCACCAGCCCTCCCAATCTCAACTACAATGAATATTAATGTTTAGTGCCATGAATCTCCCTGGTTAGCAAGTCAAGAACCTGTTGTATTTTTTGTCTGCAAAAGCTACCAATATAAATGATGCCTTGTGCACTATTACTGTTCTCGGCAAATCAATTTACATACATTAAAGGATAAAGCCATATGTACAAGGACCTGAATATCAAGAGACAGGATCGACTAGCAACCACTAGGCAACTTTTCAAACCCACATACAATATTTAAGAAACACAGAAAATCAGAGAGAACTAAAAGCAACTCAATTCTCAATCTCTTTCACACATGAATGCTGAAATTGCGACTTTCTGGCATCAAACTGGGGCACAAAATTCTCATCAGTAAAATGACTTCCCGCAGCTCTCTTCCTAGTGTCTGAATGGCCGTAATCAATCAAATTCTTCATGTATTGTGAGATTTTTTTATTAGAATCATTCTTCTGCATTTGTAATATAATCCAATGAACCCGTGGCTCGTATTAGCTGAATAGCGCTTAACTACGCTGGCAAAATTAGAAAGCCAGCCATTAAATGTTCATCAGCTTTAGCAATCATACGATATTCAGGCGCTACGATCTCTCTCTCAATAAACGACAGACGTGAAATATAAAACAAAAGAGCATTTCAAAATCAGCAGGATGCCATAACTATTGACTAGCACGTGTGCCAGCCTGCCGTAAATTGTGCGTGTTTATAGAGCAGAAACACTAAAATCTGCATAATAATTGTGGTCAACAATAAAGTGAATTACTCAACAGTCTGAATGAGATTTTTGAAATATGTGCTAATTTGCATTCCAAAATCATTAGGCCTGTTTTCATGGTCCAAAACATCACAAAGATGACCACCGCTTGAAAGAATACGGGCAAAACCAGAGAAAAAAATGTTTATTTATAAATTCGACAGAAGTATGAGAGCAATCGGTGAATGATTACTTACCCTGATTCACAAAAGTTTGTTTATAATAATGATTTAAATTTCAGCTCTTGGTTCCAACACTTTAACAGAAATGTAAAGTAACCTGCAATTTTATGTTTCAAACAGAGATGGCTATACAGAAGCAAAAGTTATACATCAGAGCTTAAACTAATATAGAAAAACTACGAACTACAAATAAATATGTGGACAAACATGTGTGCTTGTCGAGACTTTAATATCAAAGCAACTGGCGAACTTCTCTGGAAGGCTTTTGAACATGACTGCGGGGAGTTGCTCCCATTCAGACACAAGATCATCAGTGAGGTCAGGCGCTGATGTCGGGTGATGATGGGTCTGGTTTGCAGTCGGAGTCCTAATTTATCCCAAAGATGTTCAGCTGGGGTTCAGGTATGGGCTTTGTGAAGGCAAGTCGAGTTTTTCAACACCAGGCTTAGTAAATCATTTCTGTATGGACCTCGCTTTGTGCTCGGGGGGGGGGGGGCCTTGTGGCACTGGATGTGAAAATGGAAGCCAGAAGATTAAAAGCACACAACAGAATGTAATCGTTTACCGTAGTATTACTGCATAAAGTTGTTCATTAAAAAGGTCAAAAATGAGGCAGCATTTAACATTTTGCATTAAAGAGATTGTTAACCCTTACGTCATTTCAAACCTGTATATGACTCTTTCTTCAGCGGAACAAAAAAAAGATATTTAGAAAAATGTCATAGTGGTTTTGTGTCCATACAATGGAAGTCAATGGGGGCCAATGTTATTTGGTTGCCAACAATATTCAAAATATCTTCTTTTGTGTTCTGTAGAAGAAAGAAAGTCATACAGGTTTGCAATGACATGAGGGTGAGTAAAAGATGACAGAATCTTACATTTTGAGTAAACCATCCCTTTAATTTCAATAGAAATCTTCTAAGGAGTCTATGACTTAAAAAACATCTAGTAGTTGACTTACAGACTAGTATGTGGTTGAGGTCATTATCTAGATTTACAGTAAGAGTAAGTGTTATACACAAACACATAATTTATCACATAGAGTGGTTTATTATGAGCAAATGGCTGAACGCATGATAATGAGCTCGAGGATGTGGGCGAGAAATCGTCTATGGTGTGCATTATAATTCAGAATATCAAGTATTATCAGCATATTCCATTCCTGAACATTTATCTTTGGAGGTTGACGTCGGTATGATGAACGCAAGTTTGCGTGGGAGTAATTATTATTTAAACCAATGGGGCCCATAAAGGGACCTTATGAGGTTTCAGAAAATGAAACACCAATATATTGACTGAATTTACTATCAACAATTGCAACATTTATTGGCAGTTTTCTGTTTTATATATTGTTTTAATTGAATTTAATTTAATAGCTCACCTAGAGAATACCTCATTCTTCAGTCTTATGACCTTTACACCACCTTTTCAAGGTGTACATTTTTCGGTTTGTGTGTACAATGGAAATTAAACCAGACTTTTCAACACTATCAATTAAGCTACAGGAACACTACACCTTCTCTTCACACTTTAGATTTTTAGCAATGGCTTAACTTTGGGAGAAAACTATCACACACCTTTGGTGGATGAGTTGCGGCAACTTTTTGATCTTGACAATCTGCCTTCTTTAGTGTTACATTAAAAAAATAATTAAAAACAGCTAGATTGAAATGAAAGTAAGTAATAAAAGACAGAATTTTAATATTGGGGTGAACTATTCCATCAGACACCTAATCACAGAATGAGATGCTAAAGAGCACCATAATCAACCCTGAAATAAGTATCAACTCAAAAGACCAGAACAAGAAAATAAAAAAGAAGCTAAACAGACGAAACGTAGTGATTAAGTGTTTAATTGACTAAAGGAAACAGTGTGGCAAATCCTCACAGCCTGACCTTTCCGTCTCCAGGGGTCCACCGGGGCCCCGACTACAGCAACTCTGCACATTAGCGTCATTCATCATTCCACGCTGAATATTCATGGAAAGGGCCCAGGGGTCAGACCGAGCACCATCATTTCCTGCTGGGGGTTAATGGGCATCAGAGTAAGGGTGGGGCTTAAATCCGATTTCATCGCCATGATAACTTCACTCCTAATCAACCTCCGTAGGAGGTGAGGAACGATCTAATGAAGATGCCGCGACTCCCTCGCGCTACTTTCGTATTAAAGTTGATTAGCATGCGGTACTAACAGTGAAGTCTCTGTGGAGTGTTTCCAAAAGGAGGATAAAGATTATCATAACGGAGACTAAAGCCGCTCGCCTGCATAATGGGCAATAATGGGGCCGGTGTCTGTGAAAAATGG
The DNA here is from genome assembly GCA_026939265.1 of Oreonectes daqikongensis. NCBI lineage: Eukaryota > Metazoa > Chordata > Actinopteri > Cypriniformes > Nemacheilidae > Oreonectes > Oreonectes daqikongensis. The sequence goes on from JAOTQM010000350.1 coordinate 3,282,612, forward strand.
CTTTGCCAAAATGGTTTTTTAGTGTAAATAGAAAGAGAACACGTATAGGAAGAAAAAGAAAGATGCGTTTGGAATGCAATATCATGCGGGAATTGATAGCAGTGAGATAAAGAAGAGAAAAGTTCTCCTAATCTCCTATTCAACTTAAAATGTATATCACGCAGTCATCTTTTCTAGGATTGAAAGGAGCGCTGTGATGGCTAGACAAAAATTACAAAATTAAACAGAAGAATAAACTTAAAGAGTAAGAGCAATAAAGACAGAGAGAAGTCATTTTTAAGACTTGAGATGGGTTTTCTTGGACCAGTATATAACAAACCAGAATATTTACAAACCATAAAGTGCATCCCAAAAATCTAGTTAAATTCACGCTACAAATAAACAACAAAACCCCTGAAATACTGTAAGAAACCCAAATACATACATATATATATATATATATATATATATATATGCATATATACAAACTGCACCTGGAAAGACATTGCACTTATAAATTTATAAAAGGTGAATGACTACATACCCCTCTAATACGTTCAAATAATGAATATGGGTTTAATGTTCGTATGTGCATATTTGCATAGCCCCTGTAAATGATAGCCATAATAAAACAAATATAAACCCATAAGAAAGCTGTTTAGGGGTAAATATCCTTCATTTATCCACACTGTTAATAGCACCATACTTCACCCCGAGAATAACAATTTAATTCTTAAACTCAACCATTATTTACAGCACAAAAACACTGAAAATGCAAATGAAAGAAACTTTGACTTAATCAAACATCATTATAAAACTGCACTAAACACCACATGAATATTTTATAATTCCTTCGCTTCTGCTGACTAAGTATTGATCATTTGTTATATTTATGCAGCTTATTTTATAAACAGAAACAACAATAACGTAGATCCTCTTTTATTGGATTTAATGCTGCAAAACTGGTTTCAAAACAACACTCAAGCCTTCACCAGAGGTACTGTCTTTGTGATAGTTGTGACATCATCAGTGTGTGCACCAATCAGCTTATGGCAGGGAGGACAGGCTAAACAAGTCCATACTGGACGGCACTTCCCACACAAAACTAAACCTGCTGAATCGAACTGCCTTTGTTAATTTCTGCCGGTGCATACGCTTGCATCTGTTTATAACTGCCCAGACAGGAAACACGTTACACTTTAACAAAACATGGAATGCACAACATTACAGTCTATTAGCCGTTTTGAGCCATATACCTCATAAACTCCCCTTATGCCAATAAACATTGACTATAAATCAAAGATTTGCAAAGCAGCTATAAATATATCATAGTTTGAACAAAGCACCCCGAACTGATTTCTAAACACTCTCACGTTATTTATGTAGTCTACATTTATAAGCCTACATACTTTATTGGTAAACACTGTAGACGACAATATGTCTGAAACATGAGATTTTTCTATAGAACCATCATGATCTTACCTTATCTTTGTCCTCAACCAGGTCTGTAAGCATGTCATCTGGGTCCAGGATCCCCCCGTCGAGATACTCCACATGGTGCGTCCGCACCAGGAACTCCCCATCCTGTTGGAAACAATAGGTCCATTAGCGGAGCCCCTTTTGACAACAATACAAGAGACTAATCACGTTTGGATACACCAACAAGCCGTGAACTCATGTAATTTCAAAATATTGAGCATTTTTTGTAATCAAAGGATGTACAAAAATCTAAGAGATTATGATGACACATAGCACCCACGGCGACCCGTGTTCGATTCCCATTTTCAGCGATCCTTTGACAGTCCTGCTCCCTCTCTCCTCCCGATATCTTCCTGTCAACTCTCCACTGTGCGCTGTTATTAAAGGCATAAAAGCCCCCAAAATAATTTTAATTTTTTTTATATATATATATATATATATATATCGGTTATGCCAGAAATGTCATTAGGAAAGCAGTTGATATGTTCCATGAGGATGAACATGTGAAAAGTACAGGAAATTATGATGACAAAAAAGGTGTGTGGTCACAAAAGTGAGTGGTCAAAAAAGTGAGTGGTTCTTCTCACTATGACTGCTGGAGCATAGATTAAGATATTGTGATCTACAAAGCACACAGTGTTATAGAAATAACCAATATAAAATTTTATTTCATTATAACAATAATAAATACCTTAGTTTGGATTATCCATGGACAATTTTTCCCATGCTTATTTACTGTGAAAAGTTAAAAAAAGATTGGGAACCATCATTTTAGTTATAGTATTTGTTTTGTATTTATCTTAATTGTATTGTTTAACTAATGCCGAGATTGCGTACGCAGAGATAAATTTAAACACACAGTAATGAATTTCAACTGTAACGATTAAAAGTATCGTGGCAGTAGGGGAAGTTCATGTGGGAACTAACAAAATCGTGTGTACACACAGGGTGAGATAAGATAAGCCCCTATGGATTCGTTTGTCATAGTTTGAATACCATCAGCAACTTACTGAACAAACTTGTTGAACAACTTTACTACTATTGTTGGAGTGACAGTTCAAAACAGTTCCTGAGACAACGTGTTTGGCTGGTAACGTATGACATAATAAAAACAAAAACCTTTCCTTTGGTGAAATTGCACCAAAAAGTAATTGAAATCGATGTAACTGAGCAATACCACAACAAATCCGCTGTTGAAAGAATGAGTAAATGATTATATAATTTTTATTTCTGTGAAAACTAATGCATTAGGTTAATCTCAAATGAATCTTCATTAAAAACTTATAAACAGTTTAAACACAAGTTGATAGTATCTGCATTCTGCACAGAAAAAGCCAGTTCCTTCAATTCACAACTTCGATTGACACAAACGAATACGTTTTGTAAAGGAGCTTTCTCTACCCAACAGGAAACGACAGTTTGCACCCACCCTGCTGGTCTGGAAAAGTGTTCACGCTGTTAGTCAGATAGGGCTGCTGGGATTGTTTGCAGCCTCACGTGAATGTCTGAGCAACACTGGCTTTAAATGAACAGATCACGCCTGGAGCCTGTTACACACACAGACTCACATAGAACAGAAAGAAACCATTTGTATGAACAAGCGGTGACAGACAGACGTAGCTAAAAGGTTCCCCATGGCTTCAGTGAGCTAAAACTAGAAATACAGACTCATTACAAGTTACAATACAGCGTTTCACAATTCAAATCAATATCTGTCATGCATTTATGAAGCTATCAAAAAAAATGATAAATTCTACAAAATATTTGTATAAGTACGTGGGAAAGTGATCTGATATACAAAATGAATCCAGGAAGTTCAGTGTCCGGTCTCAAATGTCAAACAGAACCAGTAATCAACATCATTTATCTGTGAGAACCGAGAATAATGCCATAATGCTTTTCAGAACATTAATAGCTAGATTCTTGAATGACCCAACACAGGTATCAACATTATCTTTATTTCTCACTATAGTAACCAGTTTTCCCATGACATGTAGTTAAATTATGGTAATACAAATGGTAATGAACATGCCAAAAAAAAACATGGTTACTATACTTTTACTGTATAGTAATGTATAGTATAATGCAATGTAAGTCGCTTTGGATGAAAGCGTCTGCCAAATGCATAAATGTTTTACTATAAATAAACCATGGTAATCTTCCTAAAAGTCAGATACTATCCTAGTCTAGAAATTTACTTTCAGACAGCAGCAACCAAACTAGACATCACAAGCACAACTCAACACAACTTTATGTCTGCAAAATATTCAGCATTCATTATTATCGAACAAACAGAAATTATAATCGTGAAGTCTTTGCACATTTTAATGGATGTGTTTTCTGGTTGTTGACTAACTGTGACTAACTTTCTTCATGCTGGAATGGTGTTGTACAACAGTTTTAGGTAAATTCAGCTCTTAAAACACGTAAAAAAAATAAAACAAGAACAAAAAAGCGTCTGCACTGTATCCATCAGCATATGCAGAACAGGGGCCCTTAAGGACTGACTGTCGCATAGCCAATATGACATTTAAAAGCCAGGGCAATTTGTTGTAGAGATGGCTGCTGACAGCGACGGCTTTGTGCTCTTGGAAGCATGCCATACGTTTAGTGATCTCAGCAGCGTTCCCTGCCAAGTCAGCTCCCCGGCCTCCCTCAGAGGATAGCAGCGGCTCTAGACAGCATTATAAAGCAGAGTTTTCCCCTGCTGTCAGTAAGGTAATGGTGAACAGTGAGTCAGATCTTGTTCAACGCCTAAACGTCATCGAGTTAGACAAATAAACTAGTTGTTTTGTTTATTTAATTTCAGTTTTAAACCAGGGCTCCAACCGGCTGCGAAAAACGGAGATTAAAATAATTTATAACTAAAATCTATTTGTATTAAAGCTTTCACAGGCTTTTCACTGCATCATACAAATTTGGCATACTACAAATTAACTGAAAAATATCTTGACATTAACCACAATTCATTATTTTAATACATCGAAACATTATTCAAAATGTTAAGAAACGCTGCTTTAGCCAACATTTTCTCTTGAGCTTGGACTTAACAAGGATGGCATTGAAATGAAAGTGCTAATGGCTATTTAGCAATGCACTATGGGAATGGATCTTGGATTAATCCTCAAAACACTTAATTACCAATGGAATTAGCTTGACACTGAACATCAAACAACTGTTGATGAGGTGTTGAAATAAACGGTAAAAAAGCAACACACCTCAGTCTGTAATTATAGCCATGTCATTTGAAGGGATGATGTTGTTTTCAGTAAAGATGATGAAGGAAATTATTTAATCCACTTTATGTTGTTCTTTTATTCTGAAGAATGTTAAGATTACTTTTTAAAACCAGTGAAAGTGGTTCCGACTGCAAATCCGACTGCAATGCATACTCCAGTATGCACATTTTACAATATTTCGATATATTCAATAATGCATTAATGTAAACATCAATAATACTGTCCCTATAAACCTGAACAAGCGATAAATTAAGCGAAGGCCATACTACCCTACCACGCACAAGATCTAAGTCAAGAGCACGTCTGCAAAGAAGCAGCACTATCATAGATGAAGGGCTCAATACATCAGCGATGCTTAAGACCTGAAAGGTGGGTTGACAGAACAGATAAAGCGCCCACACCCACCCAGCATGCCTGGCACCGACCCATCCCATCACACGAGCCAATCTCTACAGATAACGTCCATCAGCAAGGCGCACTAAAACCTCCCACACTCGCTGTCATCACCGCCCAAGAGCCCAGGCTAAACTAATCAAACACAGCCTGCCACCTGCATGTGGAGATAGCGAACAATTAATGACGTGGCTGTATTCATCACATAAGTCTCGCTTTATTCCAGCTGGCATTTAGTGCAGGACGACAGAATTCAAATGTTAAAGTGACCAAGAGATGCAGTTTTAAAGAGAAACATCGGTCGACGCACCAATGACTATAACCATGTCCTTATGACAAATACTCAATAATGGCAGTGATGGTGTATGGAATAATACATTTACAGATTAATTAGAAAAACTGGAAAATTATTTAGAAAATAGAAGCAAAGTTTTGCTTGGGCAGAAAGTCAAAATCAAGTTTTTTTTGAGAATACACTTCTAACCACGTAATGTTAGATACCGTTTGAAAAGCAATATGAACCCAATATTTTACATTCTTCTTTCCTTTATTTATTAAGCTGCAAGCACATTTAATGCAACTCACGGTTGACTTTTTGAGAGCTATTCATAGCAGGTGTTTCTTTACAGATACATAAAACTTGGTAAAGAGGAAGCAGAATTGGTACTGTAGGTTCCTCCTCTGAGACTGGGAACAGCAAGAGCGAATGCTCGATCACCTCTGCACCCAATACTAAATATCAAAGTGATAAATCTGATAACCTATTTGTCACCTACCTGTTTTTGCCCTAGAAATTGGTAAATAAGTGAAACCATCTTATATTATAGTATCAGATTGAGGAAATCTTGAATTTATTAATGGAGAGGTTTTTTTTTTTTAGAGTCCATTACTTATAGCACATGCCACATTAAACTATTTCATTGTACAGTTTCATTGTATATGACAAAATTATACATTTTTGCATCATATATAAACTCTGTACTGACCTACATGCAAGTTAAAATTTAAAACAGTCCTCATAAACAATCACTTCAAATCTCCATTTACCCAGACATTGAAGGTGTACACTTACTTGCATATCATATTTACATTTTTAAGGCTCAGAACACAACATTTACCACAGTACTACATTACAGGAATGTCTATAGAGATAATGAATATTTAAACAAAACCTGCAGATATTTGTGGAATGTCACTTTATAGAGATACTGCTGATAGCTCGAGATTACATAATGTGACACGCCCGTTTACAAATCTTACTACGCCGAAGGACTGATCGTAATATTCATGAGACTTAGCACGCAACGTCCAAACGAACTACTTAATATTCATGAGTCACTGGAACGTTTCTCCATGACGTCAATCGTACCTACTTAATATTCACGAGCAAGTGGAACGTTCCTTCATGACGTCAGGCGCAACCTACTTAATATTCATTAGCCAAGCCTTCGTTATAGTAGGCTTTCGACAAGTTCCTCTCAGGTACTTTTTGTTCAATTACACAAATGAAAAGTAACCAAACGACGTTCGGAACCACTCATAAAAAAAATAGTCGGCTTATCAACTAACATACCTCACGTTATTAAGCCGTGTTGTCGCTTTAAAACTTAAGAAACAAATGTAAACATGTTACCTGTTCGACAACCTTCTTATATCTCTGCGTTGCTTGATCGATTAGATTCCGCACCTTCCAACCGTCTCTACACGGGACGACGACCCCCGTAGTCCCAAACTTCACCGTCACTTTCATTTTTACTCCGTCATTCAAAACGTTAACAGTCCTCGTAGTTTGTTTATATCGCAGTTTCTCTGAAAGCAGCCGCCAAAAAGACAACAGGTGTCATTGGTCAACTAGCACAGGTGCGAGTATCCGTCCTGGTAAAAACTGAAGTCTTAAGGAAGTCCATGAACTACGGGGAGGTCTTCATTCGGTAATCATCCCAAACGGCGGCTTTAAAACGAGTTACGAGTCGAAATGAATAAATAAGGTCGTAATGTGTTTGTAGCAAGTGAGCGCGCGCGAGATACCAGGGTGAAACCGGAAGCGTCAGTAACTTTGACTGTGATTTCGGCACTTCAATGGCTCGCGTGCAGTACGCACTGTGTAGTGAGCATCGGTGTGGCAGAGAGGACAGTGCACTCAGATGAGTCCAGAATGTGGAAGTGAGTATGAACTGTTTTGTTTTATGTTTCATTGCTGTTAAAGCAAAGACAAGTTTATTTAGCACATTTAAGGTAATCCCGAGTGCTTTACATATAAATGATTTACAAAGATACACGACAAAATCATGACAACAGAAAAGATACGTAATATATTATATTAAGATTAATAAGAATTAAAAAGTAAACTTTTTTAGGCTACCATTCTTTCCACTGCTTTAAATTAAAGACCCCACAAAACTGTACTAAGTATAGTGACAAATATCTTCCTTCTGACTTCAATTTGAACTATTTAATTTTTTTGATGTGCTCTGCAGTGACGTTTTTCAATTACAATAGACTATTCTCATAGGTCCACATTGTATGTCCCTTTTGGCAGTGTTCTATTGACCCAATTACACTATCAACCTCTCCACCCTCTTACGCCCGTTCAGCCCTCTCAACGCCCATATGTCTGATTGTAGTGATGTGACAGCTTTATTCTTAGCATGCTTTGAATGGTTTCTAAACAGCATTCATTCCCTGTAATTACTTTAGATGAATTATGCACACATATTCTTTATCATTCCCCAGACTATTTGCCCAGCGGGCCCACATAAACAAAGTTACTAACCATCTGAATAGTAAACATTTCTCCGTAACATTAAAATTCAGTAGATACACAACCAGAAAGACGACAATACACTGGACAATACGTTGCCTCTGCCGCTTTAGTGCTGGGTCATCTCATTATTAAAACTGGAAAACGCCAACTGTGCCATCTGGAGGGGTGTCTGTGCCAGCCAAAATCATGGCTTGTCTTTTTTTGATAGACTATTTTGTCATATACAATTTAACGTTATGTTTAATGGTAGCATTGCCATAACCATTTGGAGAAAGCTATAGTTTACAGTTATGTCCTTAAGATGTAATGAGAAAATGTTTTGGAACATGACTTCAAATTTGAGAGTGAATGGTCTCACGGCGGATGAGTCCTGGTTTATGAGGCACATATCTGAACAAGTATGACAGATGTGTGCAACATAAAACACAGCCCAGAGAAGCTAATGGTGCGGGCATAACTATCCAGTAACCAAAATAAAACCGCAAAACAGCCGTTGAATCTTTAGGACTGTTTAAAGCACAAGACCTTTAGAAAGATCTTTCAGGTATGACTTCAGATCAAATTAAACCTGTTAAGAGTTCAAATCAACACTAAGCTCTAATATTAATTTACTTGCATAAACTAACATCAACTTCATTGCCAGTTAACTTTTCAGTGTCAGTAATTGCTTGCCCACATTGGTCATATGTGTGGCATATTTATAAACATACTTTACATTTTTGGTTCATGATGGTTTCAGGCCTGGAGTTTGGGATGGGGTCAAGTGTATCACAGTTTAGTACATTTTGTTTTAAAATCTTATATGACTGTAGTTATATATCATTTGGGCCTGAATTAAATGTTGAAACTTGAAAACATTTTTTATTAAAAAAAAAATACATTTTCGTATAGGTCGTCTTCTATGTTAATGCTATTTTTTTTAGCAACAAAGTTATTTACCGTATGAGCAAATCAATCAAAAACACGATCCAGCAATGCTGTGGGAATTGCTAAAGAGATCAGTGACTTTTTGGTTCAAAATATGTCAGTGTGGTCAACAAAGCTGTTCTGAGGCTCTTGGACCACATTGAGAACCACAACACCACAGTCACATTCAAATGAGAAGTGAATCTTCCCAGGGGCACCACAGTCTGTCAGCAGTTCTCCAGGGAGGTCATGTACAATTATCCGGAACTGCATGAACTATCTAAAAAAAATCAAAATCAAAAACATCCAGAAACTGCAAGGTTGTATTTCCGCAGCTACGGTCAATGGCCTTGACAGCAAAATCAGAAAGCTTCAAGTTTTATTGGTGATTCTTGTCCAGCAAAAACTTCTGCCCAGGGTCATTGCCAAGAAGCCATAGCTTAAAGATATGTGGTTTTAAAAGAAATTACTAGAAAATTACTGTTAATTTTTTGGAATCAATTGGGAAACAGATTGTTGGGAAGTAGAAAGTTGAAATTCCATAGTGTCAACATCAATCAAAACTGTACCATGGTGGGGATGTCGACATAATGTGGGAATGCTTTTCTGGCTCACAACCTGGACATCTTGCTGTAACATTAGGGGCTTACCATGTTCCAGAATGTTGCTAATGAGAATGTCCAGTTATGCATCTGAAACAGACGCATAGTTTGGTCAGCACATCAATGATCTAAAACCCAGAAAGACAAACCACAGTAAAAGCAAACCTAATAGAAATTTTGTGACAGAACGCAAAACAAGCTCATTTTTTAGAGGCTGCCACTGTTCCTGAATTACAGCACCTCCGTTCAGGTTACACAGATATATGAGAAACCAATATCAGATTTCAGAAAGTGTTTGAATGTCATCGCAGCTGTTAAAGGTAGCGTGACCAGTTTTGAAGCGTGAGGGAAGAATTGCGTTTCACGCAGCGGATACAGGTGTTTCAGAAATGTATTGAATGATTGGGTTCAAAAAGCTCCTAGTTTCTTCAGTCAGGTGGCTTTTATTTTATGAGATTTTGTCTCTAATAAAATGTAATAATAGACAAAAACAGGATTAAAGCTGATGTTTTTTCACAGTACCGTTGCAGAAGAGCAATATTATTTTACTGCTCTAATTTCATGTGGCAGCAAAGTGTTCATCTCACAGTTATAACTTCAGTTCATAGCATTTTAATTGATTGAGTTTGATTAAATGGATTTCAATTACACCGCCAAGTATAAAAGTTGTAGAGAAGTACATGGTCTGTAGAAGTACATTACCCTTGCACTATTGTGATGCCACGGTTCTTCAGTTCTTCCTGATTTGGGTGGAACTAGTTTATTTTCTGTATATATTAGTACAAACCTGTCTGTTTAAAGACAAAACAACTTCTCATTTACTGTAATGACATAGAGATTTTCACTGGGACTGACTTCCCTCACGATAGCACTGTTCTTTGCTGTCTTTATCTTGAAAGATAATGAGTATTTAGACTTTTGAGAAATGAAATGCAAGGCCTGTTTTCTACTTCCCAAGTCATTGAAATCAAATTCCGATGTACTATTGAGAACAAAATGTACTGTTGCTTATCAGGTAAATTTTTTTTCATACATGTTTATGTTTAACACATTAACATTCATGCAGATCATTTGCTCATTTACTCTACACATCCCTATTTGAACTTATTTGTGTTTCCTTGGTGTCTTTCCTTTTTCTCAGTATTTCTCATTAGTTTCTCCCCACATCGCCTCTATAGACACCAAACATGGTCTGAGTGGTAAACATTGTTTAAGAGGAACATACACACTACATGGCAGGCGATGTTCAGACGTGTCAAGATATGACAGGCTAGTGTAAACAGACAGGATTCTGTCATCTGTTGTTATTCGCTATTCTGGGCTTTGGTTGGTATCAAGCAATGTTTTACCAGCCCTAAACCAATTTTCACTTCATAAGCAAACAGCAGGCGGACTCCCTGGATCTGTTTACTTTGAACCCGACTTGTCTGAGACAAGAACAGGTTAGTTTATGTACAGTAGTCTAGGGTGACAGAAGATATTGGATGTAAAGAACATCAGGTGGTTTACTGTCAAACTTTCTTTTAGACTTAAATTACAGTCAATGGCACTATAAAGTTATGCAATGAGATTAAATGGAGAACAAAAAAAATAGGTTATTATTCATTTACCTTGTTATTCAAAACCTGACTCTTTTTCAGTGGATCACAAAAAATATATTTTTGAGAAATTGGTTTTGTGTCCATACAATGGAAGTTAATAGGGTCCAATGTTGTTTGGTACCAACATATAATTTTATCATTTTAATACATATAATTTAAAGGGAGCTGGGTCTGTGACCTCTCTTTTCCTAAATAATATAATAAATATTGGTAAACTGTTGTACATATTGGTGATATGTATTGTATATGTGGCTAGCCAAAAAACTGGCCAATTCATAAACCCTTTTTTCATAAACACTAACAAATGTTTTAAAAGGCCCATTGTGTGCCCTCAGGCAAACCATATGCACAGCTATGACAGTGCCCGGTTCCTTTAATCGCTAACTTATGAACAAAGCATCCTTTAAGCAATGAAAACAGCCTTCGACCACATTTTCAAACGGCTAACACAAAGGGCTTCTCTGTTCTCAACTGATTAAAGTCAAAATGATTGGTTAGGTGCAGAGGTGCATTCTGGGTTTGGGGTTATGTGTTGATCCATAACCCCGGCCGGGACTGTACAAGCAATCACACCATCAACTTCATTACTTCGTTTTATAATGGTTTTATTGTTTCATTTTCTTGGAAGCAAACGTGACAGCTGTACGACTGGTTAAATATACTTAAAGTATTTGGAAAATCCTAAGAAGTGAAAAACGTTGTAAACTTGGCATATGTTTTTACAAGTTAAAGCTGCAATACATATCAGAAAACATGTCAGTTTGTCATCATTTGACTTTAACATATGTAAAATAAGTACACAAAAGTAACCTGCCATTTTATGTTTCATACAGAGATGGCGATAGAGAGACAAAAGTTACAGATTGCAGCTGTGAAAATATTTTATTCCTTCAAAAAATGTAAACACTGTGTTTAGAAAACCATTATTTTCTTAGCAGTTTTGCTTCATAACACTTGAACTTTAAAGATGGTAACTAATGAATCAAGGCATAAACTCTACTCTGTTTGTTATTTATATAATAGCAACAGTAAAATAAAAGTTTTTACCTTGACATATGTTTATTCGTGTTAAACAAATCAGTCGACTTGCATGACTTGCCCTGGTGAAAATTAGAAAATAAACTCTTTAAACACACCAAATCTTTAAACACCGACCAGACAGAGCTAGCATTAGCACAGACTTACACCTGTGCCTAATGGATCAAATTAGCGTGTTGTCACAAATCTTTTCCCACCTCGCCTTCATCTCGCTCGCACTGCAATTTCCGCTTCATTTGGGGAGCGGTTTAATTAAAGTTCATTACGATGTGCTAACATTTAACAAAGAGGGAACAAATCCTGCAATGAAAAATTACGGCAATTCCGGAGTGAGCACAATGTTCCTAATTTCCCGGATAATTACCGCAAATGTCTAACAGCGATTATGAAGTACATTTCTAACAAAAGCAAACAGGGTGGAGGTAATACAAGTAATAACAGGAACTGCCTCTGTGACGGTGATGAACTCAACATGGAGGAGGGACGGAATCGTCGAGCTGAGGGAACAGCTGGCGTAAAAACTCGCTGGTTTAATATGACTGAATGGCAATATTCATTTATCACAATGAGAAAAGCCTCTTTGAGTGTGTGCCATGTGCTCACCGTTCAGTGTAGACGCTACGCTAATACATTCTTTAGTTTTTTGGAGCCAGCTGGATGCTTAGCACTGTCAACGCAGCTTAATTTATTCTTGCACCTCTCAGAATTATATAAATGATTTCTTTCCTTTTTTTAATGGCCCATTTGAGCAGAGGGTTAATTTAGTTGTACTATTTTGCATAGTCTGAAGTTACAGATGAGATCTCTTTAATATCTCAGTTATTTCTCCTAGACATCTGTGTCTCCTAGACACAGTTTTTTTGTGTGAAAAAGAGACAGAGATCTCACAAATGTGCTAAACTCAGATCCTGTTAAAAACTTCATTTTAAGGTGAACCGCTCTTTTAAATAATAATTCCTCAACAACGGCCAGAAGCAAATATTAAATGCATGGTAAATCTTAAACATTTCGACACATTCTGGACAAACCTGTATGCTTTGTCAGTCTCATACTTCTCATCATATCATGTTTAAGATTGGTCAGGCGTAATTAACCCCGTCGCTGGATCATTGGCCACCGTCAAAACAATTACTCTTAGATTAAAAAATAAACCCTCTCAGAGTAAAGTGGGAGAGGTTTTCTTCCACTTTTGAATCACAACCATTTATGTAACCTTATGCAAATCCTGTGGAAAAGACAGCCACTATGCAAACACTGCACGGAGAAAAGACTATAAGACCCCTATTTTCGTTTATGCTGTTTATTCAAGTAGAGATAAAATATTTTAACGCTTACTCTGAGGTTCAAGTGTTGTTTTAATATGGATTGAATCAAAATGCTGCTGTCACAAAGGAAGTAGTCAGGGAAACAGGAAGTTAAGAATTTGTTGAGCATGAAGCTGCCAGTGTGTTACAGTGAGAAGCAAAAATCATAATTTGTGATTTGACATTTATTTCAACTGACAGTGCTTCAAAGATTGTGATTTGTACCATCACAAAAAGAGAGAAAACACAATTAGTTCCTCACATTCACAACTTGCTATATGAAAAGCACCTGATGATGTCTTAATGACATTTGAAAAACACAATTTTCGACATAATTTCAACTGTTTGGAAATGTATATTATACATTATAATGTATAAACATAATATGACTTTCTAATAGCTTTCAATCGAGTGACATGATTTATGATAATGCTGTCTCTTTTTAGTATTATATTATACTGTATTACAGTATTTCTGTAATGTCACCAGATCTAGTGTGAAGTCTTTTAAAATCAGTGCGGTTATATTTTTTGCTTCACTTCCCATCTCGTAGGGCTGTCCATCTGAAACATGCGAGGAGCCTTGAGGGTCTACAAGTGCCATCAGTCATGTGCTCTCTGAGCCCAGAGTCAAGGGTGACCAGAGATAAGATTGAAAGATGAAAACTAAATCAAAGTGAGTTCTGGATGTTTTCTTCTGCTTTTCTAATTTAAAAGACCAGTTGTGCTTACTTTCTGGCCAAGTCCAAAGAGCCCATGCCAAAATCTTTGATACTGTTCAGTGTTTCTCAACATCTACAAGAGATGCCAAGGGAGCTTCAGGATGACCATTTATTAATAAGACATAACAAGCATTAAAATAAGCTGATCCACCCAAAAAAGTATTAGTGTTTGTTTATTTTTTATATTTGACAATTATACATTTTCTAGTTGTGCCAAGAATTGTGATTGGGGGGCATTCAAATATTATAGTATCAATATTTTTGATCCTACCAAAAATGTAAATCTTTTGAGATATGATATAATTTCAGTTTTATATAACCTTTTGAATGCAAATATATCGGCAGATGATTTTACAAAGAAATTCTCACTATTATCCTGTTAAGCTGCTAAATCATCCAAACTTCTTAAGGCACCGTACAAAGTCGTCCACTTCAGGCACATCAAAAGAAGAGTTATATTGACAGAGATTATGAGATTGACACGTTCCTTCTTTTTGTTTCGACAGTCGGATCACATGCCTGATCTAGGAAGCCGGAGCGGAGCACAAACCCTAGCCTCGGTCTTTGAAGTGCTGGCTGAGATGACCCTGTATGTGCTGTGCATTCAGAAGAATGGTATGGAAGACTTGTATAAAGAGATAAAAGAACAGTTATGAGACTCGCAAGAGAGAAGGAAGGAGAGGAAAAAAGTGTGAAAGTGTCATTATGAGTGGAAAAGGAGAGTGTTTGTGATGGGCTTACAAGTGTTTCATTTGTAATTGATTTACTTTATTAGCTCCACGGTTTCCATGCACATCACAGGTCTTTGTATGGATTATTCATAAGAAAGAAACCATCACAAAAGATTAGTAAAGAGGCCTAAAACCAGCAGACCAGCATCAATAACACAACACATGCATGTGACCTGAATGGTGATCTGTGCTGGTGTTTTCATCAGGGTTACATCTGTCTTTTGACACCTTTATTTCGCTTTCTTTCACTCATGCAGCTAAACCTGGCCTTGAGGTAGACAGAGAAGGACAGTTAATGTCTTTACCTTCAATCGGGGCAGGATTTCACTGCTTTCCTAAAGAGGAGACATAAAATAGAATTTATCCTTCCAGCAGTGTGATATGTATTAGGAGAACAGGTTTGAGGCTATTTGTTTAAAGTTAGAGTATGGGGACGGTTTGACTGAGTCCTATTCATGCACATACAGCATTTTAAGCAAAGAAATGCATTTAATAAAGTTGGCAAACGTTGCAGTGATACTGGCGAAGAATGATGCAAGAATGAGTTTCTAAAAAGTTTCTAAAATAATATTTTTTTTGGTTCTTCAAGAACCGGAACATCCCAATAAGGAGTGTTTTTAAGAGAATAATACATCATCATAATTTTATCTCATTTCATGTAGCCTACTGCTAAAGTATGAAAATCCCATTACAACCAAGAGAAAGGCAAATAACTTTTCATTTTAGGTGATAAACCAGCACAAAGTGAGTTTAAAGCACCTTTGCTTGCTTTTTTTATTTAGATCTTTGAAGAAATAATAATTTCGTTTCGTTCTGAATCGCTGTAGTGTTTTTCTGTCCAAACGGCAGCAAAGACAAAGTAGCTAATTTTCTCAGACTATGAAAGTCTTTCTTGCCCTCTGTATATCGTTCTCCAACAACAGATCAATTAGAATTGAGTTGCAGTAAGCGGGATGTATTGATCGATGATCATAATTTCCATAAATGCCATGAGTCCAGAGGCATGATTGATCCGGGCCAGGCTCGGGCTGTTTCAAGTATATATATGAGCATTATTTGAATCATAATGAAAGCCACTTGGGCTATTGACTAAAGAAACATTTTCTTTAAGATACAATTCCCTATAGGAAATAAAAATCTCAAGATCTCATTTGCATCTCCTAGACAGCGATAAAATTAAATGGAGATCAGTGGAGTAAAAAGACCCCAATATTTACACGTGTTTACTTAAAAGAGAAACATGTTCTTAAACAACCAAAGCCTACCCTCAACAGTGCAATTCAAGACCAAATTACATTACATAGACAATGTGTTTACATTGTAGCTCTATACACGAGTTGTTTGATTATTTTTAAAGGCAAAGTTCAGTCTAAAATAAAAAAATGTTATCATCATTTATTCACGTCATTGAAAACACAAAAGAAGATATTTCAAAAAATGTATCAGTGTTTTTGTGTCCATACAGTGGAAGTCAATGAGAGCTTTTTGGTTAATAACATTCTTCAAAATATCTTCTTTTGTGTTCTGCAGAGAAAAGAAAGTCATACAGGTGAATAAATGATTAAAATAATAATTTTTTCTGTGAACTATCCCCTTACAGAGGTTTTAGAGACACATTTAAGACATAGTTGATACTTAAATAAAGCACAGCTGAGAATCTCTATGAAAAGTGCAACTCCTGGGGTCACACATTCTTGCAAATTCAGTACTGAAATAAAGCTTGTACTTGGCTTAAGTTAATATTGGAACAAATGCATTTAGATACTTTTTTCATTATCATTCAATTTGCCATCGATGGAAACTTTTACATTTTTCCACGAAAAGCATTGCTGCTTTCCTATGCAAAACTCTTCATTTATTGCATTTTTACATTTATCCGAAGAGCCCACCCTTCTTGAATCTCTATATGATATTCTTCTCTCTAGACATGACTAGGATCCCTCATTCAATCTAATTCTATCTTTTTTTTTGTTCCTTTTATCGTCTGCCAGCATTGTGAGTTTGACCACTGAGAAAAATAGCAGAACGTCCTATTTAAGGTTTCATTGTGTGTGACATAAATCATGAAAAGTAATACTTTGCCTCTGTCCAAATGATTAAAGCCTATAGGTAAGAGTAATATTTATAGAAATATAAATTCTATATATAATACAAATATACAGAAATACAAAAACATTATTTTGAAACTCCTTCGTTGTTTTTGCATTGATTAATATTAATGATGGACCTGCTCTCACATCTATAGGAAATCAATAAACATACAGTCCCACACAGTGTTGCCGTGTGAAAATACCCAGTATAAAGGTCACTGTGTGTGTGTGTACATCACTGGCCGGGAAGCTCAAATCTTAGTTCAAGGCTTTAAAAGCAAACAGCATTTATTGTCTCGCTTTCTAACCCCAGAGAGAAGGAGATATTGATGCTGGAGGCTGTATGCTTGGCTTTAGCTACACAGTGCCACCTACAGGCAGAAAACTATAACTATATAACACTGTTGAATACATCCCTTGCTGGATGTGTATATCATTTTTTGGGGGGAGGGGCTGTCCATACTTTAAGAGAAGAAAATTAGCATGGTACAGTACTGCAACGTTTCAGATAATGATACCAATAACTACTTGCGAGTGATGCTTACCTGCACATGCCACGCAATGCTAAGATGCTGTGCTTGTTTGCTATGGGGTTGGGTTGCTAAGATGTTCTGGCTGGTTGCTGTCTTAAAGAGATAGTTCATCCAAAAATAAAAATTCGTTCTTAATTTATTCACCCTCCACCCACTCCAAACCCGTATGACTTTCTTTCTTCTGCGGAACACAGAATAAGGTATTTTGAAGAACGTTTGACGTCCATTGCATAGACACAAAAGACATTTACGTTGGTTTGAGGAGGTAATTCAAACCCTCATCCGTCCAATAATAAACTTTGTCTGTCTGGTCCCGCGGCACAGATAGACATCTAAGCCCACTTCCTTTATTAGGTTTTCTTATTGACCTCAGGATATTAGCTCTCTTCGTTATGCATCTTCATTATCATTTTTCAATCGCGGTAATGCTGCAGAAATGGCGAAATGAAATAACACGTAGTGACAGTACAAGAAAAATCACTGGTGGTAATAGTCATTTTGAGTCTGTAAACCGCTCTCCCAACAATGCGTAACACGGATTCAGGCACGGCACAATTAGGCTTTCCATCATTTTACTTGCTTTACTGTTTGTGAAGTTGCACTCCAAACACATTTAGTCGTAGCCGGTTATCAATCACGTCTGATCGTGTCATTTTGGAGTAATTGCAACCCCCTGGGACACGGGCAACAATATTCCCCGCTTTATCCGCATTTGCTTTGCTCCGTGGCAAATCTCATTATAAATTCCCCTTTGATAAATCAACGCTGGCGTTTATTAAACACAATGGGAGCGCTTGAAAGGTTGCAGTTGCGTTTGCATACGCTTTGCTGTGGTCGGCCGTGGAATTCAAGGGAACACCGGTCGGCTGCAGTATATTGTGTTGTGTTGTATATGTGGTATTTGACACTGCGTAAAAGTCGTAGGGTGACGCTGTATAAACAATTTGGTTAATGAGCTTGAGCGCTGTTTGCCTCTTTATTACAACAGAACTCCACAGCGGGGGACAGAGCAGAGCTGTATGTCTCTGTCACATTAGGGAAAGAGAGGAGAAAGAGATGCTAACTGGGAGCTGATCTCACAAATAATTAGTAGAGTTTGCTAAAGGCAAGCATCACAGTTTTTATTACTCATACTTTGAATTAGAGATGCTACCAACCTCTAACCCTGGATAATATCACATCAGTGTATTTACATTCTTAGCGCTGCCTTAAGTGTTTGCTGATATTACTTATGTGCACTTTCGTAACTTAAAAACCAAATAACCTCTGAAACGACTTTTCATGCCATGGTTAGATTCCACTTGAATACATGTGTTAAACGTATATCCTTAATGCACTACAGGTCGCTTTAGATAAAAGCATCTGCCTGATTATCCAAGCACCTGTCTTAAAGATTTAATACCTCAATTTGTGCAGCTTTTTAGTGTGATGTCTTCTGGGTAAAATCAAAAGCATTTTTATGGCTTCATCTGAGGTATGTGTCTGGCCCGAGGTTAACTTCCGGACTGTGTTTGGTTATAACAATTTATTTATTTATATTAATATTAATCTATATTAAAAATATGTTTCAATTAAAACTAACATTGATTCTTTGCAGATGTCTACCAGAAGTTAGGTTTGGGTTAACATTGTTGTTGCCGCTGAAACAGTCTATAGAAAAAGGAAAAACACTAGTTTGCTTGTGTGTGCGTGCGTGCGCGCAACATCATATGGAGAAATCACATGATGCATGTCTTCAATAACAGCACATTTCTGTTAATCTGCTGGAATGAACGTTTATGACTCCATCTGTTTCCCTTGGATACGACTGCCATTAGGTTTTCTGGTTGTAATGCAGAATTTGATTTCATCTGTTTCTCACATTTCTTTTATTGTTTGTTTGCATTTTTTGTTTGCACACCAATGATCCTTAACATGTCAATTGTTTTTCAAAAAAAGTCTCTTACAGTCCAACCTGGTTCACACTCTCATATGGAAAAACAAGAAAGAAATCAGAATAGTCCTATAGTATAACCACCAAGCAATACATTTACAGTTTCCCTGTCTCTTGCCCCTCTCTAACCCGTATCTTCTTTCTCTCCGATCAGCCCAGAAACCCGGCGAGCAGGTGTTCAACAGCACCTCACTCTCAGAAAATGCAAGACGGCTTCCAGACTCCATATACTCCAGCTGCATCTCTGAAGTATTTGACGGAGGCTCAGAGGAGTCTGTGATCATGTGACTCGTGAAGCTGGGGCTCTGAAATAACAAAGCATAGGTTAAACAAAGACAAGAGCTAGCAGATGTGTGGGAGCAGCGCTGGATCCGTCGACTCACTTCTCGCACCAAAACATTTGTCACTCGGAGATGAGCTTTCGGCATGCGCCTTTCTCGTTTCTCACCGTTTTTACCGCACAAAGAAGAGCTTGCATGAAAACATAATGAAAACATCACTTTTACATCCCAGTTGGTTCTCTTTCACAGTGATGGAAAAATGCATTAATGTTTTCTAAATGTTATGTTTCTGAAGACTAGCTACCCGCATAGGTTTTGTAGATCTAAAATAAGACACAAAAATACATTTGAAATAAAGAATCGCACATTTGTGACCCAGTCTGTGAAAACCATAAGTCTTATAATCTAATATGAGATAACAAGTTTGATTTCAACCATTAGTTTCACTATAATTTTAATCTTTGCCTTACTCAGTCAATATTATAGGATGATTTATGTAAAAAACACCAGAAAATGACTTTAGCTTGGTTTTCTCAGACTATAGTGAAAATGTCCTCAAAAATCCCTCTGATGAGACGTAAACTACAGTTAGTGTTGCCCTCTATTGGCACTAGATGCTCACTGACAGTCTCCAGTATTCATTTAGCATGTGTCATAATGAGCAGCTGCTGCCCGTCTGTGTCTGTAGGGAGCGAGGGGGGTGTGGGGGAGATACCTGCTTCCTGTGGTCTCCAGCAGATGGCCCTTGCTTTCTGGCACTGGAGTCGCAGACGCCACTGGTTCCATTCAAACCCCCCGGGCCAAATTAGAAGCCATTAATGCAGTTACTCAGAACGGCATAATAGGGATGACAGGCAGCTCCGGCTGATCCGAGACCTGTCCCTTCACAGCTTCGTCTCGTGTCGGAGTAGCTTAGCACAGCGTGGTGTAAAATTCTGTGAAAGACTAACACAACAGAGCACCTGATGAACGCGGGGTACGCTTGTGCTTGTGAGAGAGACGGCTGTGTGTTTTGGTTGAACAGAATGTGGAAGAACGATTGGAAAATAGTGATATTAGGTTATATTTTCATTCATGCTTTGCATTGAATGCAAAAATTCAATGCATCAATGGATGAATGAATCCATAGTTCTGGTTTTCAGTCACATTTCTGTACATCAAAATGCGTTTTCTTTACTTTTAAGTGTGCCGCATTCTAATTGTGATGGGCTGGAGAGAAATTTAAAGGGGCGGAGTCAACTTTGAACCACATCGTTTCAGCCAATCAACATTAAAGAGTGATTTTCAAGTTGTTTGATCCTCTGAGAGCTCAGAGGAATGTATCGAAAGACCAACAATGGGAGGAAGTTCAAGGGTCATTTCTGTTATTTTAATAGTTTCACACGCATTATCGTGTCACTCTGAACCTGTGAATCTCGAAGAGCCATTTTTAGACCAGGGCTCGGGTCAAAACAGCATCTTCAGACGTCCCCTCATCCCGCCACATGATCAAAGTCTGGCTGAATTTGCATCCAACATGCCTCAAAATCGTATCCAAACCAGAGGACCCGCTGCGTCTTGGAGGGCCGCCCCGGCAATGGCAGGCCCTTGGTCGCAAGAGTTCATACCAATGCAGGTACAATCCCAGAAAACCAACAATGTGCCCGTGCAAAGCCAGATGAATTTCCGACCTGAGCAAAGATATTATCCTTCACAAGTTCAACAGAGACCAGTGCCAGGTGCTGTTCTCCAGCCTGTGGTGAAGGATGAGGTCGTAATGCAGTCGGAGTTTGAACCAAAGACGCCAGTGCCTGCAAACACTGTGCAGGTGCAATGTGGAGAGGTCTCGGTTAAAGTTCAGGCCCAGCAGGATTTCTTAGGAAACAGTCAGTTCATCGATCCATCCGATCTGACGCTAGGTGGATGTCCGTTTGTTGGATTCGATGACCATGCAAGGATTGTTGTCTTTGAATCGGCACTGCAAGGATGTGGGAGCACACTTACGGTAGACACGTTGATTTATTCACCCTCATGTTGTTTAAAACCTGAATGTGACTCTTTCTTCTGTGGAACACAAAAGAAGATATTTTGAGAAATGTCTTTGTGGTTTTGTGTCCTTATAATTGAAGTCAATGGGGGTCAGTGTTGTTTGGTTATCAACATTCTTCAAAATAACTTGGTTTGCAATGACATGAACGTAAATACATTTCTATTTTGTAATTGGGTTTTTTGTTTATTATTCTTATGCAATCATATTTGATTGACATTGAACATAAAAAAACTATCCTGTAAACTGTATTGATCCATCAATCTCTATATCTTTCAGATGACTGAAGATACACTTCTATATTCTTTTGTTTTGATGTATTCACCTTTACCTGTTCCTAACACACCCATTGTGAAAACCAACGAAGCCACGGTTGCTATTCATTGCATTTACCCAAGGTAAAAGCATAAAGCTTACAAAAATAACACCAACACTCTTTTGCATAAATCTCATTTCAATATTTTAAGGAAGCACAATGTGAGCAGCAATGCTTTGAGACCCACCTGGATACCTTACGCTGTGCTGAAAGCCGGAGAGGATCGCTTAAAATTTACTCTCAAACTCATGACTGGTAAGAAGCATTGTTTCTACACTTCAACGCTTCATTTTACTCACTATGGCTTAAAACTGTTTTTTAGATGACTGGAGGTTTCAGAGACCTTCTAGTACATACTTTCTGGGAGATTTTATAAACCTGGAAGCTTCGGTGGTCCATGCTAATCACGTACCCTTGCGGGTTTTTGTGGAAAGTTGTGTGGCTACGCTGGGTCCCGGTGGGAACGCGGCCACAGTTTACACCTTCATTGAGAACAATGGGTGAGTAGCATCAGAACGCTTGGTTTTTAAAATGTTGATGTTTTTTTTTTTCTTCAAATCTAAGCTTTACATTTTCTAGGTGCATGATTGATGCCAAGCTGACAGGTTCTAGGTCCACGTTTATGCCCAGGATTCAAGAAGACAAGTTACAATTTAAGATCGAGACGTTTAGGTTTAAGCAAGATTACAGCGGAGCGGTGGGTCCATTTTAAATCATTTCTACACATGCATTTCTCTTCAGGCTGTAGACTCCTTCATGTTTTAGAGTCTCTTTCTTTTCTCCAGATCTACATATCTTGTCATTTAAAAGCTACAGCAACATCCAGTCCTGTTGATTCTGTATACAAGGCCTGCTCATTTATAACAGGATCTAACAGGTACTAAACCGACAGTATTGGGAGTTTGTTTTCGAGATCTCATTCATTGATAGGTGAGTGTTTTTATTTGACCCTACAGCTGGGTTGCTGTGAACGGAGATGATCATTTGTGTGGATGCTGTGAGACAAGCTGTGCCATGAGAAAGGCAAGAAGTTTAGATACTGAAGGTACCGATCAATTTTGTGCAATTCATCCAATGTGTTTTGTTAAGGCTTGCTGTAAAATTGTAATGTTGTTTTGATCTTTGATTCCACGTTGGAAGATGAAGCCACGGTCGGGCCGATCTCTGTCATGCCGACGCCACCAAGTGAAAACGGGCATTTACTCCAAATCCAAGAATCTTCTGAGGCATCTTCAGAAGATGCAGGTGACCGTATTTACTTCACTTTTATGATGGCACCTGTCTTTATATGACAAACATTAACTTTCATTTCTTTTCTAGAGTTTTCCGTCGACTTTGTGCTCGTGACCAGTTTGGCTGTCGTAGTTGCAGTTTTGTGTGTCGTTGTGTTTGCAACATTGTTTTATCGAAGGTGTCGGAAGCCTCCTACTTTAATATGTGAATGAAAATAAAAGCCATTTTGTCTAATTGGTGCGTTAGTTTTTTTCTGTGGCCCGCAGTTAGTTGGTTAAAGCCCATTAGGTTTTTCTTTCTGTTCTGGGGAAACCATCTGTGCTAAATGACCCATGGGCTTTTGCAAGAGCTGATGTGGCACTCTTCACTGGTTTGTGGCACTCTTTAATGCTTTGTGGCACAGTGATCATTTGTTGTTCGGGGTTCGCTAACCATATATTTGTCACTGAGGGACTCAAGTGTATGTGACTTTGTGCATTTTAAAAATATCATTTATTCCATGTTATTAGGAAGCGATTGCTCAACGGTTCAGTTTTGTATGGTAAGCAGTTTGGAAGTAGGTTTGCAATATACATCTTGTTTTTTCAAAAACTTTTATTCATCTTGAAAATAATTGAATCAGTTTTAGTTTTAAGTTAAGACAATTTGACAATAGCCAAGATTTTTGTATTGCCAATTTGTTTACTTCAAAAATGAAACTCAACTTCTTGTCATTTTAAACCTGTTTGACTTTCTTGCTTCTGCAGAACACAAAAGAAGAATGTTAGTAATTGACAATTGACTTACATTGGTTTTGTGCCTATACAATACAAGCCATTGTGCGGTTACCAACATTCTTCAAAATATATTGTTTTCTGCAGAAGAAAGCTATAGAAGTTTAAAATTATAAGAGCATGAGTGGATGACCAATTTTTCAAGACCATAATAAAATTGTAATTTCAAAATTATCCTTTAATATATCACTTTTTTATATACATTTTTTAATAAGTAAAGATGTTTGAGTAACAAGATTGCTTGCATTAATGTTGATAAATATATATATTTGGTGACAGAGTTTTGTTTTATGGCCCATGTCTTGCATTCGGAGAAACAGATTGCATCTGAACACATGGCCCGTGGGGGCAGGAAGATGAATAGATGTAATTAAAACGGCCATAAAAGCTGCAGGAAGGTTTATTAATATGAAGTGTGGCATATAACTATAATGGTGTGTTTGTACCCAGCTGATGTTCCATAATATCACCGTGTTTTACAAACGCATCCGTTGACTCACGGCGACCCGGTGACAATAAAGCGCACGTTTTATAACGTGTCAGTTTGCTGCCCCCTCGAGTGCTTAAAATGAGACCCCGGCCCAAATAAATAATGAAATGCTGATGTGAGAGCCATTACAATTCTGGAGCGTTATGATAATGAACTGTATGTTGCTTTTGTGTGCATCTATAAAGGGCTTGGAAAGAGGATAACAGTATCTGCATGGAAATAGCTTGTGTTTTTACGACCAGATGATGTCATTACGATAAAAAGTTTTATTTTGTGTGCGTGTGTATTGTGCAATATTACTTGGTCACATCAGTAAAGATCTCTACGTTACAAATTGTAAATTGTCACATCACGACATAGTGTTTATTCAAAAGCAATGTCTTAATAAAACAACACTGTATTGTGTTTACAAACTAAGCATGCACTTCATTTAGCTTTGTCCCTGTATATTATGCTGTTCTTTTATCTGAATGAAGCAGGTAAAGCAACCAGGATAAAGATGATAAAAGCCTCGTGCCACAGCGAGAGACGACGTCTGTCAGAAGTCATAATTAACTCTCTTAATAAAGATTCCCGTCAACACAGGAATGTCCGTAATGGAGGAAGAGATTTAATTACCTTTCTCTTCCAGTCCTGAGCTCCAGACACTCAGGAAACAATTAAGTCTCTCTTCGCCTGCCTAATGGTCCATGAGTCTGGCCTTCACTGACCGTCTCTATTAATAACATATATGTAGATAATGAGAGACGTCTTCAGATCACAGACATGACATTTAATGTATTTAGGAAATGACAAAATAATTGTCTTTATGAAATGAGTGAACGCAGAGGTCATTTGGGCAGGTAATTCATGGCTGATGGCCTGTGGCTGGTCAGGCACGAAAACATCATGGATCATTTTTAAAAAGGCTGTGACTGTGAGTCTTCATAGTTAAACATTCTATGTAATAGGATTGTTGTCTACAAGTTGCTAAAATAATATGTTAAGAAAATGTTATTGACATCTCAATCAACTTTTATTGCATGGACAATATTTCACAAAACCAGAAATTAATATTAATTAAAAAGAAATTGCTTGCAAAAAGAGAAAAAATGAAAAGATTTTTAAAACAAGTAGCAAGTATTTACAATGGCAGTGTTGGCAGTGCTTAAAGGCAATTTCGTTTTTTTTTTAAAGTCTCAAAATCTGTTTTGCGCTTTTATAAAACCTTTATCAATTAAATATGCATTCTCCAGTGATGCCAACCCCACAACCTAGAAAAACATGTGCCTCTTGTCTAATGCGCTCAGATTCCACAGATTTCAGAAATGCATACTTCACAATACAGAGTATCTGCATTTCACTATTTCTTTACAATTTGTGCACACAAAAACAAATACAAGAACACAAGGGATATGCCTTGTTGAACAGATTTTCTTTTGAATGCCAATAACAGCTTTTTATGTATTTGTTACTCAATAACATTGCGTATTAATAAATAACACATTATTTTCACTATTTTAAGAAATGTTAATATTTCAGACTCGGTAAATAATAAAAAAAACATTTTGGTCATCTACCTGTCACTCTCAAAAACATTGGCACTTACTGCTTAAAAACCTTGTACAACACTGCCCTCTGCTGGTTCGTGCTGTTGTGTCACTCTTTAACAAAACATTAAAGACAAATTGTACAAAATAAATATTTTTATACAATCAGACAATTGTTGTTTTTTACTTTTGATAATAAAATATATATATATATTTAGATATTTGATATATTGTATACAATATATTTGATATATATGTCTCTGGATATAATTCAAAAATAATAAAAAGAAATACGAATAAAACTAACAAATGGTCTTTTTAATACCTGATTGTGACTGGTTTTCAGGTTTTACAGGTTTAATTGCTTAATAGAAATATTCTATTTATATATTTTACTACTATTATTTTAAATTAAATACTATATTTTACATGTTTGTAAATGTCCCTAACGGCCGACGGTTTTTATCATTTATGTTACTTAATAATAAATGTATGTTTTATTATACAATATATATATAATTATATAATTGTGTGTATATATCAAAATATACGTATGGTCGTTTAACCAATGAAAATACACCTCAATCTTTTTTGGACGACTGTGATTGGTCCATTTAGAGCAGCGCTGTGAAAAGTAACAGGTCCCACAAAACAGCGATTTCTCTGTACTGCTGTACTTTCGCTGGATGATAATTTACGCCTCACAGTTAACATTTTCACCTTTTTTTTTGTTTGTTTCAGTATTTCAAAGTAAACGTGCTGTGTTCTCACCATGTGTATTTCATGTAAATTGGATTTAATTTTATGATTGATTTATAAGGGCACTAGGACCCTGAGGCGGCGTTTGTCGTAATGTTATTGTATAATAAAAGTCATAACACCGGTGGAGGTGCGCGGCATGACTCGTTTACTGCAAGGACAGTCGACAAACACCGTCACTTAAATGTTTCTCAGTGCACCAAAATCATCCTAATGTCTCTGATGGTGTAATTGTTTAAGGACACACTCGACAGACTTAGAAGAAACCGGAAACTGCTCTTTAGAAACAGGTTTGTTTATATCTTATTGGACTACAAGTTTACCAATGTATGTAACTTATACCGATCTGTCGCACAGCCGTCATTACTCCAATTTCTGTATGATTTTTAAACTATTAAACAAAATGTAGTAGTAGCACAGGTGTGTTAGGATTCAGGCTAAATCGCCGTCATTTTTGATATGATCATGTTTGGTTACTGTAAATGTAAGTTACAGTAAGTTGTCTGCATTGTCTAGCATGAGCATAACTTATTTGCCTACTGCAGATCATACAGTATGTCGATTATAATATATATATTAATATATCATATATTTAATTATACATAATACTACTGTACTTGTTAATATTGTTGACATTAATTGACAATTTCTTTTAGTAAAAGTGGTACCTGAACTCATTGAGTGTTTTTTTTAACTGCACAGTATTCCTCAATATAACATGGCATGTGAAATTGCTAATCATTTTCTTTGTTAACTAGATATATTTATTGTGAGGCTCATCATCATCATAATGGTGACGATACAGAGCTACTGTGAAGCAGACGTCTCCATTCAGCAGGTCTGGGTGGAGGGCGGCCTGACTCTCTGCTTCTACTTCACTCTGGTGCCCTGCATCCTGCTCGCCCTCTCGTTCCTCTTTGGCACCATCCTGTGCGTATGCTACAACCGCTACGGCACAGAGATGGAGCCCAAGTTCATCCCGCGTTCCCGACTCTACCGACTCCAGGTGGTCCTGTCGGTGCTGCTCGCCCTGCAGGCTCTGTGCTGGACGGTTTATCGGGTCAGTCAGGGTGGAGATCTACCCGGGTATGCGGTGCTCTACGGCTGCCTCTCAACGCTGGGCTGGATTTGGGCTGTAGGCCTGCTGCGATTGGAGAGGAAGAGGGTTCTGGTGAGGGACAGAACCAGAGGACACAGTGTGGTTCTGTTGTTGTATTGGGCTGTGGCGTTCGCAGCCGAAAACCTGGCGTTCGTATCGTGGATGAGCCCTCAGTGGTGGTGGGCATTGGAGATGCCAAATCAACAGGTATTTGTTCTGG
Source organism: Oreonectes daqikongensis (assembly GCA_026939265.1). Taxonomy (NCBI): domain Eukaryota; kingdom Metazoa; phylum Chordata; class Actinopteri; order Cypriniformes; family Nemacheilidae; genus Oreonectes; species Oreonectes daqikongensis. The sequence goes on from JAOTQM010000350.1 coordinate 3,310,651, forward strand.
AGATGTTTCTAAAAATGTCACCACGATGACAATGACGTGTTATTCTTACCCTACCTAATTCATGACCTTTGGCGGCGTTTCTATTGTGCTGTGTCAATATTAGGAAGTGACTCGGCTCTGTGTATGCACACACATCATGATGCAGCATTATTGTAAAAGCAGTGATCAAATGTGATGATAAAGACATCAGGAATCAAAACTGTCGTGCCAGCGTGTGTCTTTAAGAAGTAGTGACATGCACGTGCAGTAAATATTGTTGAGTCATGCTCGCGCCTGGCTGCATGTCCTCCCGCTCGCATTGGCCACACCCCCCGACTGCACCCATTGACCAATCAGGTGACAGCTGTTGTGGCATTTGTTTGCATTGCAGGGCTTTTGAATATAATACAATTAATTGTTACAATAAATTAATAATATCATAAAAAATTGAATTGGCAACAATAAATTAATAAGAACAAATGTATTAAATACATTTAGCTGCAGCTTCTTTGCTTGAGCTCCCTGATGCCAAATAAGCCTTATATCAGTTAAAATGTCATTTAAATTTAATAATTAATGTGATGCAACATGAATTGTGTGCATCTATCTACAATTCTAAATATTTTAACTAAATAATACAAAATGTAAATCAAAATTATTATTACTATTATTTTTTTCCTGAATGTTTTGGATAAAAGCTTGTGCCAACTGCATACATGCGAATGAATAGTTGGAAAAAGACTAATCTTTAACATTTAATAGAAGAGACTAAAGCACTACTGTGTGTCTCTGTACATATATAATCTTTTGATTTTGTCGTTATGTGTTCAGGTGGAGTTTGCTTTCTGGCTCCTGCGTTATTTCGCCTCAGGTTTGCTGTTCCTCTTAGGCCTCAAAGCACCGGGGTTGCCACGGCGACCGTATATGCTTCTGATCAATGAAGACGAGCGTGACGTAGAGCACGGAGCACAAGTGAGTGATTGACAGGCACACATATGCATAGTGTTTATAATACCTTATAATGCTTGCTACATAATACTAAATTATAATGTCTTGAAACTTGACGTTTGATTTGCACTTGAATTGGAAAACCGCTCATGCATCTTCACAGCCTCTCTTGGGTAACTCCTCTGAGAATCAGTCCACATGGAAGGATTTTGGGCAGAAGGTGCGACTCTTGGTTCCGTACATGTGGCCTAAAGGAAACGCCGTTCTCCAGCTGCTGGTTCTGCTGTGTCTCAGTCTGCTGGGAGCTGAACGTGCCATCAATGTGTTTGTGCCTATATACTACAAAAACATAGGTGCGCTTTCTTATTTATTCATATTTACATTTATGCATTTGACAGACGCTTTTATACATTATACTATAATGTATTTATTATATACAGTAAACACTTGAAGGTCTGAACTGTTGGAAACCAGCTGAAATGAAGCTCTCATTGTTTTGTTTTCATCCCGTCACAGTAAACCAGTTAACAGACGGAAGCACTTGGAAGACTTTGGCTCTTACGGTTTGCATTTACGTCCTGCTGAAGTTCCTCCAGGGCGGAGGAGCCGGTGAGGACACGGCACGCTCTCATGAGATCTACGGCAAGCTTTCATGAGCGGGTTTAGATCAGTCTGAAAATCTGTTTCCGTCTACAGGCGCGTCTGGGTTCGTGAGTAACATGCGCTCTTTCCTGTGGATCCGGGTTCAGCAGTACACTAATCGAGTGGTGCAGGTGCGTCTGTTCGCTCACCTGCACTCTCTCTCTCTGCGCTGGCACCTGGGCCGTCGAACTGGAGACGTTCTGAGGAGCATCGACAGAGGAACGTCCTCCATCAACAGCCTGCTGAGGTCAGACTGTATCACATATATTTACATTTGTCTGTAGTTTACTAGGGATGCTGTGAAATAAGTGCTATTACTTTATTATTATTTATGATGTTTTTATACAAAACAGTGTCACCACCAATGCATCGATATAAACCTTTTTATGATCATTTCATTTAAACTTTATAATGTACAGTACAAGAACAGGTTTAGTGCTTTGTACTTTTTATAATGTTTTGTTATTTTTATCTTTTTTTTGGTTAATTGAAAGAAATGAGCAAAAACGTTTTGGGTTAATAAGATGGATGAATGCTTTGCAGATACCTACAGTTAAAATAAAAGTTTGCACACTTTGTGTACTTTGTTGATTGTAAAGAAAACATTAGCTATGTGAAAAGTTACAGCAGTTATCTTTTAATAACCTGTTGTTTATTGTTTTATTTTAACAGCTACATCGTATTCAGCATCTTTCCCACCATCGCTGACATTGTTATTGCCATCATTTATTTCATCTCTTATTTTAACGCCTGGTTTGGCCTCATTGTCTTTGTTTGCATGGCTCTTTACCTCAGTAAGTATCCAATAAACACAACCTTAAAAACATGTTTTTTTATGTGAAATAAAACTTTGTGGTGATAAAATGAAAGTGTTGCTCCAGGCATTAGGATTGATCTTAAAACAATATTACACAGATTCAAAGTCCTCAGGTTTGCATCTGTAACTTGAGTTTGGGTTTTATTTTAGTTAAACCTGTAGGACTTGTTTGGCTGGTTCAGCCAACCAGTAGACTAGTGTTCTGTATACTAGTGCTGCATACTATGCTTTATATTCTGTTTACTTTTTAGTAGTTGAAACGGTAAATAACACACAACTATAACCGTGTAAAAGCAGCATGCTTTGTTGAAATTGAGTTGAAGCTACTTGTGGATAACTTGAGCGCATTGCATTGTGGGAATGCACCGTTCCTTTGGACTGTGTTCGAGTTGTGTGATGCACATTTTGACAAATTTGGCCAGAAGCATCACTTTTAAGCTTTACTGAAGTCATTATTCACAATACACAAGATTGTATTATTGTTTGGTTGATTTAATAATAATAATAATTATTATTATTATTTATTTGTGTCTTTATCAGCTCTCACCATCATTATCACTGAATGGAGAACAAAATACAGACGAGACATGAACACGCAGGATAACAATGCCAAATCTAAAGCTGTGGACTCTTTATTGAACTTTGAGACGGTACGATTGACCCGTTTCAAATTATATTCAATGCATCAGGATTGTTTATCTTAAAAGCCGTTATAAATGCATGCAAACTGAAAGCGAATTAAATATATTGTTATATGTTCTCCAGGTGAAATATTACAATGCAGAGAGTTATGAAGTGAATCGATTTGAGGACGCCATCCTCAAATATCAGGTAACAACATGTTCTGTTTTATTTGCTCCTCAACCTGCAAAGAGACACATTCATCCGTTTGTGGATAGTTGGGTTCTAATGAATGTTATTGTTTTTTTTTGCTCAGGTGTCAGAGTGGAAGACCAACGCTTCTCTGGCTTTCCTAAATCAAACTCAGAATGTCATCATTGGTTCAGGACTGCTGGCCGGATCTCTGCTCTGTGCATACTTCGTAACAGAAGGCAAATTTCAGGTACAGACTGCTCAGATGTCATCCATTTAAAGAGGTTTTATCTGGATAGGGTTGAAACATAAATGATTAAGGCCCAGGGTTTACAATATATGTGTATGTATAAAACAAATCTAAACGGATGAGCTACATTCAGTTGCAGTAAACCACTTTAACCTGGACAACAAAACCAGTCTCAATTTATCGAAATTAAATGTATTTGTTCTTTCAGGTTGGAGATTATGTGCTCTTCGGGACATACATCATTCAGCTCTACACCCCTCTCAACTGGTTTGGAACGTACTATCGGTACAAAGCTTTTTCATTACGTTTATTTGTTTTCATTTGCCAGATGCTTTATCCAAAGTGACTTACGAGCCAACAACCTTGGTTAAAATTTTATGGCGATCTTCTTTACGTTCGGTTTGTTTCTTTGGACAGAATGATCCAGAACTCTTTCATTGATATGGAAAGCATGTTTAAGCTCTTCACTGAGGAAGAAGAGGTGAATGCATGGGTTTCTTTATAAACTGTAAAAATCTGAAAATGTCACGACGGCATATTAATAATGAATGATGTGATTATGTGTTTTTGTTGTTTAGGTGAAGGATGATGTCAATGCAGGAAGTCTGTACTACAGTCAAGGAAAGGTTGAGTTTGAAAATGTCTTTTTCAGCTACACACAAGGGTAAGTAGATTTTCGTTTCTTAAGAATAAACTATTGTTGCATTACCATGGTACTGAATTATTACCACATTCATGAACCGCAGTGGTCCTGATGTATTTGTCTTCCTACTTTTTGTAAAAGACAAATAAAACAATTGCCATGTCTGCTATAGTATGAAAAGGCTGATATAAGGCCAATATGTATTAAACTATTAAAACATTTTTGTTTATTGAAATCCAATCAAATATTGGCCTAAATATAATTTTTGAAACTTTTCTAAAATAGGTTAAGGCATTAAAATTATTGACTAAAAGTATATAAAAGCTAAATGAAAACTAATACAAAATACAAATATATACAAAAGCACATTGCTAAAATTATTACAAATATAAATATTAAAACCAATTTGGAAAATTAATAAAACAGGAATAAATGTTACATGGAAATGAAACCATAACTATAATAACTCAGCAATAATGTACATTTTTCAGTATCATATTTATTTCTTCATTTGCAGAAAGGAGATTCTGAAAGATGTCTCTTTTACCGTACTGCCCGGTCAGACAGTCGCACTTGTAAGTTTAGTTTTACTTGGTTTTGTCACTACATGTGTTTATGTCTGGATGTAAACACCTCTGTCCAAACAAATTCTGTTTTAAAAACATTTTAGTTCACGTACGGTATGTAACGCAAGATTGATTTGATCAGGTCGGTCAGTCTGGATCAGGGAAAAGCACCATCATTCGCCTGCTGTTTCGTTTCTATGACGTTCAGGGAGGCTGTGTAAAGATAGACGGTCAAGACATCTCAAAGGTGAAGATGTGATGAGCACCCAAACAAAGCTTTGCGTTTGTTATTCTTGTCTTTATATGCAAAATGTGTGTTTTTCAGGTGAAGCAAAGCTCACTGCGAGCTCACATCGGAGTCGTTCCTCAGGACACCGTTCTGTTCAATGATAACATACGAGACAACATCCGCTACGGTCGGGTTAGCGCTAGCGACCATGAGGTGGAGGAGGCGGCGAATGCTGCTGACATTCATGACAAAATTATGACCTTCCCTGAAGGTGAGAGATATAAACAACATCTGAAACTCTAAACGATTATACAGTATATTGCCAATGGTTCTGAAATTTTTGTTTAATATCTAAAATAATTATAATATTAATGTTATTTTTATTGTGATAATAACACAATTTTAATAAAATTACTACTTTCAGATTTGTTGTCTTTTGGGTGCATTTGCCAGACTTTATATTTCAGTTTATATTTAATTGTATTGATGGATTTTGATATTTTTTTTAGGTTATGACACTCAGGTGGGTGAAAGAGGTCTGAAGTTGAGTGGAGGAGAAAAACAGAGAGTTGCCATTGCTCGTACCATCCTCAAAGCACCACAGATCATACTCCTCGATGAGGTACGACATCACAAGTGCATTATGGGAGAATTTTAATGGTAATATGTCTTAACAAGGACATTTTGTGAACATGCTCTTCAGTTTGTTTTTATGTACAATTACTTTTGATATGTTCATGATGAGATCTTGTACCCACAGGCAACATCAGCTCTAGACACACAGACAGAACGAAACATTCAAGCCTCACTAGCTCAAGTCTGTGCCAACAGAACCACCATTGTGGTGGCTCACAGGTAAATGCATTATGCTTTATGTTTAACTGTCATGGTCCTAGTTTTATCAAGATTACAACTACCTAGTTCAGAATCCAACATTGTCATAATACTGGTTAAACAGATTTAATAGCAAGATATTCTTGTCATGTGTGCGCTGTAGATTGTCGACCATAATTGGAGCCGACATGATCCTTGTTCTCAGCAATGGACAAATAGTAGAAAGAGGAAGGTAAGTGTGTCAACACTGTTATAACTTGAGTTATGGATGCATAATATATATATTTTTTTAACAAATAGCTCATACAGACAGTTGTCACTTATTTGAACTTATAACAAAGTTGAAAACCACATGCATTAAGCACTAGCAGTGAGTGTCTGGTTGTGATTGTTGCAGACATGATGAGCTGTTGGCTAAAGGAGGGATGTACTGTGATATGTGGATGAAACAGCAGCAGGCTCAAGACTCCGATTCAGCTTCAGAATCGGAGACTAAAGACAGAAAATCTGAGAAACTCCAACCCCCAGCATCCACTACAGGACACAGAGGCCACTGAAACACACCAGCTTGTTTATTTCATGGTACTTTTTACTACATTTGTGCGAAGAAAAGTTGATCTGAGGCCAGTTCATATTTCTTGTTTCTATTCATAACGCTAAATAATATTGCCGTTAACACAAAAAGACTGACAGAGATGTGTTATTGTCTCTCAATTACAACCTTCACTATTAACATTTGAAGCATACATCACTGACAACACATTTAAGACATAAAAAGACATTTTGTTTGTTTGTTTGTTATTTAAGTCTAGACTAGTAACATATTTCATTTTTAATGCTTTTTTGTTTTGCTGCCTTTCGTGGTAGGGAATATAAAAGAATTCTTATGATGATCCAGACAGACACGCATTGTAATTTACCATTATCATTAAAAAAGGTTTAACTTCTTTTATTTGAGGTAGGAAATGTACACAAGTGCACATGAGTAAATATAAAATAAAGACTGAATTTGTGTATAGGCCAAAAGTTTAAGACTAAATTTAAGGTTAAACTTAATTGTAAAAATTGTAACAAGGGCAGAATATCAAGTGTCTGCTATATTAATGTTAGACATTCATGCTTAGGATGTTTATTTGACAGGACTATCAATTTCCATTGAAATGTATTTATACGTGATTATTTATGGTCATTGGGTTGTTAATAATCAAGTTTTTGTGGGTTTTGTGTTATTGCTTAGACACAGTACATTGCTGGACTTTATAACTAAATGGAAAATATTATGTGGGACTGATGCTGAACTCAGGGTACAAGGATAAAATTGTCGGCTATTTTAGATGTATATTTACATTCGTGCGTGTGTAGTAAGTGACAGCATCTAGATAAAACGGATATATAATAATGATTTAATCTGGATGAATGTGTGAGTGTGTTTCTTTGTAAGTTTGTGTCTTTATATTTTTATTATACAGTCAGGAAAGGGCTTAAGTTTATACAGATTGAATGTGTTTGTTTTAATTGTACGTGTGTTGCCTTTATGCATTATGTACACATAAATTATATTATTTATGTACATTATAAAACAATAAAAATGTGAAAAACCCTAAGCTTTTCCACTAGGCTTCTACTTTTAATCTGTTCATTCCTGTCTGCAATAACTAACTTGCAACCACTAGATGGTGACATCTATGCTAAAACAAAATAGAAAGTTTGCTGATGTGATTTTCTATGCAAGGATGTTTTAACCCCTAAATTCACCCCCACCTTTTACTCCCCTACTGAGTTTAATTTAAAGTTCATTTTTGTTAATGATATCTTCTGTTCAAGAGCGCATTAAATGTATGTTTGTTTAAGGTCCTTTCAGCTGAAATCAGTCAAGCCTCACGTCTTGATTCAGTTGAGCAGGCCTCTTATCAGATGCACTTAAAATCATTTAGTTTGAAGTCCAGAACAGCCCAAATCCAGTACACCCTTCCTATAAAGAGGGTTGTACTCAAAAAATATCACGTCAAGATTTCAACAAGGTCACCAACTGTACTTTGTGTTTTCCTCCGAGACGAAATTCAATTATTTCAATCTTATTTAAAGGCTAAACTAAAGCATTTTTTGACATTTTAAGATGACTATTTAAAGAGCTTGTTTGTGTCTCTATTGTTGTAAAGTATGTACACAAACTGTAGCGTTCATTTGCAGTCACATGACATGTACTGCAGCTGTCAATCAAAGGTCAGGAAAGATGAATGTGGACGCCATATTTTTCCATTATGATACTACAATATGTTTCTTACTATTTTTCCTAAAATTTGACAAAGTCTCTATCTCGGACTTATACTGTGCTATATATAACCCTCCCTGTTAAAACGTTCCTCTCAAAGATCAAGGTTAGGCTGTTGTCCTAAAAATGCTTTCATGTCAGTCTGCTTTCAAGAAGAGAAGCGTGCATCCGTTCTGCCTGAAAATTGGATTTGAAACGCAGACACCTTAAGATAAAGTGTAGGCCCTACCCTTGTTGTGTTTGTTTTGTGGTATGTATGTAGTGCTGTGAAATATTTTTAGTGTAAATAGATCTTATACTGTATTGTTTCAAGGCTTTATAAAGGGTCACACTTTTCTTTGGTCTTGGGTTTGCGCACCAGGGTGGGATTTAAGAATTTATGTTCAATATCTCATTCAGTTGGATGTTTAATTTGATCGCTTGTCTTGTTAAATACTTGTAGCTCATTTGTTCGTAAAAATCACCTTTTGTTGGAAGGGTTTATTTATGCTGTATTCATGTGTAAAAATTATGGTTTCTGTACCTGCAGCCGGGTTGCTTTTGAAGCAATGTGAAGGACATGAGGGCAGTAAGAATCTATTACCTCTATACAATATGTGTGTTTATTTTATATATTACTTTATAATACACATTATTTTATTATTATTCTGTTTTTTTTATTTTAACAACATGCTCACTGCTGTCTTAATGCTGTTCTTTGTCTATATTAACTTGTGAAAAGAATTGGGCGCGATCAGACCGTGTTGTTAGCTTCAACAAAGAGTGTTTTTATTATAGACATTTACATTTTACATTTACATTTATTCATTTGGCAGACGCTTTTATCCAAAGCGACTTACAATTGAGGAAAACAACAAGCGATTCGTCTAAGTAAGCAATATTCACGAGAAGTGCTAGTAATACAAAGTTTCAAATACAACGTCAAGATAGTATAAGCAAGTATATAGAGAACATTAGGAAAGGAAAAATAGGGGTAGAAATGTTTCTTTTCTTTTCTATAGACATAATAGATCTGTTTCCAAAGAACAAAGTTGCATTGTAAATGACAACTTCTGTTCCGTAACAATATTTACTAAATATACATGTTTTAAAAGTTATACAGATTATTATCAGCAATTCAAGTTTACAGGGTTGAATTTGTCATTTGTATGAAACATTTTATAGAAAAACACCAGACTATATGACTTTCAGGTAAATTGTGAAACACTAAAGAGGTTTTTTGTTATTATTTAAGGGTTGTTTTGAGCAGATACGTACAACGTTTTTATGTGATCATACGTTTAGCCATCATAAAAACTTGGTATTAAAAAATGTATTTTGCAACCACATTGTTACTACTGTCACATGTTGTTTTGTGTGTTACAAATACAAATTTGTGTGGTTTGGATGCAAATGAAAGAAATCTTTAAGCTGTATTGAAATGCAAAGTGATGGTTTTGTGGCCTTTAGCCTGCATGTTGCTGGCAGAAGTGTGGACTAAACTTGATAAGACAGTGTGAAGGACATGAGGGTCGTGAGACATTATTGACTGACAACAGATAGCAAATCAATTAAAAAAACATGCACAAATTTAAGGAATTTGACTTGTTCTGAATGTTAAAGAACAGAACTTATCAATCAGTTACTATGGTAATAAAAAAAGTCCCAAAAGTCTTTTATTATAGAAATAATGTGCATAATTATTAACAGAGATTTATTTGTGATAAAGACGTAAAGACCAACGGGAGCTCGAATGATCTTTTAAAGGAAGTTATCGTAAATTATTATTAACAAGCCACCAGATCTCTTGATAACACAGCGGTTATAGAGCAGTTCTTCAGCTGGATGTCAAAAGAATGACCTACCTGTATGGATGAAGGTTAAATACATGACTCCTCCCTAAATTTCCCAGAACACCTCCATATTAAACAGGTGAGATGGTATAAATGTGTGAAGCTGCTTCAGACACACAGGGTTCTGTCTCCACGAGGGGACAAAGTGGACTCCTGATATCACTAGATTTGACTTGACAGAGAAAAAAGGAAAATGGGGCTTGGAGTAAGTGAACTATAATTTATTTGCCTAAACATCTGTAGATGTTTTGACTATTTATTGGCAGTCAGTTCATTGTTTTATGTGCTTTACAGACCGGGAATGATAAGTACAAACTGGCAGCGACTTCAGAGGATGGAGTCAAAAAGCCCAAAAAAGGAAAGAAGAACAAGAAGGACATGGAGGAACTGAAGAAAGAAGTTGAGCTGGTATGGATTTCATTTACATAAGTGGGGGGAAATAATAATGATGAAATTCTGGCAAATTAACTACAAATAAGTCTTGGAAAAAACAAAGAAAGAATCAAAATCTGTAAATATTTAATACACAATTTACACTTTAAAGAAAACAACAAAGTAAGAAATATAAAATAGGTGTCGTCTTTCGTATGTTATGACATAAGATTTCCGTTGACCCTTCTTGACTTGATTTGCTTATGGATATTATTAATGATTTGCTGTTTCAACTTTAAAAATGAAGTTACCCGGCTGCCTTAAAATTTGTAGTTAATTCAACATAAACATATTAGTTATTTGATGCCAAATTGTTATGTTAACTAATATTTTTAAGTTGAATTAACTAGGCAGCTGGGTAACTTAAGTTAAAACAACAAGTCATTTTTGCTGTGTATATAAAATATTTAATCTATAAACAGTTGAAATAAGCTGAGAATGGATTTACAATATCTAATGTAGGATCTGTTAACATTAGTTAATGCATTTGCTGTAAATATATATATATATATATTATATTCATTGTACACTTTATTTTAAACATTGTATTTTTAGAAAAACTTGTGTCCCCCAACTTCAATGTATAGTGTTGCAACAATGGATGTCATCCATTTAGGAAAATTAAGGAATTTTATTTAAACTATAGTTCTTGTGCGAGGATTTAGCAGGTGATGGTTGATCTGAGTGGTGCGTGCCGGGTTTCATCCATTATTGTTTAAGTTTACTACTTTTTTCTCTCTACTAAAAGCATTTGTGTCATCAGTATTTAAAAATAATGATAAAAAAGAAAAAAGAAAATGATCAAAATGTCCTTTCATGTTACTATAGCATATTAAACTAATTACAGTCAATTAAGCCAACATTAGCACATAAAAAGCAAACATTCTGTTTCTTGTTTGCCACTCCAACCGAAGAATGTATTTTAAGACAAAATAAAATAAGACAATTAATACACAGTAAGATGTACAGTGAGAAGATTTTAAGCGTCTGTATCTTTTGCAGGAGGACCACAAGTTAACCTTTGAAGAGCTTCACAACAAGTACGGTACAGACCTGAGCAAAGTAAGTAGACGTTTCAGTCAATCGTTTTGCTTAAAATCAACACATTTCTGTTTCCTCAGTACTGTACCTTTAATAACGGCATTAACATTACCTGTGACAGGGTTTGTCCTCTTTCCGAGCCAAAGAGATCTTAGCCCGTGATGGACCGAACGCCCTGACTCCTCCTGTAACTACTCCCGAATGGGTGAAGTTCTGCCGACAGCTCTTCGGAGGATTTCAAACGCTGCTGTGGATCGGTGCATTTCTGTGCTTCTTTGCCTATTCAATCCAGGCCGCATCAGGGGGCGAACCAGCAAATGACAACGTATGAGAATAAACTATTTGACTTAATCTCTGATACTGTAATTTACATGAAAGAATCTGCTAACATTCATGATCTTCTGCAGCTGTATCTTGGACTTGTGCTTTCTTTTGTTGTCACTGTCAACGGATGCTTCTCGTACTATCAAGAAGCCAAGAGCTCAAGAATCATGGAGTCTTTTAAGAACCTCGTTCCTCAGGTACAGAAATGTTCTTTCATTTTATTATATTTGATTTTATAAGTCACATTACAACGTACAAAATACACTCAAATTCATTCCGATCGTGCAGCAAGCCCTGGTCATACGTGATGGAGAGAAGAGGAGCATCGGTGCCGAGGAGGTTGTTGTAGGTGATCTGGTGGAGGTCAAAGGTGGAGACAGAATCCCAGCTGACCTCCGTATCGTCTCCGCACACGGATGCAAGGTAAGACCTAATGCATGTCATGTCAAAAGCAAAATTCTTTTTCTGGTGTTTTAGTTTATATGAACGTCTTACGTTTGTTTCTAGGTGGACAACTCTTCACTCACTGGTGAATCTGAGCCTCAGAGTCGTGGCCCTGACTTCTCCAGTGAAAACCCGCTGGAGACAAAAAACATTGCGTTTTTTTCCACCAACTGTGTTGAAGGTACCAAATCAAGACCTATTTACTAAAACTCTGTTTCTTTAAGATATTAAAACATGATAATATCCACTAGGTAATGCCAGGGGTGTCGTCATCAACACCGGTGACCGCACCGTCATGGGTCGTATCGCCACCCTTGCCTCCAGCCTTGAAGGTGGACAGACACCGATCTCAAAAGAAATCGAACACTTCATCCACATCATCACCGGTGTGGCTGTTTTCCTGGGCATCACCTTCCTAATCCTCTCTATCATTCTTGGCTACACCTGGTTGGAAGGCGTCATCTTCCTTATTGGAATCATTGTCGCTAATGTACCTGAGGGTCTCCCTGCCACTGTAACTGTAAGTCTACTACTGTCAAACAATCTTGAGACTTCGTCTAGTGTGACCGAGTCAAAAACCTTACCTTGTGTCTATACTCATGTAGGTGTGTTTAACCCTGACTGCCAAACGTATGGCAAAGAAAAACTGTCTGGTGAAAAATCTTGAAGCTGTGGAGACGCTTGGCTCAACAACCACCATCTGCTCGGATAAAACTGGAACTTTAACCCAGAACCGGATGACCGTGGCTCACATGTGGTTCGACAACCAGATTCATATAGCAGACACCACGGAGAACCAGACTGGAACCTCATTTGACCGAAGCTCTCCCACTTGGTCGGCCCTCGCACGTGTCGCCGGCCTCTGCAACCGTGCCGTTTTCCAATCTGACCAGAGCCATCTGCCGGTCCTTAAGGTGTGCTCTCAACATCTCAACTGAGACATTAAAGATTTCCAACACTTAGCCCTGTTACTGTATGTGAATTTCTAAAATCAAATTTCATTTGCAGCGAGAAACAGCTGGCGACGCCTCTGAGTCTGCTCTGTTGAAGTGTTTTGAACTTTGCTATGGACCCGTAAATGAAATGAGAGAGAAGTACAACAAAGTTGCCGAGATCCCTTTCAACTCCACCAACAAATACCAGGTAATGTTATGTTCTGGGGTATTCTCTGGAGATGAAATTGTTCGGATATGACCGTTCTTTCTAACACCATCTGACCCGTCTTGCTCCAGCTCTCAATCCACAAGAATCCCAATTCTTCAGAGTCTAAACACCTGCTGGTGATGAAAGGAGCCCCCGAGAGAATTCTGGACCGATGCTCCACCATTTTTATTGAAGGAAAGGAACAACGCTTGGATGATGAAATGAAGGATGCTTTCCAAAATGCTTATGTAGAGCTTGGAGGTCTTGGAGAAAGAGTGTTGGGTAAAGCCATCTTAATGATATTTTAAACATTCCAGGGAAACCACAGAAGGACGTGTTTGGAATTTCTGTTCTCTTTTACAGGTTTCTGCCACTTTAGCCTCCCCGATGACCAGTTCCCAGAGGGTTTTGCATTCGATGCTGACGAGATGAATTTCCCCACTGAGAATCTGTGTTTTGTTGGCCTCATGTCAATGATCGACCCGCCTCGTGCTGCCGTACCAGATGCTGTGGCCAAATGTCGGAGTGCCGGAATCAAGGTGCTTGATCCAAGATCCACAACTAGAATATGATCCACAACTGCAAAAGATTTGAATGCATGTATAAATTGGGCGAATCAAATAATGACTTTAAATCTTCTACGGCAGGTTATCATGGTTACCGGTGACCATCCGATTACAGCTAAAGCTATCGCAAAGGGTGTCGGCATCATCTCCGAAGGCAACGAGACTGTGGATGATATTGCCGCTCGACTTAAAATCCCAGTTGGAGAGGTTAATCCAAGGTACACATGTGACTTTAGACACTTGAAACAAATCAAAACGTTATTTTACATGGTGGCGATTTCAAGTGAATTTGTACGATGTTAATCGTGCAAAAATGTACAATTGTTAGAAAACACAAAAACAAAGATACCCCACTCCTAAGTCTAATGTTACTAAGACGAAAGCAGATTGTAATAAAACGTATGAATGAGATCGTACAAATTCATGCGAATTAGCCACCACATAAAATAGCCATAAGACTGTTTTGAAAAATTTGCTTTCGATGTTTGCTAATACAAAGTATTCCTGCAGAGATGCTAAAGCTTGTGTGGTACACGGTGGAGATTTGAAGAATATGACCTCAGAACAGCTGGACGAAGTCCTCCAACACCATACAGAAATCGTGTTCGCTAGAACGTCTCCGCAACAAAAACTGATCATAGTGGAAGGTTGTCAGCGACAGGTACCATCCTTATTCAATCCTTCTAAGTTTTCTCAAGTCAGTATTACATGTTTAATGTCTCATTCTTTGTCTTTATCAGGATGCCATCGTAGCTGTAACAGGTGATGGTGTGAACGACTCTCCCGCTCTGAAGAAGGCTGATATCGGTGTGGCTATGGGTATCGCTGGATCTGACGTATCCAAACAGGCCGCTGACATGATTCTGCTGGACGACAACTTTGCTTCAATCGTCACTGGAGTTGAAGAAGGTACAAAATGTTAATTAAGAAGTTCGAGGAATTATAAAGATTAAACATTCATACTTAATCTATAATGTTTGTCTTTCACATCAGGCCGTTTGATCTTCGACAACTTGAAGAAGTCCATTGCCTACACCTTGACCAGTAAGATCCCAGAGATGTCACCCTTCCTGTTTTTCGTCCTTGTGGGTATTCCTCTACCTTTGGGCACAGTCACCATTCTGTGTATTGACCTGGGCACTGACATGGTAAGAAAAATAACACCTTTTAGATACTGAGATGTAAAAAAAAACTCAACATTTTGTATTGTGTTTATTTATTTCTGTCGTTACCACAGGTCCCTGCCATCTCGCTGGCCTACGAAACTGCAGAAAGTGACATCATGAAAAGACAACCCAGAGATGCTAAAACAGACAGGCTGGTGAATGAGAGACTTATCAGTATGAGCTACGGTCAGATTGGTAAGAGTTTACGTCCATTCTTAAAAAGATCAAACACAACTTCAGAACTAGCAATCTCTTTCGTACGTTTTGGTACCATCTGCTTCCGCACCTGTGATGGTTAGGTTTAGGGATGGAGCTTCATTATTGCTTTAATAATCCTGTTTAATGTCATCCTACTCAACTTCAGGCATGATGCAAGCCGTTGGAGGATTCTTCACCTACTTTGTGATTCTTGCTGAGAATGGATTTCTGCCGTGGGATCTGGTAGGAATTCGAATCGGTTGGGAAGACAGATATGTCAGTGACCTTGAAGACAGCTACGGCCAACAGTGGGTGAGTGTCACAAATGTGAAACAAAACTTTCTTTAATACAACACATCACACTCCAAATTCTGGATTTAACCCATGGTTGGGTACAATATGAACAAACCCAACTGTTTGACTTAACCTAGAAAATGTCCATATCTGACCCAACCTTGGGTTGAAGCAAACCAACATTGGTTCATTTAAACCCAACACTTTTGTTTGTTCGTACTCACAATCCCCAGCATTTGCTTTAGGGTGTAGATTTATCGATCTTTTGTGTTTATCATGTTTATCTCTGTGTGCTGTAGACGTATGAGCGCAGAAAGATCGTAGAGTACACCTGCCACACGGCGTTCTTCACCAGCATAGTAATCGTGCAGTGGACTGACTTACTCATCTGTAAAACCAGAAGACTTTCCATCTTCCAGCAGGGAATGAAGTAAGTCAACAAGAGCACCCAGCTTGAAAGTCATAAAATTTGTCTGATATTTATCAGATGTCTGTTCAGATCCAGCTCATGGCTGCTCATTTAATCTTTAACTCCCCTCCAATGTGTCAAATGATATTTAACATCATTTGTATATTTTTACTTTTGTAGAAACAGAGTCCTTACCTTTGGACTGTTTGAAGAAACAGCCCTGGCAGCGTTCCTGTCCTACTGCCCGGGCATGGACGTGGCTGTCCGAATGTATCCCATGAAGTAGGTTGACATCATAGTAATTTATAAACTATTTGCATTTTTGGGGGGGATTACCATATAACTATAAATTGTTTGTTTTAATCTTTTTATTTAGACCCATGTGGTGGTTCTGTGCTTTCCCATATTCACTGCTCATCTTCATCTATGATGAAGTCAGAAAATACATCATCAGACAAAACCCAGGAGGTAGCTTTCATCATATACCTATATCTGTTTCAAGTACAATGAGAACTTATAGAAAAATAATCAAATGCAATATGTTTATTCCTTTGAGAGATTAGGGTTGAAATAACTCTAACATCTGTTTTGTATCGTTTCAGGCTGGGTGGAACTAGAAACATACTACTAAAACAAGAATACTATCTGCAAGCCTGTTTGTTGTGATATTGTTAAAATGATAAAAATCTGGCAATTTTTGGTCAATAAAATGTCGAACTAGACAGATCTGGATGTGTGTGCGTTCGTGCGTGCGTGCATGCGGTGCAGAGTGAGTTTAAAGAATATCTAATTTCTGTGGCGGAAATATGAATCACTGATACAGTATGGTTAAGTGAATGCTATTTTAGTTTTCTGAAAAAAGAAATCATTTGATCATTACTCAGATCATTGGGGCAGTCGTGGCCCAGTGGTTAGAGAGTTGGACTCATGACCAGAAGGTTGCTGGTTCAATTCTCAGGGCTGGCAGGTAACGGCTGAGGTGTCCTTGAGCAAGGCACCAAACCCCCACTTGCTTACTATACAAAATGTTCAAATGTATAGTACAATGTAATGTAAGTCGCTTTGGATAAAAGCGTCTGCCAAATGCATAAATGTAATGTAAATGTAAATTACTCGCAAAAACTCAAATAAATACAAATACTTTGTTTCTAAACACTTTAAATACTAAAAACTGTTAAGGAAATGAAATAGTTTTAAGATAAACCAAGGTCGCACCATGTGAGATGACCAATAAATGGCTATGACCAATCTCGGCGTAATCACATGAGCAAACTGTACCACTATTGAATAGTGACTGGCACAAATGATGAGGAACAGATACTGTTTGAAGTGCATTTGAAGAATTTTTAAAGTACTTTTTTGGGCTTTGACAAGCTTGTTTTATTTTATTTTTAAACATAGACAGCAACTGTTAAATATTGGCCTGCAAATGTTATTAGCAGTAATTAACAGTCTGTACAGTACCATCCAACATTTGTTTGAACATTTTTATCGACAGTGCAAACAAAAGTGCAAAAGCAAGCTATACAGCTGGGGTCAAGATAACACCCCATAAGAAAAATAATAAACGAGATATCTGTAATATCATTTTTTCCAATACTTGAGACAAAAGGAGAGCAAATGGGAATTTTGCATAAGTCTCGGATCTTACAAATCTTACAAATATTAGAGTTTCAGAAGAAATATCAACATTGTCACGACACAAACTGAGCTCACATTTGCCAAGTCTGCAATAAATATCAGATATTTCTCAAACGTACCCAAATACAATACATTTTTTAAACCACACGTGGTCACCTACTTGGTGGTCTGCTGTCAAATGTGGCTTCGCGAAGCTGTGACGTGAACGAAACGCTATTGGTTATTTGTAAAAAGGGGAGGGGCTAGTCGGTGTCTTCCTGTTTCTGTGAAGTCATCACGTCAAATAACGCTTCATGTTTCAAGGCTTTCAGTACGACTTCGGTGTTTGTAAATCGGCAGGAAACTGCCCGGCTATACCGGGGCATTGCACCGGGTATATGTCATAGGGTTTGTCGGCTGTTATCTACAGAAACGCGCCTGTGGCCGTGGCATGCGACGTCACAAGAGTGCGATTGTTTCCTTTGGATATCCAGTTTAACCAGTCCACTGCATTGCGATAACCAGGTAAGAGTAGTAGTCGCTTTTTTTTTACTAGTGCTTACGTGTACACAATGTTCTTAAACGTCATAGACATCTAAACAAACCGTTTCGTTGTTAAATTTAACATGTAACCTGATAAAGGTCTAGATTTCTTATAATTTCAGTATATTTCAATATTACAGTGATTTACGGTCATGTGTCGTTGGTATTGATGTATTTATTGACTGATTTTTCAATGTTTATTAATTTTTATATTTTTCTTAAATGTATTAGATTCAACTTTATTGTCATTACACATGTACAAGTACAAGGCAACGAAATGCAGTATGTATGCATGTGTATGTTTTTATAAATACAAAATTAATATGTACAGTACTAAAGTGGTATATATATTATGTAAAAGCATCTTTGTGTTTAGATTCCTTTAAGAGAATCTAAACACAAACTTTTATTTTGGATGCGATTAATCGCCATTAATCATTTGACAGCCCTAATTTAAATGTAATTTGCAGAAGAAAAAGTTTTGAGTTTGTCATACAGTACACGTTACACACCTTGTTTACATGTCTGCAAGTGTATAACACAGTTTTTGTTTTGCTTTACAAGTTATTTATATACATTATATTTCGGTTTGTGAAAAACTGCTTAAAGTTTAGGGGAAAATGATTGTTGCTTTTACTCAGTTACTGTGACACATTTTATTATCATTCATACACATCAGCTGATACAATCCAAGGTTAACAGTGTCAAACATATCTTTATCATATTTACATATTTACAGTCATTGTCTTTTAGGAGTTAATGTGTGTTTTTGTGTGTTGCTGCAGGATGTAGGTGTGACCGAGCAGGTAAACTTGTCATGTGGTGACACACCTTTTTGAGCTCATTCTCTCATATCTGCTGTTTAAGGAGCGCCACCCTGTAAGATTCACAATTCAGCATTCATATATTTGGTAAGTACTTTTTAAATGCTGTATTTACTGTGCAAGAGTTTGATGACTTGTAAGAAATGCTGTGAAGTCGGATTGTTTTGAAAATAACAACATGAATTATAATGTTGTGTGTCTGTTTAGCTGAATCTACAGATGCGAGGCCTGTGTGCGCTGCTGTGCTTTGGCCTGGTGGGGGCGCTTCAGTTAAAACAGAAGGTGGCTGAGCACGGCCCGCCCGCAGTCAAGATGCATGGACACCAGTGGGTGACGGAGAACTGCCGTTGGCTCGCCAACCTCCTGAGGCAGAAAAGCTCGGCCGTACGAAAACTGGGTTTAGCCGCGGGGATGGCGGAGCGGGACAAGACCCTGTCGCAAGGAGAGAAGCTGTTCCGTGTGCACACACTGGAGGTCTTTCAGAGGGAGTTGAACGAGAGCGAGCGCTCACTCTTCCAGGCCGTGGACGGGCTCAAGAGGGTGTTAAAGGGAAACTTGAAAGATGTGGTCAACATGAAGGAGAGCAGCAGGCAGAGGCTAGACGCCCTCAGAGAAGCCGCCATCAAAGTGAGGACAATACAATTGCGTAGTGCACGTTTATGTTATCAGTACTTTTGGTCCGTTTTCCATCTATCTACAGTACTTGTTAATATGTGAGATGACATCTTTGAGATGAAGAGCTTTGTGTGATAGTTTGATATGGTCTGTGCAGGAGGAGCAGGAGTACATGGAGTTGGTGGCGGCCGAGAAACACCAGCAGGACGCGCTGAGGGAGGCGCGGGGCAGTAATAAAACCCTCTCCATGCTGGACGAGATCCTGGAGGACGTTCGGAAGGCTGCGGACCGACTGGAGGAGGAGATTGAAGACCATGCCTTCGACAACAACAAACAGGTGGCTGCTGTTCAACGTGTGAAATGCAGAACTTGAAATACAGGGCTTATACGTACCCTGACAACCATAGCACTGTGTTGTCTCTTTGTTTGTGTTTAGATGAAGGGGGTGAACGTGGAGGCCGTTCTGAGAGTGGAGGAAGATGAAGAAGACCGTAAGAGGAAGAATGCGTCCAGACAGGTGGACAAAGGCAATCTGGGGCTCAGCATGCTGATAGACTCCCAGAATAACCAGTATGTGCTGACCAAACCCCGTGACTCCACCATTCCCCGTGCTGACCATCACTTCATCAAGGTCAGCACCTGAGATCTGACCGCTCGAATCTATCGGTGTTCATTGGAACCAAACAAAAGTTTAACGGTTTAAAATGTACAAATACACGATAAATTAGGACCGTTTTGGTTTGTCATATCAGCTTTAATGTATTAACTGATTCTTTAACAGTAAAGTAGGGTAGGACGATATAAGCTAAAGATCTTTTTTATCACCTCAAACATCATTTAAATGTGTTTGGTTCTGCAGGATCTGGTGTATGTGGTCATGTTGTCTTTGCCGTGCGGATGGTTCTGCACAACGCTGGGACTGCCGCCCATGTTTGGTTACATCATCTGTGGAGTTTTGCTCGGGCCGTCCGGACTCAACAGCATTAAAGTGAGTAAAGCACATCTTCAGAGTCATATCGTCACATCTGCAGGACACTGACCGACTGTTTCATCATTAGTCGATGGTTCAGGTGGAGACGTTAGGAGAGCTGGGTGTGTTTTTCACACTTTTCGTGGTTGGTCTGGACTTTTCGCCTGAGCGACTCCACAAGGTAAATAAAAGCAATAATGTTGCTCCTTTTTAGTGTTTAGGTTGGCTATTGACTGATATGCGAGTTTGCATTTATGTTCTTCAGGTGTGGAAGATCTCCGTCCAGGGTTCTGGATATCTGAGTCTTTTGATGGTGGCGGCCGGGCTCCTTTGGGGTCAGCTGCTCGCGCTCCCCCCCACACAAACCGTCTTCATCTCCAGCTGTCTGTCTCTGTCCAGCACCCCGCTGGTGTCTCGCTTTCTCGCAGGAGGATCCAGAGGGGAATCAAAGGAAGGTGAGGGGATGTCTAATGAAGCTTTTATCCAAGCACTTTTTAATCTGTAGTGATGTCTGATGTATATGTTTACAGGTGAGCCGGATTACAGCAGTGTCTTACTGGGAATGCTGGTCATGCAGGATGTTCAGCTGGGGTTGTTTATAGCCGTCATGCCCACCTTCATTCAAGGAGACACTGAAGACGTGGACAGGTGACATTCATTTCATGTTTCAGACGTCTTACCTGCATATTCGCACAAACTACCAACTTTCATTCCACAGATATAAGAGTGAAAAGGAGTCACAGAATATTTTTTAGATAAATATAGTTATAGTAAAAAAATTATATAGTTTATTAATAATAGTATATACATGCTATTTATGCAAATATAAACTAAAAAACTATACCATAATCGTTTCTTTGTAAACTACAAAAAAACCTGATTTGTGATGTTGCCATTATAATGTTATATCACATAAGAGCTGTCAAACGTTTAATCGCATCCGGAATAAAAGTTTGTGTTTACATATATTTGTGCACTGTACATATTTATTTTGTATTTATAATAACATACACATATATGCATATATTTAAGAAAAATATAAAAATAAATATACATTTATATATCATTTAAATTATTGGTCAATAGAAATAAATGCATCCAAATATGTATACATGTATGTGTTTATAAATACGAAAATAAATATGCACAGGCAAATGTTATGTAGAAACAAACTTTTATTCTGGATGCGATTGATCACGATTTGACAGCCCTGTATCACATGGTATATTATGTTGAGTAGTTTTTCTAATCTGATTCTGAATCACAATAGTTGTTGTTGTCTGTTTCAGTGTTGTGATGGCCACGCTGCACATTCTGGTTCTCCTGGCTCGGGTCGTGGCATCACTAGCGGTGGTGCTGATGCTGTGTTGGCTGATCAGGTCTCATCTGGTCGGCCCGTTCTACAGAAAGCTGCATGCGGAGAGTAAAGGAAACAAAGAGATCCTGGTGCTGGGCACCACAGCGTTTGTCTTTCTGATGTTGACCGTAAGATCAACATGCTTCACTCTCTCGCTGTTTATTTTATAGAAATATTACTTATATAAATATTGAACGTCATGATGTATGTATATGCGCAGGTTACAGAATGGATGGATGTGTCTATGGAGCTGGGCTGCTTCCTGGCAGGTGCACTTCTCTCCTCACAAGGTCACATGGTCACTGCTGAGGTCATGAGCTGTGCTGAACCAATCAGAGATTTTCTAGCCATCATCTTCTTCGCATCTATTGGTGTGTAGAAGGAAACAGCACAGTTTGCTTTTTAAATTAGGATCTGCACATTATTATCTATTTGTCTATATCAGAATAAATGCAATCTTTGCTTTTGACAGGATTGCATGTTTTCCCAACCTTTGTCCTGTATGAGTTAACCATCCTGTTAGTCCTCACCTTCACTGTGGTGATTATGAAGGTAAATCAGTTTAAAATCACATTTCTTTGGAATTCAGAATATTAAAGTTTAATATAAAAATCAACCTTTTCTTTCAGTTTATAATGGCCGTGTTGGTACTGTCAAGCATTCTCCCCTCCGGCTCACGACACATACGCTGGGTGGTGTCTGCCGGACTGGCGCAGGTCAGCGAGTTTTCCTTCGTTCTGGGCAGTCGAGCCCGACGAGCTGGTATCATCTCTCGAGAGGTCAGTGAACATCCTGTTAAACTTTTCTGGAGTTCATTTATAGACTAAACATATATTCACGATTACTTGAATGTGGGTGGTTAAAGACATACAGAAAATCTTCCTCTCTTCTTCCTCATGCAGGTGTACCTGTTGGTTCTCAGCGTCACCACGTTAAGTCTTCTCCTCGCACCTGTGTTGTGGAGAGCTGCCACACTGAAGTACATTCCCCGTGCGGAGAAAAAACTGCTCACCTGACCGATGAGCTGTCAGAACCAGTGGTCTGCATTTTGCTCTCTTTCCTAGAGAACAGAAAGACCAAATTGTTCTCCTGATGGACAGGAGATGTTCAAGGCAAACTCTTTGGGGTTTAATGTTTTCACCCTCTTTAATGCATCATATTGATGATAATCGCAGAATCAGAAAGAACTTTCTGAAGTTCAGTCGATGCAGATATTTCTGAATAATAACGAACAAGAGCACGGTGTGCACAAAGGACTTTTATAATTATGTTTGTGACTGTCATAGGTATAATATATGACCAAATGTCATTATTTATTAGTTTAATATACTATATGTGCCTTGAGCTGTCAACAGACAAACCAAATAATGTAGCTGTTATAATGTAAGGTACTGTAATCAATGACTTGATTCATGAATGAGCACAGAGGACAGTTTTTACATTATTTAGAACAAAATACAATTATTTTTAAATGTAACTAATTATTTCTCTGGATTGTGCGTGTTAAATTGTGATTCAAAGTCTACTGTATCTGCAGGGTTTCGATTAAATGTTGGATGTTATAAGCGACAATGAATTCAGTCTATACACATTGTTGGGAAAGTTATTCTGAAAAAGTGATTAATTACTAGTTACTACTTACATATTTAAACGTGTAATTAGATTACTGTACAAAGTACTCTCTCTAAAAAGTATTTAATTTCTAATTACTTTATATATCCTATATAAACCTTGAGTAGTTAATCGATTCAAGGAAAGACATGAAACAGCTCTTTTAATTTATTCAAATAAATAATATAAAACTACATAAAGTATTACCAATGTGAGAATTATACAATAAAGCATGCATTTTAAAGTTAGACTTTGAATTTTGATGTCAATTCCACTATTGTACACACACACATATATTACACACAGTATTTAGTGTAATTACATCAGAAGTAAAAGAAAAGATAAGTGTAAAACAGAAGGTGGCTTACTTTATTTTTTCAAGGGATATATAATTAAATGACAGTAACTATTTATTTAGTAACTAGTTACACCCAACACTGTCTATACATATTTTATTAGTATACATACATATGTGTGTTCTCTGGGATTAAACCCATGACTTTTTTGTTGCTGGCACACTTTAACAGAAAAAAGTGTCGTGCAGGTTTTGAATGACATGAGGGTAAATAAATGACAAAATCCTGTAAAAACTTCTGTCCACTTTTAACTAAAGCAACCGTCATTATTAATTGCGTTCAAACACAAAATAAGCTTTTTTGAGAAATGCCTCAGTGGTTATATATAGTGTCTATACACTATATAGTGTTATTCAACCAAAGAAAATCATTTACCAGATCCTGTGAAAACCTCGTAACTCCACCATTGGATCCTTATGTGTGATAGGGTTCAGTGTACTATCGAGTGGATGAAAATGATCTGCATCAACGTGGTTTTTCCTGCTCTCGGAGAGGACGTTGTGTCTAATGGAGAGGACTACTCTAAATGTAGTGTTATGGGTTTGATCACCGAAGCCACTAAACATCCGTTTTGGTTCGCTGACATAAGCAGACAAGGTACAGCACACATAGTTTTATTCACCTGATGTCAATTTTTAAAGCCAATTGTTTTTGTAATTGGTGTTAATTGGTGTTTTTGCTTTAGGTTGGACATCAGTTACTTCAAGAAGCTGATGTTGAGGTCAGCTGCTTTGAGGAGCTTGAAAAAGAAGAACGTTCAGAAAGAGGTTCACCTAGGCATGCTCCTTCAGGGCGAAGGTGTCCAAGTCCAAGTCCTGAAAGCAAGAAAACAGCACAACAGCCAGACAGCACTGAAAAAGAAAAAAGCAGTGCACCTTGTTTTTAGGATACAAAAAGTAAATACTCCATTATCTCCATACAAAGATGAAACTTTTGACATAATTTACTTTAGAATTTATTTTTGAAATAAATCATTTATTTTATTTAATAAATATTCCATACCAAGATTAAACTTTTGACATAATTTACCTTAAAATTAAAATTAAATTAAATTAAATCAGTTTATTGCCTTTAGTTTTCCATAAAGTCTAGTAACAAAGTCTACATGACTGAAATTTGTGCTAAGAAAGTTTGTGACAAGCACATAAAAAATTTTTTTTTTTCATAATGTGTTTGAGGTAGAGTTGTAATTATGAAGTTGTTGTATTTTTATTAGTCTCACTGTGTTGTGCTTGGAAAATTGCCACCTCACCAAAAAATAAAGAAAAAAGATTAAGGGATCGGTATCGATATCGGCGAGAACCAGAAAAATATCGGTACTCGGTCTTTAAAAATGGTATCGGTGCATCCATAATTATAAGTTTATTATACATATACTTCCGTAAAACGTTTAACTTTTGTTCAAGTAGTTCATTCGAATGAACCGATTCACCAAAAACATTCGAATCACCCAGCGCTTGTTCCTGAGTGCGTGATGACGACACACAGCGCGCATCCAATCAGAGCGCGTGTTCACAGGACACCGCCAAGCTCAGTTTGACTGCTGTAGCAGCAGGCGCAGCTCGCGACAGACTCTCACAATCTGATGCCGTAAATACAGACGCGTATTTAACTCTGTGCTAATATTATCAGCAGTAATGATGCGGATGTGAGCGCATGGTTTCGGTAGGTGACAGTTGTACAGTGTTTGTGTCGTATACGAGTGTAATGTAAGTGAAAGTGTTAGCTCGCTAGGTTAGCTTAGCTGTAGCAGCGTCGGGCTAACGCGATAATCTCACTAAATGAAATACTAACTACGTGTCGACGCTGCGAGGTACTCGGCGCTACAAAACTACAACGCTCCCTGTGCAACAACAAAGCTGGCTGCATTGTGCAGTGCACGAGCGTCGCGTTATGCGAAAGCGTTCTGGTCGCGTCGCGTTGTGTTCGTTTAATGTAAACTTACTTTAACCTTCATTTGTTCTTCTAGACATTAATTCACGCAGGGCTCATAAATATTGACCGTTCGTGTCTGTTATAGATGAAAGCTTTTGAGTTTATATGCTTCAAATAAAAGCTGTAATGAGTGTCACACACGTATAGTTTGTTTACATTTTTTTCGTGATTTTATTGATCTGTCAGGTGAGTTCAGAGTCGCACTCGTGTCTGGAAATAACACTTTTTGATCATTCTTGTGGCATTTAAAGGGACAGTTCAGCCAAATATGAAAATTCACTCATAATTTACTCCACCTCATGCCATCCTAGATTTATATGACATAGTTTCTTCAGTTATACACAAACTAATAATTTTATATTGAAATACTGGTAACATTATCTTTAATGCACGCCAACATTGCAAAACCTTAAAAAAAAAAATCCTTAGTAGTAAATGTCTTCTGAAGCAAAAATGTAGTATTTTCTGTTATTAGGCCTAGTGATTTGATATGTCACATATTCATGGAAACATACAGATCAGTGCTGTGTAAAGCCAAATGAATCAATAGTGTAAAAACTCACACATGCGTGTTTCGTCCAAACAATTAGATATGATATTATCAACGTACCACCAGATTTGTACTCGCCACACTGATGTATGTTTCCATAAATGCACAACATATCTTTCACAAACATATTTCTTTACTTAAGAAGATAATTATTGACCCATTGGAATTATTTGGATTAGTTTAATGCTGGCTGTATGTGAGCAAATAATTTTCATATTTAAGTGAACTATTTCTTTAAATCTGTATATGATAATGTACTCTGTGCTAACACTTTATCACGTCAAGTCAAGTGTTCAAATTCATGCGCATGTATGACATACTGTACGATAAATATAATTTTAATCATAGTAACAATTTCTGCCTCCCACGATTAAGCACAACACATTATAATGAAGTCAGAAAACATTCAATTTTGGGCCTGTATGTACAGATAATAGTGTACTTTGAAATAATTTTCCATTTCTAATCTATTTCAGTCAGAAATAAAGTTGCTGGTTGATGAATTTTACAGGTCACTGTAAAATTGTCTGTTTAAATCGCAACTTACTGTAGGCTTCAGATGAGACAATATTTATCATCACAGCACTGACATAACACAAATATCAAAAGTGTTTTGGTATAACGGGTATATAGCATTTTATGCACCATCACGTCAGGTCTGTGGTTTTTACTGTAACAGAGTTTCAGATTCGATTGTCTGACCTTTACTTTCAGGTGAACTGCAGTCACAGACCAAAGACTCTGTCCTGAATGCACACTCGGGTCACCTGCACAGATATCATGGCTAAAGATGTACGTATGATGTACTTTACTTAAATATCAACAGTTAGGCCTACTTATGGTAGCTTTTGTGTAGACATGACGGACTGTAAGTGTAAGGTCCATTCATACAGTTTTTCTCTCTGTCTCTCGTCCTGATCTTTAGGGTGGACTGAAAGACGTCAGTAGTGAGATAAAGGTGTTTGTCAACCAAAACATGAGTCCTGGCAAACGTAAGTGATGAATCTGCTATCTTATGTGTATGATATTATACATGTTTATGGTGATTCTGCCCAGCCTTAAATATTAAAGAACTGATGAAAGGAATTCTTATTGACTTCATGAGTTTTTAAAAGACGTCAGGTGTTTGTTACAGTCTTACCTCCAGGGGGCAGTGTAACTAACACACATTCAGATCCATTGGACCCTGCAAGACTGCAGACTAACAGATAACATTAGGAATGTGAATTAATGTTTATAACGTTATTGTGTCTTGTTTTTTGTTGTAGCTGCGGGTGTGTTGTCTTTCCTGACGCTTCACCCGGCATCTGTCGCAGCAGTCAAACAGATTCTCCCCAAAACTCTGTCTGCTACAGGCCCTGCGGTTTTGCCTCATGTGGTAAGAGTCTCATATATGTTTACATACACACACATACAGCAGAATATCAATGAGGGCAGTTGATTTGCTGTGTAGTATTTAAACAGTTACATTTTCTTGAGACATGAGTCTCACAGTTCTGTCGGGCAGACGGTCCAGGCTCGCACAGTGCCAACCCATTATTGGACTCCTCTCCATCTCAGGTGTGGGGGTCTCCATGGCAATAAAGCCGCCCATTAACATTGTGTGAGGTGACCCGGTAGAGTCTGTCTAATCGGATCAGAGAACCATGTAGTCAGCAGTATTAGATCCTTTATTATCATCCTATTATTACCAACAGTGTGAGGGTAGAGACAGGTAGACGTGCTCAGGTGTGGATACAGACGAAGTGACCAGAAAAGATGCGGTTGGGAGTTTTAATGACCGTATCTCTCTCTCTGCCTGCAGGTCATCAGCACCCCACAGAGGGTCAGCGCCCCACTCGGCAACCTGCTAACTAGTCCACACACGCCCACCGCACAGTTCCAGACCCCACAGACCCAGCCGCAGGACTCTTCACTCTGGTCCACTGGGTTAGTTGTGCCACATACGTCTGTCTGGATCAGAAATCAGTGTTTCCTGGATTTGCCTTCTGGTGTCATAGTGTTCCCTAAACTCTAAATGTCCTGAATCAGCACAACATACCCGCTTCTAACAAAAGCACTTCTATTTCAGAGGAATAAAATAATGAAATGTAAATGTGGCCCACGACAGATCTTCATTAGTTTCAATAAAGCTCCTCATTGGGTATTAAGCTGAAGGTTATTGGCACAGTAGAGCGACTGGCCACACTTGTCACTATATTTGGCACTTTTTAGACCAATAAAGACACAAATAAAATGTTCTTTTTAATTGAGAGAGTAAAGTTAGATATACTCAGCTAATGTGAAATTGGCATGAAAGGTAGATTTCAAAACCCATTAAACGCCTGCACCTCATTATAAAAACATAATGTAGTTGTGTCATACATTTTGCAGGAAACCTTATTACTGTTTATTTAAAATATGAGATATGCCCTGTGCTGAATTGTGTACTTTATACTGTATATTTTTCACGCGTGTAGATTCAGTTCGTATCTAAGAAAGTTTTTCGTTAAAAATTACATCTGCACATGATATAAATTGCAAGTCTAGGATTCTTATTGAAATAAGGTTTTACTGAGTCCTGAATAAAGTTCAAGAGGGTTTGAAACTTTGCTGTATTATTTACTGTGCACATACACTTGCACTTTTACATGCACTTTTGTATATTTGTGTCACAAGACTTGAGAATTTTCACTACAACATTTTGGCCTTGAATGAAATGTATATAGTGTGTGGATTCACATTGTTTTTTCTGCTATGAAGTAAAAAAAATATTGTGACAATTTTGTTAACATCAGGCTGGAGGACAAGAACATAATCTCATTTATTTTCTCAGTTTTTATACATTTTGTTGCATTGACTATATTCATCAACGCTCAAACATTCTGCCTAAATCTGCTTTATCAGCATTCTTTGGATTTGATGCATTTCTTGTTTTGTAACCAAAGAAACTTCTATTAAACTCTGGTTATAATTCTGACCACTGCAGGCGCGGCAGAAAGGGCGATAAGAACGGCAAGGGTCTGAGGCATTTCTCCATGAAGGTGTGCGAGAAGGTGCAGAAGAAGGTGGTCACGTCGTATAATGAAGTGGCAGATGAGCTGGTAACAGAATTCAGTTCGGCAGACGTCGGCATCTCCCCGAATGATGCGGTCAGTCACATTATCTGTTATGCAACACAGATGCATTAGATCTTTTCTCACATGTTTTTTTCTGTGTAGCAAGTGTACGATCAGAAGAACATCAGACGGCGGGTATACGACGCTCTGAACGTTCTGATGGCCATGAACATCATCTCCAAAGATAAGAAAGAGATCAAATGGATCGGGTTTCCCACCAACTCGGCGCAGGAATGTCAGGACCTGGAGGTCAGCCGACTCTGGATTTATTCTCATGTGTGGTTTGATTTTCATTCATTAATGTAAATTTATTTGTGTCTCCTGATAGACGGAGCGTCAGAAACGACTGGAGAGAATTAAGCAGAAACAGGCTCAGCTGCAGGAGCTTATACTGCAGGTAAATCTCGTCTGTTAGGTTACAGAATTAGTTATTAGGTTCGTATCTCACACACACGTCTACTGCTTCACAGCAAATAGCCTTTAAGAATCTAGTACAGAGAAACCGACAACTGGAGCAGAAGAACAACAGACCTCCACCTCCAAACACCATCATCCACCTGCCCTTCATTATAGTGAACACCAGCAAGAAAACCATCATCGACTGCAGCATCTCCAATGATAAGTAAGTAAGTCTTTAGCTGTCTTGTGCTTTGCCCGTCTCAGCCGCTCATTTTTCTTTCTCACTACATGCAGGTTCGAGTATCTGTTCAATTTTGACAACATGTTTGAGATCCACGATGACGTGGAAGTTCTGAAGCGCATGGGTCTGGCGTTCGGCCTGGAGTCGGGCTGCTGCAGTCCCGAGCAGCTGAAGATCGCCAGATCTTATGTGCCTAAAGCCCTGCAGCCATATGTGACCGGTTAGAGGCCTTAAACATTTCTTTTCTCTCTGCTCAAATTTACATTTCCGTGACTCATTCATTTGTCTCGTGTTGTAGAAATGGCGCAAGGAGCAATAAAGCAGTCGACTGGAGAACTTTCATATGTGGCAGCGTGAGTATTACGTGATTTTTTTTATCTGATGAGAGCGGTTGTGTTTCTTGTAAAGTTTTATAACATGTTGGTCTCTGATTGTTCAGCGACCATGCTGCGTCGAGCTCGAACGGTTCTCACCACAGCAGCTCAAGGGTGGAAACTCCTACGTCCTACGTGGAGGATGAAGATGAGGAGGAGGATGAGGACTTTGATGAGAATGATGATGACGATTAGCCAGATTCCTCTGGTGATGTTCAGGTGCAGGTTTTGACCTCCAGAAGGTTTGTGTTTGCGGCAGCTCTTACGATCCTCACGCTTAAGAAGGATCGCCAGTGTTTTGAAGGACACGATGTCACGGGGATATTATGCACGTACTGTTTCTCTTTTGTATGAAATGTATTCCTGTCCTGCTGTCATTGGATTTCCACACATTCTTCCCATAATTCTTTCTACTCTGCTGCTGTGTGGCGTCACTTCAGGTTTTCTTCTGAAGAATGAAGCCTTCTTCCCGCTGTGAATTGAGAACATCGTCTTGATGTGTGCTGTTTGGTAAAAGAGGATTTTTGATATGAGCTGAATTTTATATCTTATTCTGCTGTGATTTGCTCTCACAGGCAGATATTTTTGATATACCGGAGCTTTTTTTGCATACTTGGCATATGAGATGAAGCTCTGTCCTGTTTCAAAGTTTATTTACAGACAAACACTGAGCGCAAGTAAAATCGCCACAAACAAATGACACATTCACAGCCTTTTTTTGCAACTTGTAGCAAGTACTAAAGAAAATCTACTTTTCTTATCCATGTAAAGAAATTAAACTAAAATGGTTTTATATGGTTGTTTGGTTCATTGGATGTGTGTGATTGAGTGAAGAATATGAAAGTTTCATTACATGTTTTATTTCTCATGTGATTAACTAAACTCTCTTACGTCATTTATAAATCCCATAAAGGCCAATAAAAAGTGCTTAAGTATTCAAATATGGCTTTTTTAAGATAAAATCCTATGTGTGTAACAATACACACAATCCAGCTTACTTTGATACAATACATTATATTGGGTTTTGAAAAACTGAAATTCAAATAACTTTTCAAAACATGTTTTTAATAATATTTTTATATATAGAATATACAATAAAATATATATAGAATTGATAACAATAAAATTTAATTGAAAATAAAACAAAATTAAGAATTAATAAAGCTAAACTTTAAATGGGTAAAAGCACAAAATAAAACAAAAACATTCTAACATTGTATACGTGGTGGCAGGTTTAAACAGATATCATATTGTAAAAAAATCAGCAAAGCTCTACCACACGCATCAGAATTTTTTGGGACGATCTATTATTCCAAAAATATCTTTACTGTAAAAAAAAATTGTTAAACGTGATCTTAGTTGGTTTAAAAATGTCTTGTGTATAAATCGGCTCATTAATGTAAAATATAGGAAGTGCATGTAGTGGAATTTTTAGAACTTATTTCCTAATGTTGTCCAAAAAACTTTTAAGATTTAAACAACAACATATCAAACCCAAGATCACTGAAGACATTTAAGAAGAAACTGTAATGCCTACTTGTCCGTTTATTAGCTCATGGCCGTGAGATTGAAGATGACTTTACCCTCAAAGGGGTCGTAGAAGTTCTCGTAAGCAATGTTTTTTGCTACCACCC
Organism: Oreonectes daqikongensis; assembly: GCA_026939265.1. Taxonomy (NCBI): domain Eukaryota; kingdom Metazoa; phylum Chordata; class Actinopteri; order Cypriniformes; family Nemacheilidae; genus Oreonectes; species Oreonectes daqikongensis. The sequence continues at coordinate 3,342,620 of JAOTQM010000350.1, forward strand.
TACACTCGATCTTTGCTGTTTTCTGCTTGATGAGGTTGAATTTGACAGCAACCAGAGGATTCACATAAGTTGGCTTTAAAACAAGATGAGAAAAAGTTATTAATTAAAAACTGTAATAATAATAATAGTAATGTGATATTTTGTCTTACCTGTGCGAGTTTACCATAATAAGGGAAGTAGGAAAGGTCATATGTTCCATTGTAAGGGTAATATTCATAACCATTCACATTCTCACCACCTTCCTGTTCACACAAACACACTGATAAGTGTTTTAGACCGCAATGATACAGTAAATATATCTTACACGCTCTTTACCAGCACGGTGCAGTTCACACGTGGAGCCAATCCAGTTCCATTGTTTGGCAGGAAGCCGATAATCTGATGAGAGATACAGATGTCATTTTGGATCAGAGTTTGTAAATTATTTGCATTGAATGTCAAAGCAAATATGTGCATACAAATGCTGCTAGTAAAGAAAAGTTTGTCGAGTAACCTGCACTTTTATGTTCAAACAGAGATGGCGATATAGAGGCAAAAGTTACGGATTGCAGATTTAACTACACACACGTTTCATTGATTGTCAAATGTACCCTGTTCATTTTAATGATCACACATGGTTGTGAAGTTGTGTAGCCGAAGGTGGGGTCCTCAATTCCTGAGCAGTCACCCAGCATGCTTTGGTAGAACGCACACGCCCACTTGGTGTGATTGGCTCCATCGAAACTCTTTTGAAAAAAATACCTTCCAGCGGTGCAGTTGTGCGGATTGCAGTGTTCCTGTAGAGTATCATTATAGGCTGAAAACAACCACAAGAGATGCTTTTATCAATATGTTATATTATTTATCAGCCATCTTTATCAGCTTGAGTTTTAGACACATACGATGAATCAGTGTGTGAATGCTGTTGGCCATCTTCATCCAGCTTTTCTTGTTTGATGTGTTATAAGCGATCACAACCTTCTCATCTACATACGTGTCCGGCCAAACCATCACCCCTAACACATCAACAGAATTATAAGTGACTCTGCAGTATTACTTGTGTTTCAGAGACGTTCAGAAGTGACTTACCTGGCGATGATAATCGGTCCTGGTAGTCAGGGGCGTACGGATCCAGCGTGTACATGAGTACGTAGATGGCAAGAGCGAATAGAGACGTCATCACTACATAGAACGCCACATAATACAGACTGATGTACACTGGGGATAGATAAAGATAGTGTGATTATTAAACTACTGAATTGAGAGGTCACCCAAAATAAAAATTATTTATTTACTTTTTCTTTAGTGGAACACAAAAGAAGATATATATGTCTCAGTGGTTTTGTGTCTATACAATGGGGGTCAATGTTGTTTTGGTTAACAACATTTTAAAAAATCTCTTCTTTTGTGTTCTGCAGATGAAAGGATGTCATACAGGTTTAAAATGAACAGAACATGATGAACATTTTTATTTTGGGTGATCTCTTCAAATTAGACTATTGATATAAGAATGACTTCACGAACAATAAACAGACATTTGTTCTGCCAGTGAATGAATGAGCCGTGTTGGTTTTTCAATGTCGCTTGAAGGGTTATGTCATTGAGAAAACAGAAAGGTTATCTAAACGTTATCTCAACACAACTGAATGCTTAAACACTTAATTTCAAATCAAACATACAATTTTTAAACCAATTTCTTGAGGTAATTTGTGGTTGCTAGTTGCTTTCTAGAACTGTTGTATAACACATGTACTGTTTTATTGATGCGGTATGCTCACTAATATTCAATACAGCCATACAAATGTGAGTGTGAAAATATGTTATAAGAATGTTCTACTAACATTTATTTAAAAGTTATGAAATGTTATTTTAATATTATTAGAATGTTTAGAAATTACATGTTGATAAAATAGTTCTTTTTAACTTAACTGCAAGAGTTTTTTTTAGAATGTTACTCAACGTTCTGAGAATGTTCTGTGTTAGCTAGAGTTATTGTTTTAGCCAGTAAGCAGATCATAAAATCATAATTGCCTTTTGCAATAATAAGAGACAACGTCTCTGAGACAAACATAATGATGACAGAAGGCTTCTGTGCTTTCTGGTGGAAATCCGAGATCTCCAGAATACTGTCTAAACTACACCTGCTTGACTAGATCCTTATTAACCAATATAGAACGACATCACAACAATAAACGTTCTTGCCCTGAATAGATGACTCCAAAATGCAGTGATATTCTTACACACCCCATTTTATCAGTGTCCTGCCGAATAACGTCCCGTTGTCAGAGTTCCACACAAAGTGGCCGAAATCTTCACATCGTTGAGCACAAGTTCTCTTTTCCTTTAGTGTTGCCATGCCTGACGTCTGGAGAACAAAATATCTTGATCTGTGTTACTGTAATATGTATGTGTACTCTTTTATATGCCGTGATAAGGCGCGTGCGTGTGTGTGTGTACAATAGCTCCAGCATACAGGTACAGGTTTGACGGGACTTCTGCTGTGACCTTGAAGAAAAGTCAACATCCATCCGAGGTAAAAGAGACTCAAGTCACTTATCACACATTCAAACGCACACCACAGAGAAAATAATGCCTGGAGATTTGTGTAACTTTTGTGAAACAGAAGGCCTAATGTGCAAGAGGGATATTTTTTTCGTGGCGTCTTTTTAATTTTATGACATGTTGACCTTCCGTTTTTTCACATTTGCACCAGATTCATTATTCAGGGCAAATACAGATGAGTTCAGGATTCATCTGCTATGTAGAATGAATATATGATGTGTGAGTGGAAGTAACTAAAGTTTTAATAGTTAGGGTTATATTAGTTATGGTAGTTATTTGCAAATGTCTTCCTGTTATGGTAATTTTTTTATTTGGATAAAGTTTAATGGCTTTTCTTGACCAGAGCTTTCTAATGGGTTTCATAAGATATTAAAACTTCTTCATTACTACAAGTTATACAACAAACTGCAGAAGTGTGGTGTGTTGAAGGGATAACCTTTGGAAGGTATTATGGAGTTAGGGGGATAAAGCCTTGTGAAAGATGTTGAGTCAGGTACTTCTGTGTGCGCATGTGTGTGTACGGGGTTTAATCTTCACTTTCCCATCAGCCACAAGACTGTGCCCTCGCATCTTTCTGGGCGCTTCGCAGCGAAATCCGGACCCCCAAAGTTTTCCAGTACCCCTACTTTAATGCAGAGTAACCCCACACAAATCGTGTGATTTGGCCCACTGGTCATTCTCTGTTTTTCTGTCCATCTCGTGTCTTTAGAGAGAGAGAGAGGAGCTTCAATGTTCCTGCTCTGACTCCTTCAGGCTTCTGCTATCTCTCCATCCCTAGATCCACGTTCTCCCCACTCGCCTCGCCATGGACATCGGCGGCCTCACCACCGTGGTGGCCAACTCGGCGTACATCTCGGCCCGCGGCAGTTTCGACGGCACGGGCAACCCGGCGGCCAACCGAGACAAGAAATTCCATGCCAAACTCAAGCTGCCCCACATCACGGTGTGCGAAGGTCTGAGAGAGACTCTAGATCTGCAGTTCAAGAGCGTCTGTGTGGAGCAGCCTGTCGGCAAACGCCTGTTCCAGGAGTTCCTGGAGACCACCAACGAGTACAAGGGGCCGTGTCGCCTCTGGAAGGACATCGAGGAGTACGACACCGCCGAGGATAAAGATCGTGTCCACAAAGCCGGTAAAATCCTCCAGCGTTACATGGAACCCTCGGCAAAGCTCTTCTGTCCGTTTTTACCGGAGAATGACATTACAAAGGTGAAGGAGCGGCACCAGGAGGCGGCGGACGACCTGTTCGTCGAGATTCAGATCAGCGTGTTCGACTTCCTCAAGGAGGTTCCCTTCACGTTCTATCTGGAGAGCATGTACTTCAAACGCTTCCTGCAGTGGAAGTGGCTGGAGATGCAGCCGGTGGGGGAGGACTGGTTCCTGGACTTTCGTGTTTTGGGAAAAGGTGGATTTGGAGAGGTGTCCGCCTGTCAGATGAAGGCCACGGGAAAGCTGTACGCCTGTAAAAAGCTCAACAAGAAGAGGTTGAAGAAGAGGAAAGGCTATGAGGTAGGACAGTTCAGGATGCTCAACTTTGTCTCATCTGACTCTTAGTTTGGTTTATTGTAGGGCTGTTGCAAAAACCAGTATTGACAATAACTGTGGCTTAGTGGTTAGAGCATGGCACTAGCAACGTCAAGGTCATGGGTTTGATCCCAGGGATTGCACATATTCAGAAACAAATATATAGTGTAATGCAATGTAAGTCGCTTTGGATAAAAGCTTTTGCCAAATGCATAAACGATAATCATAACAATCTGAAATTGTGACAGCACTAGTTTAACGTCTTAAAAAGGTTTTTAAAAAACATTTTTACTTCTTCAATTTAGCTTTTATTAAAACACTTTAACCTCTTTTAAATGTTTTGATCTCTCGAATCATATTTGTGCCGTTTTGAACACATGAGAACAGCCTGTGTCCAATAAAAAAAAACTAATATTGTCTTTATTGATTGCAAATTATGATGATTATATTATCTTATATTAACAAGCTTTCCAGTTAAACCTAATAATGTTCTTTTAATGGAATATATTGATACAGATCAAGAACTCAGTCCTTCCATTCTCTATACCTCTGATCCATATTGGGGTCACAGGGTGTGCTGGAATCTGTAACTCGAGAAAAGCAGGGAGACACCCAGGACAGTCCATCACAAGTCTTGAAAGAAAAATATCATTATATTATATATCATAATAAAGCTTATAGATTTGACTTGTATTGGTTCAGTGTTTGAATGGGGGGTTCAGATGAGATGATTGTTCTAAAAAATCTTTACATTTGAAAGGACCTACAGAAAAGAGCACAAATTTTGATCCCCACACACATTTTACACACTGAACGGTTTAACCGATATATCACTTATAAACAAAGTGAGGAGCGGTAACACTTAGATAACAGGATATCTGGTCTTATGTCATTAAGCTGCTCAGATGTGACATTGAAGATAAAGGTGAGGGATTTGATGGGGTTTATATGCTTCAGCTGTTGGTTTATTCTTACTAAAAGCAGATTTAGCTTATAGTTTATACAATTAGATGGAATGTGTTTTGAGATATGTAATGATTTTATTATAAGACAAATTACTTTTGAGTCTGCAGATATTTCTCCTGAGAAAAACATCTCGCAAATGTCTCTGTCATTTGAGTTTCAGAGGAGATGTCAACAATGTCTCAAACTGAGCTTAGATTTGTCTCGTCTGCAATCAAAAATCAATATTTTTGAAGATCTCAATATGACCTCAAATATTTCTCAACTAATTTCCAGAATCCAGATTTTTTTTACCTCTACAATCTACATTTATTTTACACCTCCATACTCGTGGATTTGAACAACTGTCTCGTTTGTTTCTATTCTTATTTCTCTTGAGCAATTTTAGAAGAAACACGTAAGACTATGTTGAAACACAACTGAGAGCTCCATCAAATCTCCTGAGCTATGAAAGAGCAACATCTGAGCAATAACATTTTCCTCAGAGCAGTCTCATAATGTGACATGTATGTAGTACAGTAGATTTAATATCCAGCAGTATTAGAGGATAGAAGCTTTAGTGCGTTGACAGAGCAGCTCAGCTTGTATTGCAGCCTCGACATTTTTAAATATGGAACAGATTTGATCTGAAAATCCTGAATACTAGAAACCCTGCAGATATTAACAGTATAAGATGTTGTTGTAAAAACGTATGGGGTCATGTTTTTGCCCATGTAATATCTTTAAAAATAATCATACATACAGTCAGGTGCACAAGTCTTCCAAATCTGAAGAATGAGTTTTAAAAATGTGCTTTGTACGTGATCTCAATAAAAACATGTCTACTTTTAAACTTCCATGATATGGAAGTATATGACAAGGATTGTTAGGCACAGCATCCTAAAGACAATTTGCATTTTCAATGTGGTGTCAGATGATTATATATGTACATGTGAGTATAACAGTGTTATGGTGAAGTTCACACACAGAGTGATGTAATGTTTTCACAGGGTGCCATGGTGGAGAAACGCATTCTTGCTCGAGTTCACAGTAGATTCATCGTGTCATTGGCTTACGCCTTCCAGACCAAGACTGAGCTCTGCCTGGTCATGACTATCATGAATGGAGGAGATCTCAGGTCAGATCTAACTTCAGACACACACGTTGGGTGTTCATGGGCACTTTCGTGGCCTTTTATGCTCTTCAAACTTTATATTCTAACCCTTTTAGGAATGTTTATAAAGCCATTTGTTTTCTCACAGGTATCACATCTATAATGTGGATGAGAATAATCCAGGATTCTCTGAATTGCGAGCCTGTTATTACGCTGCACAGATCATCCAGGGAATGGAACATCTTCACCAGAAACGAATCATCTATAGAGACCTGAAGCCAGAGAACGTTCTGCTGGACAATGAAGGTGATGAACACGTTCAACTCCACCACTCGACATACACACTTATGTACATGTAAGGGAATCACACGTAAATGTAATGAACTCTGTAGAGGTTATATTCTCCGGACAGGCACAGAGTCTGTGACGTCTGTTTGACGGCCGGTGTTTGTTCGCAGGTAATGTGCGTATCTCTGACCTTGGTTTAGCTGTTGAACTTCCAGACGGCCAGGACAAAACGAAAGGTTATGCTGGGACTCCAGGTGATTTCTCCTTCAGTTACAGACAGTCAAACTTTCATCAATGTTTTATTTCATGTAGACAACAGAAATGTTGCATACTTTTGGCCACATTACAATTTAAGAGAAACTTATCTGATTTAACATGAAGTTAATATCTGTGGGGTTTTTTCATTCAGGCTTTATGGCCCCAGAACTGCTGAAGGGTGAAGAGTATGATTATTCTGTAGATTATTTTACACTGGGAGTCACGCTGTACGAGTTCATCGCCGCTAAAGGACCTTTCAGAACTCGAGGAGAGAAGGTGATTCCTTGAATAAATCGCTCAAATAGCAGTTGTGTTAAGCTTTGGTACTTTGGATCAGACTTAAAGGGATAGCTCACCCAAAATGTATTTTATTTTATTTTCCTTTTTTTCTTCTGTGGAACATAAAGGAAGATATTTTGAGAAATGTCTCAGTGGTTTTGTGTTCATATCTTCCAATGTTGTTTGGTTACCAACATTCTTCAAAATATCTTCTTTTGTGTCGTACAGGTTTGGAATGACATGAGGGGGAGTAAATGATTAAATAATTATCATATTGGGGGAACTATTCCTTTATGGGTACAATGTATGTGCCGTTTATGTGCTTTGGTAATTCATATAAACATGTTCTTCTGCGCAGGTGGAGAACAAAGAAGTGAAGAAACGAATCCTCAATGACACCGTAACCTACCCGGAGAGCTTCAGTGAACACGCAAAGTCTATCTGTGAGGGTCTTTTGGCTAAAGATTTGAGCAAGAGATTTGGCTTCAAGAACGGCTCGTGTGATGAGCTGAGATCTCATCCATTCTTCAGCGAGATCAACTGGAGGAAACTTGACGCAGGTATTTTTATTTTGATTTCTTTCTTTCTTTTGAGTTTTAGTCGGTTAACTATTATTCAGGTTAGTTTTCCTGCACATCTTTCACATCTTGCACTAACATCATGTTGTTACTCTTGCTCTACAGGAATTCTGCCGCCTCCTTTTGTACCCGATTCCAAGACTGTTTATGCCAAAAATCTGGATGATGTCGGAGCGTTCTCCACGGTGAAGGGCGTTGGCCTGGAGGATGATGACAAGAAGTTTTTCGATGAATTCGCGTCAGGAAACATCTCCATCCCGTGGCAGGAAGAGATGATAGAGACGGGCATTTACGGCGAGCTAAACGTATGGGGTCCGGGGGGCAGTGTTCCCAATGACCTCCGACGTGAATCCATTCTAGAGCAGCCGCCCAAATCCTCCACCTGTAGCATATCATAAATAAAAGTGAGAGTTGAAGTGCGTTGCTCTCAGTATTGGTGTTTTTTAAACTGTAAAGTGAGTTATTGAACATTAAGTTTACAACACACATTAAAAATATAAAGGTCCATTTGTGTAACAAAATTATGTCTACAGTTAAAGTAATAGTTCACCCAAAAATGAAAATTCTGTCATCATTTGCTCACCCTCATGTAATTTCATACCTGTATAAATTACTTTGTTCTGATGAGCACAGAGAAAGATATTTGGGAGAATGTTAGCAAATTTTATTTCCGGGACATCATTGACTACTATAGTTGGAAAAATTAAATGGTAGTCAAAAGTGCCCCAGAACTGTTTGTTTTCATGAATTCTTCAAAATATCTCATTCTGTGTTAAACAAAACAAAAATGTTTCCCTACTATGGTAGTGGATGATGTCCCAGAACTGAAAATTGCTAACATTCTTCCAAAAGGTGAGTAAATGATGACAGAATTATCATTTTTGGTTGAACTAGCCCTTTAATATAAATAAATGTAAAATATTATTTGTAAGTAAAGCTGATGTTATTCCCTGATGTCAGTCACATTATTAACTGGGTAAGTGTTTATGTATGTATTATCTATGTATATAATGAGTTATATGTTGCTACTGAATGCACATCAACATTCAGTATGACAGGATGATCGAGTTCAAAGACAAGTTCGGGACAGTATGCTGTGCATTGAAAAGAATGTCCCATTTTATTCATTACATGAACTTTGTTTTGTCACATTCCTTCTTGAACCCAATGTGTTTGACTTTGACTTAGTTGCTTTAAATAATGCCTTTATTAATCGAGATACTGTTTTGTGACCCTCACTGGGTTGTTCAGTAATATTATTGTCTCATAGATACTTCTGGGGTCTGATGATCTGTAGGATGAGCAGAATGTTACTGAATCAAAATTGAGGGGTTAACTAGTCTTGCTATTGTTGGCATTCAAAACCATGCTTCAGTGTATCAACTGCTTTTAAAAGTGACCTATAGTAAAGATATAAGTGTCAACTTTTTGCAAAAACATTTATTTCATGTAAAAAGCTTTACATGCCTATAGATTGCAATGATTATATATAATGAGTATAAAACATTTTGAATAATGTGATAGTTGTCGATAATGATTTTAAATAAATGTTTTGCCATAAATACTCCTGTAGTGAATCTCTGTTCTCTGTAGCTGTAGTGAAGATAAAGAACATCAATATAGGTTCACATAACCTTGGTTTATCCAATAGTAAAAATTCTTTGTTTAATATTAAACAATTGCATGTGACAACTTGCCCCATTAGAACATTATAAAAAATACTCTGTGAAAACTCTATTAAATCTACCTTTGTTATATAATTTAAACATACTTGTGTATATATACTTATGTATAAGCTATATGTTTCTTTTCTACGAAATACAAGCTTTTTTATAAAATTTCCTATCGTTTTTAAAGGTTTGTACGTTATCAAAATACCACTCTAATTTATTCTATATAAAAAACACTTAAATAGTTGTAATTTAGTAATATGTTATGCCAATTTTTATAAAATATTTACTTTTAATAAAAGTACATTCCACAATAAATTTTTACGGCGACCAATCACAGCGGCCGTCGCTCTGCGCATGTGCGTGACGCGCTCGCCCAATAGAAAGTCGTTTCAAATTTTAAAATCTCACGAGCGCTCAGGACAGTCAGTTTGAAGGCAGTTTAGCGCTTAATGGAGCGATAATGACGGAAGAATCCGCAGTTAAAGTCTGTGTTAGGGTCAGACCCCTTATTAAGAGGTAAGAGAAGATTTATATTTACATATTTAAGGGTCACATTAAGCAAAACTATGAGTTATATCGCTGAGAGATTCGGATGGTTATACTGCTGATGACGTCACGACAACAAGTTTCTTTTTGTTAAATGTTATGTATTTTTTAAATTTCTAAATATAATTTCTTAAAAATCTAGTATTTTTTTCGGTATCAGTTTTTTAAGTTATTTGTTATTGTTTTGTGAGTCGTTGTTGCTCGGTGTCATTGAGGGCGATGTGTTATTGTACAAGCTCGTTTATTTAAGTAATTTAAATCGGTCAGTTTCTGTGTTAAGACTAAATAATAACGTAACGATGGTTTCAGGGAGGAAAGTGAGAGTTCAGAGCCTGTGCAGCTTTTCTGGAGATCGGACAAGCAGATCATTCATCAGTTGGACGATGATGGAAGTCAAGTCAAGAGCTTCAGCTTTGGTCAGTTCTGCTTCTGTTTATCATATAAGGACTGTTAAATAAGTGATGTATAGCGTTATAACATTGTGACATGTGTTTTCAGACCGTGTGTTCAGTGCAGAAGAATCCACAGCTCAGCTGTATCACGACATCGCCAAGCCTCTGGTCGTCTCTGCTGTTGAGGGTTATAATGGTGAGCCGGTGATGACGTCACATCTGCTGGTGATCAGATTGTGTTCATGTACCTTTTGATGCCGTCTTTTGAAGACAGTTATGGTGTAATAATGGTGTATTACACTTCAGTTTCTCACTTTGCATGTTGTTCAGAACTCATGTGATAAGTCATGGGATATTATAGGCTATATACTGCACATGAATCTATGTTTCCTGTAGCTCAGTGGTTAGAGCATGGCGCTAGCAACGCCAATGTCATGTATAATGCAATGTAAGTCACTTTGAATAAAAGCGTCTGCAAAATGCGTAAAAATGTTGAAAAAAAAAGACTCTTGATGTCTGTCAGTTATAGTTACCATATTAAACCCTTAACCAGAACTGAAGAGAATGATTTATTTCATGATTTTACAGTGGAATCATTTTCATTCAGGTACAATATTTGCTTATGGACAAACATCCTCTGGAAAGACTTTCACCATGATGGGTAGTGAACATAATCCTGGCGTCATACCTCTCGCCATGGCCGACGTCTTTAAAACAATCAAAAATGTAAGTGTTAACACGTCTACTGGAATGATGACATTTCTATTTGTGTAAATAATTATGTCTTGTACAGTTGAGTTTTAATTTGTGCGTTGTGTCTGATTAGTTTCCAAAGAAGGAGTTTCTTCTGCGTGTGAGTTATATGGAAATATACAACGAAACAGTCACTGATTTACTCTGTGAAAGCTGGAAAAGGAAACCTCTGGAAATCCGTGAAGGAAACTATGTTAGTTTTTTTTATCTGGCTTTGTGCGTCTATATGGATGTGTGTAGTTTCAGTCATAAACTCGTTAATGTATCAACAGAAAAACGTGTATGTAGCCGATCTCACAGAGGAGCTGGTGACATCACCAGAGCAAGCACTGTCTTGGATCACCAAAGGAGAAAGTAAAGCTCTCGTCATACCTCATTCATGGTTTGGCTAATGCTTCAATCTGTACTATATTTCTAAACGCACTTATCCCTTTACTCAAACAGAAAATCGCCATTATGGAAAAACAAAAATGAACGAGCGCAGCAGCCGATCTCATACAATATTTCGTATGGTAAGAAGCTTGGTGAGCTGGAGCGTTTGAGTTGCATCTGAGTTTTTCAACTCTCATAACATCTTATTATTTTGTCTGTATTAGATCTTGGAGAACAGAGAGAGCGGTGATCTGGTGTCGGGTGAAAATGCTGATGGAGCCATTATAGTGTCACACCTGGTAATTCAGATTGTGTTGATGTTGATAAAGCCTGTGCTGTCTAATTCATAGTAAGTCATTCACATAAGTAGGATTATTGGGTGATCATGTTTCTTGTGTTTGTAGAATTTGGTGGATCTGGCAGGTGCGGAGCGGGCGAGTCAGACTGGAGCAGAAGGTGAGATTCATCTCATTTATTTAATTTAAACATTAAAGCTGAGTTCGTATGGGCAGCTATATTTCTTCATAAATTATATATATTGTAGGTACTCAAATACAAATGACTGGAGATTAGGTGTTTTTTTATAATCTCCATGTTGTGTTGTCATTCCAGGAGCACGCTTTAAAGAAGGCTGTAACATTAACCGCAGTTTGTTCACACTGGGTCAAGTCATCAAGAAATTATCAGATGAGAGTCAAAAGTGAGTCATGTGCTAATAGAGTAGTTTGTTTTGTACATCACTGGGACCATCATGAGATTCATTCTTGGATTAATGAAAATATTGTAATATAATTATTTTTTTATTATATCCCAAAGGGGCTTCTTGAATTACAGAGACAGCAAACTCACAAGAATTCTGCAGAACTCTTTGGGTGGAAATGCAAAAACGGTCATCATTTGTACCATCACTCCCATCACTGTTGATGAGACCGTAAGCACTTTACAGGTAAAACCGAATACATGTCCTGCACACTTATTTCATCATTTGTCTCATGATATTTATAGTGTTGAGTTTGACTTATATTTCCACCATTCAAGTTTGCTAGTGCAGCGAAGCGCATGAAGAACGACCCACATGTCACAGAGGTCTCTGATGAAGGAGCTCTCCTGAGACGATACCGAAATGAGATTGTTGACCTGAAACGACGTCTTCAAGAGGTTAATGAATGTGTATTTGACAGTCATCCATGTAAAAGTAGTCACAGTTGTTGGTGACCACAAATAAATGTTTGTTTATAAAAACAGCTTTCAATGTATTGGTGTCAGTATGAAGTTATGACCCCACCTCTGATGATTGTTTTGCATCTTATTGGTAGGTTTCCTCTGTCACTCAAACAACTGCAACTGAGCGCCAGTCACTGTGTCAGCTGCTTCAGGAGAAAGATCAGCTCCAGAGAGACCAGGAGGACAGAATAAGGAACTTAACCAAGCTGCTAGTTACTGCCTCAAATGTTGCTCTAGTCCCTAAGGTATGAAATCCCACTAATCTTAAACTGTGGTGCTAGTGAAGCATGTGAATCTCATTGCTTTTCTTTAAACCTGTGGAAAGGTCCCTAAGCGAAGAGTGACATGGGGAGGGAAACTGCTGAGATCTGCTCATCTCATGAAAGAAGACCACAGATCTACCGATATGAGCTTTGCTGAGCCATACGTCAAGAAGAGACGTGCTGACTGCACTCTGCCCGAGGAAGGAGACGGTCTGTGATCTTCTCAACACATTTTCTCTCACGTGAAGCTTATAGAAGCAATCGCTCAGTGATTTTCTTCTCTTGTGTTTAGATCTGCATGAGTTTTACAGCCGATTTGAATTCACGGCTTTGGATGAGCCTGACATGGAGATGAGCAACATTACCGTCCGCAGCTCCTCAGAGGGGTGAGAACATCAGCACACGATTGCATGTCGAGCTGGAAATATTGTATTACAATAATGAGAATTTTGGGGTGTAAATGTGCTTGATTGTCATGGAAATTATTACAATCCAAAATATGATTGGTCCTTTACTTAAACTAGCTTCTACAGCATGAATTAACTTATCTGTCATTGTGTTTATTTCCTCTTATAAGGGGTCATTTCTTCGACTCACCTCAAGCAAATGATCTGACAGTAAAGGTGGCATCTCTAGAGTGCCAGTTGGAGGTGGAGACTCAGAGCAAACTGACAGCTGAGGAAAGAAGTGCTGCATTTCAGCAGAAGATCTCTGAGCTGGAGAAACGTCTGGAAACTCAAGTCGAGCCATCAGAAGACAACATCTCAGAGCTGGAGGAACAGATGATGGAGCTGCAGCATCGTCTGCAGACTGAGGTTGAGCAGAGACAAACGGCTGAGGAGAAGATCTGCTCACTGGAGCTCAAGGTGTCCGAGCTGGAGAAACCTTCTGAAGCCCTCACGTGCATAGAGTGTAAACAGGTACATTTGAGCTTCAAATGGTTTTTGACTCTGTAGATTGTGAATGTTCTTTATGTAGAATTTAGCAGTTTGTGAGTTGTTTGTTGTGTATGTGCAGATGAAGACAGATCTGGAGGAGGCCATTCAACTCTGTGAGACTTTAGGGTTTGAGAAGGTGAGCTCTATGGGTTAAGCTGATGTTTTTGTCAAGCAGAGTAGTGTTTTAAAAGCTGTTCGTATAATGATCATTGATGTGATGTGATTTTAAAGGATGCGGTCATCGCCGAGCGTGATCTCGCAAAGCACACGCTGGAGATCGTGATTAAAGACCTGGAGAGTCTGAAGTCTGAGAAGGATTCGCTGGAGAAAGATAAAGACGCTTTACAGAAGGACATTGAGGAGAGGAAAGACGCTGAAGAGTTTGAGAAACTGGAACAGGAGAGCAGGAAAGAATACGAGGTGATGAGAGCACTACTTACTCATGTTCATATGCACTAATGCGACTTGTGATGTGATCTCACACTCATTTCTTCTCACACAGAGAGAGTTGGAGGCAGAAATCAGCCGACTGCAAGAAGCTTCAAAACGATCGGAAGAAACAATCCAGAAGCTTCAGGTCAGTTCACGTTCACTTTACTTCCTAATGTGGATTTACCCCATCCTGTGTGTGGAGAATATGTAACATCTGTGTTTTTTCACAGGCTGATCTGCTTCAGATGTCCTCCGAGCTCAAAAAGAAGACGGACCTCACGACCGAACTGCAGACTTTAGTGTGTTAATTTACTGTTAGGATTTTCAATCAGATTGATTTCAAAGCTATAGTGTCTTATTGTATATTTTGTTTTGTAGAACGACAAGGATCTTGTGCAGGAAGTGACACGTCTGCGGCGCTCATTGGACGATGCTGAATGTCTCAGTTTGGAGACCAAGAAAGACTGGGCGTTCCTGCGCAGCGAGAACATCTCCCTTAAAGAAAGAGACGTGAGTATAGTTCTGCATCTCTCAAAGAAGATCCATGTTGGGATTGTGTCATGACTGTGTGCTTCCCTCAGGTGATGCTGACTGCAGACCATGACAAGATGGAGGCCAGTGTAAAGAGTCTTCAAGAGAAGCTAGAGCAGGAGAAGGCTCGCTTCAGAAAAATGCAAACAGATCTTCAGAAAGAACTTATGGGTGCATTCGATGAAAACACCAAGCTGACAGCACTGCTGGATGGAAAGGTCCCAAAATGTAAGTTAATTACTCTTACACTTACACTTACAGCAATTGATTGAAATGATAAAAGTTAAGTTACTGTTTTTTTTTCCCCTCTGTACAGATCTGACTGATAATCTAGTGTTGGAGAAAACCGTTTCTGAGCTGCGTTCACAGCTGGATCAGAGCCACGAGCGAGAGAAAGTTCTACAGACCAAGATGGATGAGTTGGAGATGCTTTCTGTTAAAGTAGATGAGTTACTAAAACAGGTAAAAGAAACCAAACTGTAACTTTACATCATCTTGACCCTGACAAGTCTTTTAAATTATGTTTTTTCTCATTTTGGTTTAGGTGTGTGTTCTGACAGAGGAGCTGAGTTCTGTGAAACAGGAGAAAGAAGCCGTTCAATCCAGCTTAAATGAAGATCACGAGAAACTCAAAGACGCTCAAGAGCAGCTGCTGAAAATGGAGAGTGATTTGGTCGACGCTCAGCTGAAGGAACACGAACTCGCTCAACAGCTCCAGACGATCCAGACTAATCTTCAGAACGTCACGCAGGAGAACAGCACACTCCTCAGATCTCTAGAGGAGGCCACACAGAAGGTCTGTTTATGCGATTTATAAACCACATGTTAACTGTGAGTTTGAAGGTTTTGTTTAACCCAATTTTATCATATTTTAGTCACTTCAGTTGGGTGGAGAACTCGAAGGTGAGACTGAGAATCTGCGTATCGTTGTCAGTTTGATAACTGAGGAGAGAGACCAGTTGCAGGAGATGGTACAGGTTCTGAGAGATGAGAGAGACCAGCTCAAGTGTGACATGGAGGAGAACGTTGAGATGGTGAGAACTCATTCTTGTCACCACGTGTCATAAACAATACAGCGGTCTCTGTTACAAACTGTTTTATAACTTACTCCCTACAGATGATCGAGTCTCAAGCAGAACTCCGAGATGCTCAAGAGAAGGTGAAAGAACTTAAATCGAAAATACTCGATCTGAAATCATCCAAAGTTCAGATGGTTGACCAATGTGAGCAGAAAAACCTTGAGGATGGACAGCTGGAGAAACTACAAGAACAGGTAGGACTGTTATATGTGAATATTTTTTTTGGGTGAATAATCCTACAAGATGTTGGTTTTATGACTCACTTGGACCCTGAAACTGCATTATAATCAAATGCTTTGTGTAAGGTATGCACAGCTTTCTGAAGGTAGTGTCTGTTTACCTGCAGATCAGACAGCTGGAAGAGCAGCTCAGCACTGCTGATGCTGAGAAGGACCGTCTGATGTCTGAGAGGTCTGAACTTTACAAAGCCTTGGACAAGATTCAGGTTAACATCACGTCTTTAACGGAGGAGAGAGGTCAGCTTCAGGAGAAAGTAGAAGAGCTTGAGAGAGACAACAAGAAACATCTGGAGGAGAACACTGAGAGGGTAAGAAATCCTGAAGTGTCTATGCCCTTCCTCTTGTCTTCTATTGGTCAATAAAACGATGTGTTTCACACCATTGGTTGAGTCAGATGTTGACATGTTAGGAAATTTTTACACTGAGTCAATCTGCTGATTACTGACTCTGTCATATCTCAGTTTAATGTTCAGTGTCTATCTATTAAACTATCAGTGTTTTGTTATGTATAACAGTCTGGTTTGTTGTGTAGATTGTTTAAGTCAAGCCACATTTAATGTGTTTAATGGAACAGGAATATTCTGGGTTATTTCCATCTACCATCTGTGATATCAGTCTGCACAAACATGAAATGTGTTCACAGTAATAATGCAGCTTTTTTTTATAAATCGCAGGAACATCAGCATGGTTCCAGTGAGAAGAACATCGCTGAACTTCAACAGGTTTGTGATCACGACTTTATTTCTGTCGTGTGTAAATGTGTGTTTCTGTGTTTTTAATCTCTCTGATGTGTTTTCTCTACAGATTGAGACACTAAAGAGTGAGATTGAGACATTGACAGAGGAGAAAAATCAGCTGATGTTAAACCTCCAGGAAACTTCTCAACAGGTGAGACGCAGTAACTGAACATGAATGATTTGTGTGTCTCCTACATGTATCGCTGAGACTCGTGTGTTATGTAAATTATATTTTCTGTTGTTTCTCATTTAGGTGTGTGCTCTGACAGAGGAGCTGAAATGGGAGAAAGAAACTTTGTTGCCTGTTCAGTCCACATTAAATGGAGATGATGAGAAACTCAAAGACGCTCAAGAGCAGCTGCTGAAAATGGAGAACGATTTGGTCGACGCTCAGCTAAAGGAACACGAGCTCACTCAACAGCTCGCAGAAACGTCACAACAGCTCCAGACGATCCAGACTGATCTTCAGAACATCACACAGGAGAACAGCACACTCCTGAGATCTCTAGAGGAGGCCACACAGAAGGTTAGTTTATGCGATTTACATACCATGTTAACAGTGAATTGGTGATTTTGTTAAACTGTTTTATTGTGTTTCAGTCGGTTCAACTGGGCGAAGAACTCGAAGGGGTTTGTTCTGAAAGAAACAAGCTTCAGTTGCAGAAGATTGAGGACGTTCAAAACATTCCAGATGAGAATCTGCATCTCGCTATCGATTCAATAACGGAGGAGAGAGACCAGCTGCAGGAAATACTACAGGTCCTAAGAGATGAGAGAGACCAACTCAAGAGTGACCTGGAGGAGAGCAATGGCCTGGTAAATGCTAAATTTAAACTCTGTAGGTGTGATTAAAATGCTAAAACTGTTTGATGGGTATAAAAGATGTGTTTTATCAGTTTTTGCAGGTACAGCAGGAGAACGCAGGACCACAGATACAGACTGACATCACACAGCATGAAGAACTCATGAAGGTACGTCTGATCTAGTGTTCACCAGTCTAATGCACGCATGCTTGAAACGGATGTGTTTTTATGACAATCATGTCTCACCAGCTGAGAGAGGAGCTGGATGCTGCAGTCGAGGAAAAGAACCAGCTGAAATCTGATTTACAGGAGAATGTGGAAATGGTGAGATTGTGTTAAATGGTCATTTTATAAAGAGACCAACATCTGTGCATTAGTATTTATTAATGTTATTAAACACAGATGATTGAGAATCAAGAAGAGTTAAGAGGAGCTCTGGAGAAAGTGAAGGATCTGGAGAAGACCGTCTCTGAGCTGGAGTCAAAACTCCAGATGCCTGAACAGGCATCAGGACAGCAGATCCATGAGCTTCAGGAGCAGGTATCTCACCGCTGTATTACTAGTCTCGACACAAGGCATAAGTTGTAGATGAAAAGATGAAAGTATGTGTTCAGTTCATCACTTAGTTTCCTGGATTCAGAGTTAGTGTTGTAAATGTAACCGTGAGAAATAAATTGTATTGTTACAGATGATGCAGCTGAGAGATGAGCTGGAGAGAGTTCGTTCAGAGCGAGAGCGTCTGCTGGCTGAGAGAAACATGAGCACACTCGAAGAGTCTGAGATGGTGGAGAAGATGAACATCAACTCTCTAACAGAAGAGAGAGACCAGCTGCAGGAGATACTGAAGGGTCTCAGAGAGGAGATTGAAGAGCTGAAGAGAGACCAGCAGGTGAAACAGGAGATGGTAAGAGACTTTTTATTCAATGTCCAGCAGTATTGAACAATACCACTTTAATATTTTGGATTTTTTTTCCCATCTGATGTCTGTCTGTGGAATTTTCTCCATCTCATCTCATAAGGTTGAGCAATAAAACATTACAGTGTTTTGAAACTATATGTCTAAATTGTGTCTAAACTGACGCTACAGATGTAACAAAACACGCACATCATAGCATCTTCAATAACAATTTCTGAATTGTGGACATATTTCAAGTAATTTCAAAAATGTCTGAAATCAATTAAACTAAAAACAATATCTTAAAACAATTAACAGGATTGACAATAATGGAGTTTGTGCTTTAACTCCATATGCTAACCTAAAACCAGAGACCACAAAAACAGAATTTTGAGAACAACTTGATGAGAGAAGCACCTTCCAAAGTTTCCTGCAAGAGGATGTGACATTACAGGGTGCAGGTCACATACTTTTTAGATTATTATAAAACTGCATAAATGCTCCAAACCATTAGAGGTAACTGAGTTGACCAGAACTTGGGGATAGGCTGTTTTTACTAATACATATACGTTAGGAACCATTATTATTATTAGTGAAAGTTTAATGTCATTTTGTTATTTCCCAATTCTAGAATTACACAAGACTATTATGTTCATTCTCTGACCCCTTACAGATTTCAGAGAAGCTTCAGTCTACTGCTGCTGAGAGAGACCAGCTCTCATCTGAGAGGACCAGACATGAGGAGATGGAGCAATTGAGATCCGTGACTGTGGAGAGAGATCAGCTCCTGGAGACTCTACAGACACTTACAGAAGAGCGAGAGCAGCTCAAGAAAGACCAGCAGGAACATGACCAGATGGTGGGACTCTTTACTTAGTACTGTTTTCTATTTGATTAAACATAAATTTAAACACAACATTACATCGCATGATTTACAGATGGTTGAGCTAAGAGAGCAGCTTCAGACTGCTTCTGCAGAGAGGGACCATCTCCTGTCAGAGAAGACCAGCAGCGATCTGGAGGGAACAACTCTCGAAGAGATCCAGATGCGCCTCACGTCCGTCACTGAGGAGAGAGACCATCTCTTGTCAGAGAAGACCAACAGCGATCTGGAGAGAACAACTGTCAAGGAGATCCAGATGCATCTCACCTTTATCACTGAGGAGAAAGAGCAGCTCATGGAGATCCTGCAGAGCAACAGAGAGGAGAAGAATCTCTTGAGAAAAGACCTGGAGGAGAGGGATGAGCTTGTAAGTTTATTTTTTGTGTCGGGGTGTGTGTGTGCAGGTTCTTATTTTAGGATCTTTATAGCAGTCAGGCACTGATGTCTCTTTTTCATCCCTTTCAGGTGCTGGAGCTTCAGTTGACCTGTGCTGAAAAAGAGCAGGTGCTGTCTGAAAGGAGCAGAGAACTTCAGGACAAAACGTCTGAGATCAGAGTGGCCGTAGAGAACATCTCTGCTCTTACTGAGGAGAAAGACAAGCTTCTGCAGGTGCTGCAGGGGGTTCGAGAGGAGAGAGACCGGCTAAAGAGGGAGCAACTGGATAAGAGTGAGATGGTAAGTGATGGATCATACTCCTTGCTCTGACCATGGCTTTAGTCCATCAGCTGAATATTTACTCACATTCTTGCCCTTCAGATGTTGGAGCTGAGACAGCAGCTGATGTCCACGTGTGCTGAGAGAGACCGGCTTCTAGCTGAGAAGCAGAAGTGGGACGCATTCAGTGCATCCTCCAGTATGACATCTTCATCCGAGGGAGGAGACCACCTCCAAGAGATTCTGCAGGGTGTGCGAGAGGTAAAGAACCTCACAATGTAGTGAGGTCATGTGATTTTGCTCCTGGAATGTCTTATTGAGTACATATTTCTTCAGCTCATCCAGGTTCAAGGGGAGCTGAAACAGAAGAAACATCTCTTGTCAGATCAGTCGAGTCCTACAGATAAACAGAATCCAGCTCAGATCCAGCAGGTGTGTGAGACTCATTCACATTTATCCAACACAACTTACAAATGAGATTTTATTTAACAGCATTTAAATCACGTTGACATGAGTTTTCCTGTGAATCTTCAGATTCAAGCTCTTAGTGTGGAGATGGAGTCCTTGAGAAACGAAAGGGTGGTCCTCAGGAGAGACCTTCAAGAGGCTGCTGAGATTGTGAGCGTTCTTGCTTTCACACCATGATTTGATCGGAGATCCACTGAACAAACGTGACTTTTTGTTTTTACTTGCAGTCTAAAACATACCAGGAGTTACTTCATGTTACTAAAGAGGAATTGAAGCAACAGCAGAAAGAGAATGCAGATCTCATTGCCCGGAGTGCTGAGGAAGAGTCTCAACTCCAGCGACAGGTGAGCACGGTTAACGTTTGTTTTCAGTTTAACTGCTATTTTAATGGTTATATGTGATCCATTTTAAGTTAAAACCCTGTTTTTCTGTTTGCTGTTAGCTGAGTCAGATGGATGAAGATCTTTTGGCTTTGAGAGCTATAAGAGACCAACACAACACAGAGATCCAAAATCTCCAGTCACAGCTTGCCTCGCTCACGAAACACAAGGATGAACTCCAGGAAACACTGGAAAAGGCACAAGAGGAGAGTGAGCTGATGGTAGGAACCGAAGCCTTCTCCTATCAGCATAATGCGGCATGTACATTCACAGAACAAATCTGAGCTGAAGATGTTTTTTCTTTTAGAGAACACAACTGTCTGAGGAGCTAGAGTCTTGTGGAGACCTGAAGGAGCAGCTGGAGAACGAGAAGACTCGTGCAGAACAGACCCTCGGGTCTTTGAGAGAAATTGAAGAGGAGAGAGATCAACTGAGACAAGAGGTGGAGATGAAGATGGAACAGGTCAAATATTTCAGTCTGTCTGAAAAAACGATACTGTCATTAACATCACTCATTGTTAGAAAAGTTTGATTCTGAATCAGTTTGACAACATCAGCGGAAATTGAATCGTGTCTGTGTGTGAATGTTTTTATTTGACAGTGAGTTTAAATCTAAATGAATGTTGATTTCTTACCACAGCTGACACACATTGAGTCAAGAGCAGGAGAACTAGAGAAACAGAAGATTTTTCTGGAGTCTGAGGTCCATTCTTTGAGTCAGGTGTGTGCTCTTCTTATTTGTGATGCAAGCTGTATGGTACAAGAGGCCGTTACGCTTTCATCTGTGGCTATAAAACAACTTTAAGTGCTTTATTGCTTTTATAGAATGTTTACTACATCGTTTGTAAAGCAAGAAATGTTTATTTTTTTCAGTCTCTTATGGAGGTGAACTGCAGCGTATCTTCTGGAGCGGATCACAGTAACCTGCAGTCCCAGCAGAGATCTACAGACATGATCGCTGAGATCGACGCGTCTCATGAGAAACTGCAGGTGAGCATTGATGTTTACGTTGTTACCTTCTCACGAGATTGTTTGATTCTCTTTAATTCTCAAGAGAGATTTGTTGTGTTCTTCCCATAAAGGTGACCTTCAGAAAGCTCCAGGACATTGTTGACCACCCGTATGATTCCTTGGCTGATGTCAACCGTGCTGAATGGACCGTCCTCTACCAGCTGCTACCGTTTATCCCGAAGTCTCAGAGAAGCGTCTACGCCGAGCTCACTTTGCGAACGACACAACTGAACCACATACTTCTCAAGACGACAGTAAGTCTCGATGCTCAAATATATCCAAAGATCTTTGTGAATCTAAGAATTGCTAACGGAGAGAGAAACTTTACAGGAGACGTTCAAGAGACTTGCGGAGCGCTACAAGACTCACTTTGAGACTGAGATGCAGCGTGATGTAGCATCATTCGAGGAGAGCAGAATACAGGACTTGCTCGTAATCACGACTCGGGATCAGTCGCAGTCTTTCAGAACGCTCCAGAGGGATTTCCAGCAGGTCTGGGATCAGAGATTGTCACATATTTTGGAAAGGCGTGGACAGTATCTGCAGGTACGATTGACGATTTGACACTTTTCTTCAGGTTCAGGTTTCTGTAGTTCGTCGCACTAGTCCTTCTGTTGCTCAGCGCTGGTGGTTTGTTTAGATCCGCTGTCTGGTGCTGATGTTCAATTGTTACTCTTCTTTAGAAATTGGAAAGCGTTATAAAGCTTCTGGAGGACAGGTTGGCCCAACACTTGGCGACCGTGTCTGAGGAACGTCAGGAGAGATCTCAAGGTGTTGAGGAGCTCAGCCGACTTCTCACATCTCCAGACACCAGCACCATCATACAGATGCTCGATAGATGTGCTGTTCTCCGCACAAAAGCAGCTGAGCTTGTGAAATCTCGTCGTGTGGTAAGTGATAATCGTGACTCCTCTGTTTGTTCGTTTAGTTCTACGGCTCTTTCTAACCAGTCTTTTGTTACAGGCTCTACTGGATCAATGTCACGCTGAGATCTCCCTCCTCAAATCCGCCTCAGCCGAATCTGAGCTCAGCTTGAAAGAGCAAAGGAGAGAAACACTAACTCTACTGCAAACCCAAGATGGCATCCGGCCCAAAACTGAGGCTGAACTTCTGCAGGACAATCAGCGTCTGACTCTACAGCTGCAGCAGACGCAGAGACAGATGGAGGTAAGAGCTTCTAATCTCTGAAGAGATTAATGTGTGTGAGCACTGAGATCGATCAAGAATTTCATATTATTGAATTAAATGTGTTGCAGGTGATTCAAACACAGATGAAGGATTTGAAGGGCCAGGCTGATGCCTCAAACCAAAAACACCTTCAGGAACTAAATACCCAGCTCAGAGAGAAGGAAGCCCTCATCCAGAAATTCGAAGCCAAACGTAAAGAAGCAGAGGTTTGTAAACGGGCGACACAATTCTCCACCCTAGTTTTTTTATACGTCAACTGTTTGACGTATAAAACTGTTTGTCCTGCAGGTGCTCGCTAAGAAAGACATGTCACCCGCCGCAGTCGAACTGGAGGCATTGAAGGACAAATTTGTTAAAATGGAGCTGGATCACATCGCCGTCACCACCTCTCACGAAAAAGAGTGAGTTCACGCTACGTAAACAGTCTGTTTATGTCGTGTTTATGTAATGCACTTACACTTGTAGTATACACTTGAGTGTGTAACTGTAGATTTGTGATGTTTTTTTAGACTGGCCCAGATGAGTTCTATGCTGGAGCACAGAGCAGACGTCATTCGCAAGTTAAAAGAGACGCTCAGGAAAATCCAACAGGATGACGAGCAGTCATGTGAGTATTTGAGACGAGCGTTTTAACAGGCATCTTACGAACATCTATCACATTAACTACTCACTCGTCTTCTACAGTCATGGATGGAGATGAGCCCGATCTTTACTTGGCTTCTAACACGCGAGCGGTCACTTCCCTTAAAGAGAAGACGATTGATGAGCTGCAGAAGAAGAATGTAAAGTTTGAGAGGTAAGTGAATGAATTTCTGTTTATAAATGAATGTGTCCTCCCCAAACTTTTATGACATCTGTCCGTTGCTCTTCATCCACAGTATTGTAAGTAAACAACATGAGGAGATTATAAAATGGAAGCGCAGAGCGTATAAGATGAAGGAGAGTAAGAAGGACGGTCCGTGCACGCCGACCAAACGCCAGGTGCCCCTCACAGAAACTGAAGTCAACTCTCCAAACAAGATGTTCTTAGACTCTCCAAAGAGCAAGTTCTTTGACGTGCGTTCTACTGCCCCCGTGTCGCTCAACTGCCCCACGCGATTCTTCGATAACTCTGCCCTCGGGACTGTGCCAGGTACGTTGAGTCTGAATATTTGGACTTCATGTGTCTCTGAAGTCAGTTATAATGAATGTGTTTATATTAGAGGTGTCGTGTTTGCCACCTGAGCCTGTTGAGGAGTTTACAGACAGTGAAGAAGAGGGTAACGTCTGTGTGTGTTTTTGTGTTTGGCATTGTCACACTCGAGTGAAGCAGACTGGTTCACACTGCTTAGAGGGGTTTTTGGGTGGGTGCGTTTGCACCGTGGTTATATGTGCACGAGGTTTCATGCTACACTAAAATCGCTGTTTCTGCTCCCTCTGGACAATCTGAAATCTTATTTGCAAATGTATGCATTTATTGATACTTAACAATAAGTAGAATATCTGGATATTTATGTTTATCTGTTTTGGTTTCAGACAGTAGCTCCAGCACGGCCGCTGCTTCTGGTGGAGCACAGGTAGCTGACTGGTGGCAAATTCCTAACGCTTCTCCCGCCAAGCCCAGCGCTAGCGGCAACGCTAACGGATGCCCGACACAGTGAACACTTCTTGTGCAATTCCTGAACACATCTGTGCTCAATGTGATTCTGTGAATACTTGTGTGCACTGCAAAACTACGTGTTCGGTTTTACCCTGTTTTCCTGTATGTGTTTGGATTTATTTGTGTTTGATGTTTATGCAAAGTATGTTTTTATGTAAATAAATTCATTGTTTTAAATTGTACAATTGCCTGTCATTTGTATTTACACATACCTCAATTATGAAAGAGGTTAGATCACGGTGCTAGCAACGCCAAGGTCATGGGTTCAATCCCAGGGATTGCACAATGTATAAAGTATACAAAAGCATCTGCCAAATGAGTTCTCTTCAGATGGATGTTATGTCTTGTCCAGGCCCGTGTAATTTCTAGACTGGACTTTAATCCTTTAGTAGCCATCTAGCATGTGATAAATTCAAAAGGTGTTGAAATGAAACATTTTATCAAAGAGTTTTCTCCTATTAGTAGACATATCTACGGTTGCCAGATCCTCATGACAAACCAGCCCAATGGCCTACCAAAACTCCCATATATATTTTAGATTCTTCTTAAAATCAACGTTTAGTAGTAAAAATATACGCACTTTGTATTTGCATTAAGAATGGCTAATAAGCAAAATCGATCTATCTTTTACCCCCAGAAACCGTTTAAAACGTAGCACAAAACCGCAGATCTGGCAACCAAGTTATTTAAAATGTTAGCGCCCTCTGGTGGTACATGGTAGGACAAGAAATTGAAAATACATATTTAAAAACAAAATCGCATTCACAGAACTCTAGTATCAGAAATTGTATTGAGACATGTTTGTGATTTTCTATGGCGGTGAGTTTGGTGGTACTAAGGAGATTATCTACCCCCAAAATACCTCAGCTACAGTTTAATATGTCATCTTTCATTTTAACTTCAACTGAAGTGTATTAATATAACATTCATGTTTGTTCTGAATGAGTTTTCTGAATATGTGTTTAACTGTAGTGGACGCCGCGCTGGAGACAGAAGCGTTTATTAACGCGATTGAGCGTCGCTCCGCACTTCACATGAACGCGCGCGCACGAGCGGAGCTGCGCGGGGTTTGTCAGGTTTCGTCCTAAAGTCTTGATAATAAACTTTATCAGTGATCGGATTAAACATCAGACGCGATGCAGCAGACGCCCGCGACGCAGACGCCCGCGAACACCGCGAATCCAGCAGGTGCGTTTATCATTAACAGTCTCTGTTACTATATATTATATACAGTAAAGTGATGCAGTAATTTTATTGCATATTATTATGAGCCCTTGCATTTATTTGTTTATGAAAGTGCATTAATGTGAATAGGTTGTGGTTTGAGTGGTTCAAGAATGTATTCATTTATTATTTGTATTATCTTTAAAATAAAGTATTTAATATCTAGTATTTACTATAGTAAATTATAGATACTATTGTTTTTGAATCTTATTATGGTAAACGTTATTGAAATATACTACAATATTTACCACAGTTCCTAGGTAATGGTGCAGTAATTGTACTATTTTATAATTATTATAACTTTACAGTATACTACAGTAACCTTTTTGTTATGTGAGGTGTTTGTGTAAATGTGTTTATTTTTAGAGATGCTGTTCATGAATCTATTGTTATAAATGTCTTAATACAGGACAGAATGAACATTATCATCTGTCAGAAAATGTCTTATCGGCTAAAGACGCCTTTTCTTTGTCTTTAGTTCAAAAGCTATACAATATATTTGTTAAGTTGTGTGTCTGCGTTGTGTATTATATGTCCCGTCGACATAATCATGTTTCATATTGATTTCAAATGTGGGACATCCGAGCTCAAGTTCTACATCATTATTGTAGTTGTTCATGATGTGACACTTCATGTGTGTTTCTTCAGATCAGTATGTAAAGAGACGTCGTACGGCTCTGTGGTGTTCAGTCTCTCTGTTTGGACTCTCTGTTCTGGCTCTTGTGATCGGACTGCTGTCCGCCACACAGACCGATAATGTGGCTGTGTCTGGATACTATCCTGGTATTATAGTGAGTGGCGTCCCATTCACATTACAAAACATGGCGGTCACCCTAACATACACTATACAACATTACAAAAGGGTTTTCATATGACGATAACATTACGTTTTTTCATGAAGTACAAATGCGAACACATGCTAAATGTTCATATCTTTTCGTAAACAGATGATGTTTGGAGCATTTCTGGGTGTCGTCGGTCTGAACCTGGTGGAGAATCGCAGGCCGATGGTGAGTAGCGGCTGAACGCTTTTGATGGGATATTTCGGGCTACAGCGCGTGTATTTCAGGAGCTGCTTATTTTTGTCCCCGTAAAATACATTTCAGATAATGTTACCCGTGTTTACCTGGGAACACACTTATTGGCTTATTTGCTGTCAGATCGATGGCTGTGATTGGCCAAGTGGTCAGATATGCTGAATGTGATTGGCTGAGAGCTCAGGTGGAGTCTGGGATGAATAAGATTAGCATTGATGATTGGATGATGGAAGATAATTGTGTTGTAGTGGGATGGGCCTGATCAACTTTCACGGTTAAGCGCTAACCGAGTACGTGACTTGAAAATTATGATACTCCCCATCGCTCACGCCGTACCAAACATGAATGACTTTCTTTTCCCCTGTTGTAAGGTAAACTGTCAGATTTGATGTTTTTCTTTTATTTAAATGTTCCTCAGAGAAGTTCACATTGCAACAAATGTTATAGTGAAGCATACTAGTATAAGAACGTTTACTTTTCGTGCACTTCTCAGAATTTTGTTTTTGCTAGTTCACAATAAACTAAGCCAAAACTAGTATGTACTTGAAAGTGGGCCCAGTGAAGCAGCACACTATAGTACAACCTAAAGTATACTTCCTTGACGTAGGCTATTTTTGATCAGAAAAGTAGGCGGAATCGTGTATTAATGATGACGTAACCTGATTTAACTGCTGACACAAACAGGGTTGAACATAAACTTTGACGCATGGCAATATTTTCCTCATTATTGGCCATGACACTGTTTTGTCGCATTATTATTAAATGCGACAGTCGCCATCTCTGTTTACATTACAGGTTACTTTGTCTACTTATCTTTACGTGTTGAAGTCAAATAACATTTTTCACAGAATCGTACCCGCTTCAGTAACAGATGTTTATTTTCATCCAAAAAGTTATGAATATTTTGTCCTTATAAGCGCATGAAGATGTCATGTTTTCATTAATAAGCGTCAGACATTATTATTTGTTTATTTTGGACGGTGTTTACTGTCTTTACTGCGGTGACACAAAAGGACGACACCGGTTTTGGGGCTATAACCATGACAACCTGTGTCGTCAACGTGTGATTTAGGGTTCTGTTGTTTGTGTTCTAGGCTCTGATCCCAGTACAGCTTTAAAATTTAATGAACGTATCCGAGGTGCTCGTGTGTGTTGTGTCTATACACACACTCATGCACGTGCACGAGACGCAAACACACACCGAGACACACATCGTTGTAAACCGAATCTCTCTGCTCAGGTGAAGGTATTAATGTGCACCAGCCCGTATCACTGCCGCCTCAGCGAGATCAGATCACCGAAGACACAGCACGGTGACCTCTGACCCCCGCGCGCACGAGAGGAAGCGAGCAGAACATTGTCGCCGGGGAGTTTAGAGGTCAAATGCGGCAGTTTTATAACTGTGATGAAACGAAACGCGAAGATGTTTCAGAAAACACATTACAGTCACCTTCAGACAGAAGAGAATAAGAGCTGGAGCAAACATCGCTCAGGCTTACGGTGTGTTAACCCGTTCGTGTCATCATTGTTTGTGTTAGTGTGTGTTTCAATAGTTAATGAAGTCATTTGGCTCATGGGTGCAGATTGTTAGTGGAGTTTGGTGTTCAGTTACTCGTGGAGGATACACGTACATGTTTAACGTGCTTTTGAACGTCTCATAGAAGAGATTATAACACATAACAGTCCATCAAAATAAAAACATACCGAGTGTTATTAGTAAGACAATCCAGATGTTTGCATCACGCCGGCTCTCTAAACAAAATATATGCAACTGCAAGACACATAAAAGCTTGGGGATGACACTGTTACGCTTTTGAATAAGTGTGAATATCTTGAAATGTGTTAAACCACACAGATTATTTCAGGTATTTAAACCCATGCAGATGTTTATTAGAGCAACAAGCATATTTACACACATGTTTGTGCACGTGCGTGCATTATCAGATAAGAATGACCCTTCCTGTGTGTACTGTGCTTCTTCAACCTTTCTGTGGTCCACAGAACAATAAATTACCTATAAAGCATTGTACCAGCAGGCTCGGCCGTAACAAAGCTGTACATTTACTTTATTACTGCAGTCACATGCAGAGAGAGAGAGAGAGATTGCTATTTAGTAAATACTGTTGTGTGTGTAATTTTTACATTTGTGTTACACTTCAAAAAAACCAATGCAATATTAAATTGTACAGCACATTTGTAAAGTACAAAGCACTTAAGCTATACAACATATGTTAACTGGCCTAATAGTCCTTAAAACTGCCTTCATTTTCATAAAATATGACATTTCTACAAATACAATATTATAACACTATTATGTTCTTTTCTGTCCTAGTTGGTGGCGGCCATCGTTTTCATCAGTCTTGGCGTCATATCGTGTTTTCTCTGCGCGATCATCGATGGCATCATTGCGGCTGAGATCATCGTGAGTATCACACGAATGTTATTGCTCAGATGTTTCTTTTTTTTATAGCTAATGTTTCCAGAATATTACCAGTTATAAAAAATGACTTTTGCTTAATGTATATCTGCAAAATGTTTGTAGTTAAGAAAAGAAAGAGTTCTTCCCTGAACAAGCTTTTTCACATGACCGATTCACAACACAATAATAGCTGAATTCTAAACATAATTTAGTTTAAATTGTTATTGTGTCTTTCGTAAAACATGTAAATATTGTAGCTTCTAAAGCGCATTACTTCATGAATAAAGAAAAAAACAATTTACCTTAATCATCGTTTACATACACCTGATTCTTAAACGTATTGTGTCTTGAGATCATGTCGGGACTCAAGAACACAAACATAAAACAAGTAACACAGAATCAAAGGATATGAGACTTTTAAAAGTGTTATTTTGTAAATTCACTTATTGTTGTGCGTTGTAAACTACAGTATGTGCAAACATCTGTTATGTGAAATTGTAATTTCTATGAGCCTCTTATTTTGTATACAAAAAAATACATATTTATTTTGTCTTAAATATGTTTGTCAAAACATAAAAATCACAACAGGAACATTTTATTGCTCAAAGGTGAAATGTTGCATTCATAAAATCAAAAGTCATCTTCTGCAAACACACACGTTTCTCTCGTTTTTATTTCCCAGACACACGTTCTGCTAATAAATTTTTGTTTTATTCGGTCTTGTGTGACACTCAGTTATTCAAAGAAATATGTCGGGCTGTGATATTGGTTAATATGATTTGTTAATGACATTTTTTACATTTCTACACAGATAAGGTTAAAGATAAAGTTTCTTGTTCAGAATGAGAGGAGCGTGTGTTAGGACAGTGAGTTGAAGGTGAAGCGTGTGATTTACAGTGTCTTCCGTGAATGAGGATGGCGGCGGTAATGATGATATCTTCTCCTGTGAAACACACGCGACTGCACAGCGGATGAATGAGTCTGTCACTCTTACATTCAGCTTTTATTGAAGGATGTATAGCTCAGAATGAATCGAATTAATACGTTTTTACCTTAGAATTCATTATTAAATCCACGAATACGAGAGTGAAGTTCTGAGACTTGCAGTTTAACAACATTATAAAACACATAACAGGGTAAAATGTGCCAGTAAAGTTTTTTTCTACCTGTGATTATTTCCAGACCACAAATATAAATGAAGAACATAATTGAGGTTTTAGACATAGCTGAGAGATTTTAAGGGTTTGGTTTATTATCAGATGCCCAGAATAAGCCGTTGCGTACATTCATCCATTCATGTGATAATAATCCAAACAACCTGGAGACATCTCGGCGGTCTTTGATGAAGGATTTATAGGACTGTGATGTTGTAAATGAAGTTGTAATAACTTTATAAGATTGCTCTTTCCATTGGAACACACTCATAA
This sequence comes from Oreonectes daqikongensis, assembly GCA_026939265.1. Classification (NCBI taxonomy): domain Eukaryota; kingdom Metazoa; phylum Chordata; class Actinopteri; order Cypriniformes; family Nemacheilidae; genus Oreonectes; species Oreonectes daqikongensis. Next base: position 3,373,349 of record JAOTQM010000350.1, read on the forward strand.
ATCACTTGTGTGGCTTTGGATGTTTAACTGTTAGAGATGTGATGATTATTGCTGTTCAGCGTCCTGAAGGCCGGAGCTGAGCGTCCACATCAATACTGTAATACTGACTTCACTGTAACTCTCATTGCATCACTAATTCTGTCTCTCCAGGACAGGAGACCCCTTATGGAGGGCCGTTGTGAGTTTTTCTCCAGTGGTTCAGGTTATGGATATGAGAACTATTACACAGAGGTGAGTCTTACACTATTTCTGCTTGAGGGTCAGAGGAAGTCTTATCATTGTTGACTGTGCATCATGTTTTATAAACAAACATCATGATACACTTTGGCTTTATAAATGACTGACAGACATCTCTGAGTTTTGAACGAGTGGCTTTAGAGCGCCATCTTCTGGTCAATTATTAACATCACATCCAATGGATAAGTAATAGAATTGTCATTTTTAAACACCACGCAAGTTGCTTCAAGAAAGTAAAGAATTACTAATTATGTTGTCAACTTATTGAAATTACTAGTTAATTACACTTAATAGAAAGTAATTGCATTATTATAATTCATTACTAATTATTTCTTGTCATATGTGACCCTGGATCATTTGTAGTAATAGCCAACAATACATTGTATCAATTTGTCTTTTATGGCAAAAATCATGAAGATATTTTGTAAATTTCCAACCGTGAATATATCAAAACTTTATTTTCGTAAGTGGATGCAGGCAAAATCGATAATAATGGCCGGAAACACGTCCACAAACTTCACTCGCTGCTGCCGCTCATTGTTATATCTCGACCAAATATTGTTCTATTCTAGCAAACCATATGTCAATAGAAAGCTTATTTATTCAGATAAAAAAAGTGTAAAAATCTCAATTTTAAAAAATTGTTTCCAGGGTCCACAAATTATCATTATATGTAGTATAAAAATGAAACTTTTTTTTAATTTATCAAGATTAATGTAATTGAAATGGTATCTACAAGAAGCTTTCAATTTCATTTTTACACTTTTATGTATATATTTTCGTATGAATTTTAACAAAATGAGCACATTTGTTATGCATTTCTTATTCGTTTTACACAAACCCACCTTAATTTAGATTTTAAAATGTATACAAAATTGCTAAACATATATGGGTAGTTGACAAATAAACCGTATCATGTGTCCTATGGTGTATAGTTTAGAAAACAAACTGTTAACAATATATTATTAATATGAATATTTATCATGTAAACAAGCAAAATAATAAATAGATTTATCTTCATTGCTAGTTTATGTCACACCATAGGACATAGGTTTACTTGTCAACAACCCATATACAGTGCATAATAGTTATTAAATGAATTAGTTACTACATTTCGTTGCCTTGTACTTGTACATGTGTAATGACAATAAAGTTGAATCTTATCTAATCTAGTTACAAAATTAAAATGTCATTGTGTTATTCTGCAGATGTGTATGAATTTATGCGGATAAATTAATAACGCAAAGCTGTCAATTTGAACTTATTTGTCTCTCTGTACAGGTACACTGTCAGTCATATGGTGAGCAGTGTAAACTCAAAGTGAAGAGCAACACCTGTTATTGTTGTGACTTACACATCTGTGACAGGTGAATCCATCAGGTGGACACATTGATGATGTCAGAACATTGATTCTATGTGTGTATGTATCATTGTGTTATTCTGTGTGTTCAGTTCAGATTATCAAGTGCACTATTATGAGTTCACGGGTGTGAGGAGCTGCTGGGATGTGGTGTATCTGTACCGGCTGATGTGGGTGTGCGTGACTCTCAATGTTCTGGGCGTGTTTCTGGGCATCATCACGGCGGCCATCCTCGGAGCCTTCAAAGATCTGGTGAGTGAACAGCTGAAGATTTCCTCGGAGGTCATGGGTTCGATCCCTGGGATTGCACATACTCAGAAACAAATCTGTATAGTATAATGCAATGTAAGTGGCTTCGGATAAAAGTGTAAAAGCAGTAAAATGAGTGACCGTGTATCTCTGTGTCCTCAGACTCCTGCCGCTCACAGTCAAATGCCGTCCAGTCCTCCTCCACCTCCTCACATAATGTATAACCCCACCCAACATATGATGGCGTACGGCGGCTTCTGCCCATCTGGACAAACCCTACCGGGATATCCCAGTTACAGCCTGCCCATGCAGGTGAGAGCGTCTCAAACCGTTGAACGTCAATGATGTATTTAGTGCATGAATATATTTCACTGTCCTACGAAGATTTGAACGATCCGGTTGATTCGTTTTTCGTTCTGTGGATTGTGTTCTCAGCACATGAATAACTATCCAGCACTGACCCCACCTCAGCCGAACCCCGAGACCTCCACCTCATCATCAGACGAGCCTCAACCTTCCACGCAAACCGGAAACCCAGCGGTACCAACCCAATCCACATCTCAGGACACCGGCGGCTACATGCTGACTCCGAACGCACCCTCTCTCTATCCACACGCTTTAGGGCCCTTCGAGAAGCCTCCACCCTACGCCTGCTAAACCTCTGACTCGGCACACGTTTACCTCTCTGATAATGAATGTCGAGGGTTCGTGACCTCAAAGATTCTTTGTGTCTGTGTTTGTGATAATCCATCTGGTAGCAAATGTGATCAGAGTTATTCTTGAATGTTCTTTGTGTTTTGTATGTTAAGTGGTTTGGATTTGGTGTATGTCAGCTTTGTAGAGCAACTGTGACATGTAAAAATCGGCAAAAATTGTCACATAATAGAAGTTTATGTGGAATTAAATCACAAACTATATAAACATGTTAACTCACGTGATGACATCACTTCTTGACCTCATCTTTGTTCTACGTAATCAGGTGTGATGGACTCTCCATGCTCGAGGAAAAACAACATCTGCCTTTATTTGTTTTCAATGAGCATCTCAGTCTCAATCTACCGAGAAACTGAGCACAAACGAACGAAATACAAAACATTTCAGTGTACAATGATTAAAAACACAAATAAACTAAAGTACTTAAGAAAACGATATCGATATGATTTTGAGCACCTACATTGAGGCCTTTGGCTGTCTGAAGGCCTTTGGATATTAAGGTTGTTGGATGTTTACAGTCACATATTTACACGTACAGTATATTACAGCGCTCGCAATCTCAGTAGCTCGTGTTGTGTCTAACGTAAGCGTCCTCTATGTGTCAGTGAATAATACAGAAATCTATGGAGTTACAGTGTGTCTACGTGACGTGATGTGCATGTGCTTTAGGTCTAGGAGGCGTTGAAGGGAAATTGCTTTGTAAGGCCTTAATGAAGACGGTTACTGGACCCGGTTGAAACATCCCTTGTTTAGAATGGGATGTTGGGTGGCCGGCAGTGGATTCGAGCTGTTATTGCTGAGTGCTTACTAGGGGGCAGGAGTGAGACCGAATGTCATTGTGTTTGTGTTGAGCTTCGTCTACGTCCAGCAGTCGACCGTTAACCCGCACGTCCATACAGCCCGTGTAGAAGGCCGAGACGGGTGTGGACACCAGAGAAACTTCTGCAGAACAAAGAAACGTTTAGCGTGTTTTTTTTTCCCAGCGTAAAGAAGTGCCGAGGATTAAATCTCACCTGGAATTCCTCCGATAAACGTGCTGTAAGATGACAGGTCAATCGCTTCCAGATTCTCCACCAACTCCATCTGGCCGGGTTGGCCGTCCACCTCCAGTACGGAGCTGTTTCCCGTCACTGTGACATTAAGCGTGTGCGTCTCCGAGTCACAGAGATCGACTGCAGCGCTGGCTACGATGACATCACCAAACGCCACCAGCACGTGCTGCGAGATCAACACGATTACATCACGAAACAATCTTTCAACACATCGTATTAACACACACACACTCACCTCCTTCCACTCAAGGGTGGCAGGATGATAGTCAGAGAGGGAGATGGAGAATGGGACTCTGTCCTGGTGGACCAGTGCAAACAGAACGCCCATACTGGAGGCGGGGCGCAGGGTCAGCTGGATCCTGAGGGTTTCATCGTCTCCTGCAGGAAACAGATTTTCATTTCTAAAATCTGTTATGATGAATAAACACTTTATATTTAAAATCATCCACACTCACCGTGGCTGTGATTGAAGAAGGCAAACCCCTGGCCGGGGTAGAAGGCGCTGTGGTCTTCTATGGCGTAGCACTGCATGCGCTCATTGTGGCGGATCGTTTCCTGAATAGACGTGTCTTCACCTGTTAACCAGCGCCAGTCTTTCATACACGCGTCTAACCTGGGATTCACCTGCTCACACACACACCAGACAAGCCAGTTGAATCACATGACCTGCTCTCATAGTCAACCACAACCACCAAATTTGAAGACAAACTAAAACACAAACACAATGTTAAGAGTCTCACTTTGCTGACAAGCCCCTCCTCTTTGAAAGGAACTCCGCCCACTGTCAGGTTGAGCTCATGCATGCCTTTATTCAGTGTGAACAGATCACCGGTGACTGCGATCTTCATCACCGCCTCCCTGTCAATCTTTATGACAAGACTCCGCCCCTGCTCCTCCACTGAGATCTGTGTGGTAAGATATATATTTTTCTTATTCATTGATTATCTTAAACATGATTTTAATTCCCAAACTAAAACTGACCAGTGATTATAAAAAAGGCAAATTCTCATAATATGATGTAATAAAATCATATTAAATACATCAAATCAGCATAATGTAACCAGCATACAGGAAGTCAAGAAACTATAAAACAGGAAATGACATCACAGAGGAGCACTCACAACTGTCTCTCTTAAAAATAACACACAACAGTGACCTCTGACCTTGTGCCACTGGCCGTCATTGACTGCCGGTCCGCTGCTGGTCACCCGACTCACTGCTCCGTATTTCAACTGCAGCTCTAGTTTCCCATGATGCATCACCAGAACAATCCAGGAGCTATTCAAGTGACCACCGGCAAAGAAGATCACACCCTCCAGGTCATAGGTCCTGAGGTCAAACTCTGCTGTGAAGCTGCAGGAAACAAAAAGTCAGAATCTGATCATTTTACACACATAAAATATATGTCATTTTGAGACACGAAGGATGTCACAACATATCGGTGACAATAATTGTAATATTAATAATCCAGATTTTTTGCTATTATAACCGTGTAGTGAAAATCAGATAGCATGACAGCAGCACTACACACGTAGCTTCTCACCTGGTCTGAACTCGGCGACGAAAGCGCAGCCTGACGACGGGAATCCCACTGAACATGCGACCCAGATACAGCGAGCGAGAGTTTCTCCTCAGGTCCAGAGGCAGACGATCCTCAATGACCTGCACACACAACAAATGTATTATTCACAGGAAAGAACCATCAAAAAACTACTGGCCATAAAAATACAAACGTGACTCTAGAAAATAACTTTAATGTGAACTATTTTCTAAAAACTTCCATATGCACTTAATAACACTGTATACTAGGGGTGAAAAGTTTTGGGACACTCGTGTGTTCATATTTTTTCCACATTTTAAAATAATAAACTCATCAAAATTATGAAATAAAACAAAGGGAACTTTGGTAATTATGTAAAAAAAATAAATCAAAACATATTTTTACATTTTAAGTCACCTTTCGACTAGAATTTGCAGAAATGTTTTCATGTAATTTCATCAAGCAGCTTCTCACCCTGAGATGCTTTTAAATCAATATTGGATTTATTCTGAGCTCTTATTGGCTCTTTCTTCATTATTCAGTCAAAGTTATCCATTTAAAAAAACTTTTTTTATTAAATAAATGTTTAGTTTTGTCATGAAAAAACATGTGTTTGAAAAATAAATATTTTTGTCTACTAAACTATTTCAGATATTTAAGCAAACAACACAGGGTTTTTTAAATAATGAGAAAAAAAATTATTTCTCAACCCAAAACTTTTGACTAGTGTAGGTAAAGTGGAATCTGAAGTGTGAAAAGTGATTTGCCTAAAAAGAAAAATCAACAAATCGAATCAATGTTTATTCATCCTCGTGTCATTGAGAACCTGTATGTGACTCGTTCTTCTGTGGAACACTAAAGAAGATATTTTGAGAAATGTCTCAGTGGTTTTGTGTCTTATACAATATCTTCTTTTGTTCTGCAGAAGAAAGAAAGTCATACAGGTTTGGAATTACATGAGGGTGCATAAATGATGAAACATTTTTTGGGGGGTGAACTATCCCTTTAAGCCTTAAATACAAAAAACATGGTATATAATGAATGTGTTTTTGGAGTCAGTGATGTAAAGGAGAGTTTTACCTCACAGCTCCTCATATCCTGTGTGAGTCTCTTGCCTTGCCGCCCGTCACAGTAACAACGGAAACTTCCAGGCATGTTCACACACTCCTCCTCACACACGTGCGATTCACACTCGTCCACATCTTAAAAAAAAAAGAAGAGAGAATGCTGAACTTCATCCCTTTATACAGACAGACACAACTGTGTTTGTTTGCTCATGACTTCCGTCAGGACGAACATCTTTCATTCTTAATGCTGTTCACTTCTAAAAGACTTATTTACTAGAAATATTTACTAACATTATAAAAATGTGACCTCATGAAACGTTCTGACCTCTCCAGCATTTTTAAAGCATTAAGACAAATAAAGAGTGACAGCGTGTTCCCCTCAGGATCTGATCTGTGGCCTGTTAAAGTCAACAGGAAATTATCATAATTATTCTCTTGTTTTGGATGACAAAGCACATAGTTTACTGACAATTATGAGAATAATGAAGTTACAAACATTCTTTGCAGAAGGTTAATGTGAAGGTTAATGTTGTTCTTTTATTAAAAACATGAACAAGCTTAATATGCAGAGAACCTTCCCTGTAAGAAACAGTTATTCATGATTTGTTCAGACAGAAACAGTGCACACTATTGCTGTTATGTAACCTACATGCTTTTTCCCCGAACACAAATGTTTCCAAAAACCACATAGAGTCACCAGAATTACCACACTGAGACTGTTCTGAGACTATACTGAGACTATTCTAACACTATACTGAGACAATACTGAGACTGTTCAAAGACATTGATATTGAGAGTGACACTGCACTGAGACAATAATATACTGAGACTGCACTCAGATGGTTTTGAGACTGTTCTAACACCATACTTAGATTGCACTGAAACTATACTGAGACCATACTAAAGACTGGTCCGAGACTATACTGAGACTGTTCCAAGACTAAGGCCATACTAAGACTGTTGTGAGTTTTGTGACTGCACCGATACTATTCTGGGGCTCTTCTAAGGACTGTTTTAAGACTGCACTAAGACTATATTGTAATTGTAAGGACTGTACTGAGACTATAATGAGACTAACGGCTCAGATAGAGAATATGACAGTTATGAATGCATGACCTCTGTTCTGAGATCAGTTTTAAATATCTGTCAGAGACCGTGTGTGTGAATGTAGGACAACTGTGATCTCCTCACAGACTTCCAGTGGGAACTCACCCACACAGCTCTTGGTGAGGTTGTCATAGACGTATCCATCCTCACACAAACATTCAAAGCTTCCGATGAGGTTCCAACAGCGTGCTGTTCCACAAACATCAGGAGTTTCCTCACACTCATCCACATCTGTGGAAAAAAGATGACACGCTCAGAAAGCTCAAAACAACATTTTGGAAGTTACTGATGCTAAAATTCCTGACATTTTGGAGGAAAACTACATGATGAACAATTATTACAGCATAAATCAAACAAAATTTCTGAAACTTTAACTTCAGTTTCTCACAGAATACAGGTCCTCCGACCTCCACTACTATTAGTAGTTGCTAGATGCGAATTTGAAGAAACATTTCTTAATTTTTTTTTAGAGTCGCTGGATACGCCCACATCACATCAGCAAGAATCTAAAAATCTTGACGCTGCAGATTCCTGTCAATGTGAACAGAATTTAAAGAGAATAACACATTTACATCCCAAACTGAGGCTCCAATTATTACATTTAATTATTACATTACTTTAGATTGTGGAGATATAAAATGTAATAAAATCTGTGCAAATTTATTACTGTAGTTTCTGTCTGTCCCATCAAGAAGACAAATTAAGTTTATGGGAGAATTAAGCACAGTCAGACAGTCAGACTGCCGAAGGACGGATTACACAAGGCCTCTTCTGACACCACAGAGGATTATAATTGATGCATTAGAACAACATCAGCAGAGATGTTTGAGGATTCACTAGGTTTCAGTGTCTCGACCATCCACGACACGATCCAAACGTCTCTCGCACTCCCCTGCTCGTGTTTTTCTGCAGATTCTTTCATTGTAAAGCTTCTTTTTGCAAAGCGAGATCGCCATGACAACACGTTCACATGCTGCTTTTGGTGGAAAAAGTGCAGCTTGAGAAATGCCAAAGCACTGAAATGTGTTTGTATGTAAATGAACACGTGAATCGCTCTAGAATACTCAATTCTGATCGGTCAATGGTGACACTGAAATATGTTTCTACACTCCTTTTAGGAAAAAAATCACAGATGTCATCTCTTTAATATCTCAGTTATTTCTCATAGACACAAATGGAGAGCAAATGAAAAAAATCTCTCGTTCACTCTCTCCCAAGCACTTACCCACACACTCGTGGTGACCCGAGAGCCTGTAACCATGATGACACCAACAGTGGTAACTACCCATGGTGTTGTGACACTCGTGCTCACACCCTCCGCTGCTTTTGTTGCACTCGTTCACATCTGCCAACCAAAAACACACTGTTAACCACTGCACGTGAAAACTTTCAAATTGAATTCAATGCCTGCTTCCTGATTGGCTGGTGCTTTGTTTGTGGGCGGCGTTTTACAGGAACACAGAAGCTCAGTGTTGAAGTGATATTATTTATGACTCATCTGAGCTCGGCCGCTGTTCAAAGCCTCTTTAGTGTGTTTGCTCGGAGCTGCTTCAGTGACTCAGTTTGTGTGCAGATGAATAAAATTACATTTTTACATTCAGATGTCTGTAGCACAAACGGTGAAGGATGTGTTAGCTGCTCAGGAGGGAAAGGGATTAAATGGAGAGCCAAAGGAAATGCTTGCTTAAGTCTCATTGGTGTCTCAAGATTATTCTCCTGAGAAAAAGTGTCAGAAATCTCACAAATGTTTCCATTAGAGTTTTACAAGAGATCTTAACAATGTCTCAAACTGAGCTCAGATCCATCAAGTGTGCAATCAAGTCAATATCATTGAAGATCTCAATATGAACTCAAACATTTCTCATCAAATTGACCCAAATCCAGATTATTTTACCTCTACAATCTACATTCATTTTACACCCCCTTCATGGATTTCAACAATTGTCTCATTTGTTTCTCTTTTTATTTTAGGACAAACATCTGATACTTAAATGAAACACAACTGAGAACTCCATATAAAAACCTCTGAGCAATAATATTTTCCTCTGGCCTAAAACCATATTAAACAGTGTTTCTCTCTCTGTTCATGTGATAAACTCGTCCTGCTGCAGAATTTGCTGAATCAGCCCCTCCACTGTTGAGTTTCTCATCTATAAAATCTATAAGTACAAACTGTGCTGAGCTCAATCCCATAATGCATCACCTACAGTAACACAAGCCAAAGAATGGGTCACACAGGGGACGGAAAACTGTGGATCATTGCAGCTGTCTCTGTGTCCTCCGGTCCAATCTGATCGGGATGAACAGAGTCAAATACTGTCTGTTCCAACACTCACAAGAACATCAAGACTCTAAAAATGCTTTATGATCACAGTGTGTCACTAAATGTGTCAATAAATCAATAATGACAAGCAGAATTTGTTATCAGAAGAAAACACGTGCCAGTATTCTTAATTCTTAACAATTAGTAAAAAATATAATTATTTTTGATCATCTTTGATGCATTAAATATTTCAAAATCATGAATATCAAAAGCTAAAATGTCATACGAATTACTATACGAATTAAAATGTATTATGTGACACATTCAGAAATATTTTCTATTAGTGTTTCAGTCCAGAAGTTTTTGTCATTGATATGACCGTGTGAATGTGTTGTTGTACCTTCATCACACCTGACACCGTCCCATCCTGTGAAACAATGACAATGGAATTCTCCTTTCTTATCCTCACATCGCACCGTGCCGCGAGGATTACAAGGGTTGGACGAGCACTGATCCGGGATGTCTGAAAAACAGAAACATGATGCCCATTTCACCTGACAGATTGCTTTTTAAAATAAATGTACATTTTTGTACTATTCATAATTCATACAAGTTAGCCACCTCGCAAAATCTTTACAAAACAAGATCAGGCTGGTTAGAATCAACAGTAACAGTAGTACTTTGACTACCCTCCGTTGGACCTGTTCTCTAATCCCAACTTCTTTAAGCAGTCTTGTAGAGGAATTGGCCACAAAGCTCCTGCAGCCCGCAGGAACACTTTCGCTGTCCAGCCCCGCTCTTCTGCCTTGACATACCGGAGATTCTTCCCTTTGAAGGCTTTATTAACGGCCTCTTCCCAAGGTACAGTCAACTCAACTATGATGACGGTCCTGCTGGAGTTAGACCAAAGAACCATGTCCGGCCGAAGATTGGTCGCTGCAATTTCCAAGGGGAAAGTAAGTCTGTGGTTTAAGTCAACTCTCATTTCCCAATCCCTGGCTATATTCAGCAGGCCTGAGGCTGGGGATAAGGGCTTGGTACACTTTTTCTGCCCATCCCAAATAAAGGGCTGCCTTTTTAGCAAGTTAGTCTGGGCGTTTTGGGTGATGGCATTCGCTGCCACTCTCTTGGTCTCTCTGCAGCCAAGCACCTTAGTACTTGATCCATTCCCAAACAGCCCTATACTGCTAAGGAATCTTGGTAGCCCAAGCCATTTCTTCACTTGTGTATCTCTCCAGCTGCTTGGCGTGAGATAACGTGAGCTCATACATTGAAATTGGCCACATCAGGCGTGGCAACAAGCCGAATTGGAAGCAAGCCGGCCTTTGACAATGGAGATGCTGCAGGATTTGATCTCCATTTGTGCCCAACTGATGTTCACTTGGAGCTTATCCAGCAATCGCTTTGTACATGCTTTGGTAGTTGTGATAGTTGTCATGTCATCCATGCATGCCATGATGGGAGGTAGGTGCAACCCGTTTTTTAAACGCTCTCCTCCAACCACCCAACGCGACGCCCAGATTATTAGTTCCTTTGCCATAGTAAAACGCCAGTGGTGAAATGGTGCATCCTGCCATTATGCTAACCTCCAGCTTTTGCCAAGTGGTGGGCTCCTGTGTGGTAATACAGAATTGGAGATCCTGGAAGTTATCTTTGTTATCCGCTCTGGAACATGGAAGAAGTCACAAGCTGTCCACAGCAGCTTATGTGGCACTGATCCAAAGGCATTGGCAAGGTCTAGAGAAACCACGTGCAAGTCTCTTTCTTCTCCTTTTTTGCTGTTTGCAAGATCAGGCTGGTTATTTTATATTAAAATTGTCTGATATAAAAATGTCTGGTAAAATTGAGCCTTCAACAGCCAGTGTGGCTGGTGGTTACTTGCTTATACTATCTTGACGTTGTATTTGAAACCTTGTATTACTAGCACCTCTCGTGAATATTGCTTACTTAGACGAATCGCTTGCTGTTTTCCTCAATTGTAAGTCGCTTTGGATAAAAGCGTCTGCCAAATGAATAAATGTAAATGTAAATGTAAAAGTGGTAAGACTGTCTTCTAGTTTGGTGCGTTTGCTGATGGTGCACATCCGGCCTTAGAAGAGAGACACGCAGCTTCACTCTCTCTCTGACTCAGGGATTCTGGCCGGACACAAACTGACCAATCACAGCGCAGCACGAGGAGCCGGCACCCTGCCTTCTGAATCAGCAAAGCTGTGCGGCAGAGGACGAGCCTCCGGCAGACGTCAGCACAACGTCACGTCACACACTAGAGGGGCTTCATTCATACAAAGGTCTCGCACACAGACTAAAACATCTCATTATCTCGGAGATGCTGGGTGACTGGAAGATACAGATTTCTTCTTATGAAGTTATAAATAACTCTTCCGGGATAAAACAATATCTCAGTGTCAGATACACTGCAGCACTCATAGACAGACAGATATATGCAGATAGATGCAGACAGACAAGTAAAGAAAGATACAGACAGGTCTAGAAAGACAGACAAATGACAGATGAAAATAAACAGATGCAGATAGTAAACAGATGCAGACAGACAGATGTAGTCACTCACTGTGGACACAAGTAATCAGATCTTGTTTCTTCTTTTCTGAGTCTCCAAATTTCTCCAAACAAGCTGAAGGAAAAGAGGAATTTATATCGGATAACTTGATAAATCTGATCTTTTTTATCACTTTATACATCTATATATACAGTATATATATCTATATAACTTTTATATTATTAAACCACAAAAGAAATACGTTTTTAAAAAACTCACCCATATACTTTGGGTAGAAAAATTCCTGTGAAAGATAACAGATGGCATTATTGTTCAAATGTTGAAATAAAGCCGATATTACGACAAACACAACACATCTGAACGGCTGTGCACAGAACAGAGACATGAGAATGTTTTACATTCAGTATGTCTGTAACGTGTCGTGTCCCAGCATGCTCAGCTCATAGTTGTGCGTGGATAATATTGCTTCAGATTCTTTGATAACTTTCCCTCTGAGCAGTCTAAAGAATGTGCTAAAACTACACCAATGACTTCAACATTCCACTCACTCTGTGCCCATGAACACCCCTGCAGTATATAAAGAAACAGGATTAATAAAACCAAATGAGTTTTATAATCCCAGTAACCTCTCCTGCCCTCTGTGTTCTTCTTTTAGTCACGAGCTGATCAATGTCAAACTCATCAACTACTGTGGATAAAAATGCACCTGGCCACTATTGCATTAAGGACACCACAGAACCAGATTCATATTTCATACTCCCAGGTGGACGGGACCGCATCCTTCCCACATGCAGAGGCTGCAGGTAACCTAGTAACTGGTGTGCTGACTCACTCGCACACTGCAGTCAGAAAAGTGCAGAGTCAGAGATGCGGTTCGCACGGGCTCTCAGTGAATAATGCATGCAAGACTGAAAATCCAATGTTACTGTCACTCTGGGGAGGCGGCGGCGGCGGCGGAACGCAATCCTCACGGTTACACCGTCACAGGTTGAGGTTCATAAACTTGATGAGACTTTCAACTCATGGATTTCAACTCGACCAAAAACGATGCGCTTGTTTTTATTCTCAAGAGTGACGGCCATGTGCTCACGCACGCTCCAAAAAAAGCAGATTTCAAAAATTCTCACGCTCGTGCTAATAATAGTAAGTATTACGCCGCTGATGTCACAACTTTTCTTCGTAGTGAAGTGAACACACACAGAGAGCCGTTTTAAAAACACGCCCAATCGTCAAATAGGCTTACGTCTAATCTGCACATTCATGAGGTTTTAAGATTCGTTTCACACAAGACCAAAAAACAAAACATCAGACGTGTGGCGTCAGGCGAAAATGATTCTGTATCAAAAACACATTCCAGTGTTCGGCTGTCAGTCAATGTGACACAGTCTCACAGGGGCCAATCAGAAATGCTACAGACAGGCTCATTTGCATATGAGCCTCCCCAAAAAGGCAAAAGCATGTCTATCAGGGCATCTATTATAATACAGAAGGCAGAATACAAGAAAAATATATATTTACACAATAACTATGCACTAAATATGGGAGCGTATACACAAATTAGTCTGTAGGCCGATCCATAACAAATGACTTCCATGACAAATTTTCTATTACAACTTATATGCATTTTTAATTATCCAGGTCTTGATATACTTGATTAATGTGACGACTAATGTGACTTAGTACACACGGGTGTGTCTCCTGTGAAGGGGGTCGTGTGCAAAGAAATTCAGCCGGCATCAGTCCTGGAGCTCTATAGGGGGACATAAAATAAATATCTACATACAAAATACTGCATCTACTTTAGTAAACTAGAATAGTACATATTAAACTTAAACATTACTAAAATATGCTACAGTATGCTGCAATGTACTATAGTAAACACTATAGTATACCACAGTATTATTTCTTGTGGGTTCACACATATTGTAGTATATTCTAAAGGCACATGGTCTAAAATAATATCATAAGTATATTTTTATATATTTATGTTGTAAAATATGGTGCGTTAATAAATGTTGGACTAGGTCTATATAACTTACATCTAAAAATAACTCAAATCACGAGTAGTTTGATGTAAATAGGCAATGACCTTCAGAGATAGCAAATAAATCATTACCTGGCGATTATTTTTTTCTATAGATTACGGTTAATTAGTTTTCTTAGATAGTTGTAAATGACTTTAAACTTGAAAACGGTCTCAAAATACGGCTTTAAAGATGGATGCGCTGTCAATGTGACACTTGTGTCCCTGCTGGAAATAATCGACTCGATTTACCTCAAACACGTTCTGTGAGTACTGTCGCCTGCACACTATCAAGGGGATGACAACGCGAGTCGAAAGATCATCGACCATTTGAACTGTTTACCTCATTCAGTCATCGATTATTAGTGTGTGTTAGTATGCAGAACGGACACTAGGTAAGTCGATATAAATGCATCACTGACAGGATTCTCCTCACCGTCTCGGGGTCGTTCTCAAACACCTCCCTCGCCTCCTCTTTGGAGCATCTCTCCTCTACACACTCCCGCTCCAGATGACCCTGTTTGGTCTCCTCAAACACCTGGTAAGCTCTGCGGTGTCTGCGGAGAAAGTCGTTCGCCTCCTCCGGCGACAGAGACACTGCAAACAAGCGGATAGGAGGCGCGTGAGAGGAGCTCCGATCTGAATCGGTGTCGTTCCGTGACTTTGTAGTGCACTGCGCGGGTGTTTACTCGCGTACTTACACTGTGAGGAGCCGCAGACGAGCAGCAGGATCCAGCAGCAGCTCCGCACGAACTCTCTCATGTTCAATTCTGCGTCAAGCTCGAGCTTTCCGGACCGGAATCTTTCACATTCAAAGACGAACCCGAACTCCGGCGTTTCTGCAGCGAACTCAACCCTCTCTCTCCCCAGTCTCTCTCCCCAGTCTCTCTCTCCAGCACGCTCGCTATCTCTCTCGCTCACTCAGCGCGAGCGGCAGATTCGACGCTTTCATTGGAGGAAAGTTGCAGCACGCTCGCGCAGGGAGGTGCAGGTTCAGATCGGACTCTTCGCCGATTCTCACTGCAGTACAGAACACAAGCACTTTAAATCTACTGCATACTCAGCCACACGCCCTTCAAACATGCTTGACATATTAACCCATTTAAAAAAAGTATACTTAAATTTTTTACTACAGAAATAGTAAAATCCACACACCTTCCTATTGCAAATAAAATGTGACGTACTTACTACAGATAATCAATTTACTGTAGTTAATACTACAGGACACTGTATGCTAGTACTTTAACAAAGTGTAGTATATAAAATATGCTACAGTATATACTACAGTTTACAGTAGGCAGTGCAGTAAAATGCCTAGATATTATAGTGTTCAACCAAACTATAGCAAATATTAACATATAGCCTACTAGAATGTTTACTATAGATTATACTGACCCATTAATTGACATTAGTTAATATTATGCATTAACATAGTGTGCCAATGACCGTAATATACTGCAATATACTACAATTTACTAACGTAAACTGGCTGGATACTAATTAATACCAATACCAGAAATGAATAAGTAATATATTTTAAGTTTTTATTATTTTTACTACTTTTAAGGAAATATGAAATTATACTACAGTATTTACCAGTTTAACAATTTGCTTTAGTTAATACTACATAATACCATAGTATACATGGACAAAGTATACTATTATTCACGATTTTATTACCTTTCTACAATTAATACTACAGAATATTATAGTATGCATTAACAAAAGTGTGGTGGTTACTTTAATATACTACAATTTACTAAAGTAAGCTGAAGTAAAATGGCTAGAAATTAGCATACTACTGAGGTGAGATTATGATAACCAAAGGGTTTATTAAGCAAAAAAACTACATTTACTCACTTTCATGTCAGTTAAACACTTGATTGATTTATTTTCTATACCATGAAAGAGAATAGGGGCAAGATAAGTATGTAGAGTAAGTTTATATGTATAAATCTAGGTATGTTTTAAAAGAGGTCAGTTTCTAAAATTTCTGCGTACATTTCTGCACAGCTAATCTTGTTTCTTTATTTGTAAGTTCACTCATCTAATGGATGTAAGAGTACATGTGAGGTTAAATTCTCCCTGCAGCTGTTTCCTCATGTTTACCTCGATATCTCGTTCTCTCTCCCGCTCTTGTTTTTCAGACCCAGTGTTTTAATTTTCTGTTCCTCTTAATCTGATTTGAGGTCACTGGTGTCCATCTGTAAACACAGCGGATCACAGCACAGCTTCAACACAAACATCGCATTCCTGAATCCCTGCACACATCCCCACTGTCCTCCTGTGAAACTCGAACACGCTTCAGGCAAGGACAGTTTTAACTGGATTATTTTTTTTTTATATCCCAGATTTTCCAGACACACTTTAAACACTAAAAATGATATTATCTGGATGATGTGTATGTGCAGGACATGTCTAAGCGGTCAGAGGTCTTTGTAATTATTTCATTTAATTTAGACACGGTTTAAACATGCGACAACAACATGCTGCATTTTACTTGTTTTATTATAACAATTAAATGCTGTACTTGTGGTCAAAAACCACCTAAAAACGTTCACATTAAAATGATACAGTCACTTACTAAAGTTTAAGAACAAAAAAAACGTTAACACATAACACACACACAACAAAGACAATACTGATAAAATACTGAAAACTGCAGTCTGAGGAAATCTATCAGCTATATTTCATCACTCAGCTGAGGGAATGTGTAAAAGGCTTAAATGTTTAAAAGTTCTTCAAGCTCGGTCAATTCTTCACAGGTCAGTCAAAGAACTAGTGCATTAACACGTGAAGGGAAAAAAAAACATTCATTTGAGAGAGAGAGAGACAAAAACAGACATCAAACTAACACAATAAAGTCTGTCTGTGATTCCAGAATCCCTCTTTATCCATTATACAGAGCACTGGTTAGGAAGAAATGGGACTATAATGATTCACAGGAATACAAATCAGACTCACAAAAGGCACATGAAGACAACGATTCGGATCCCTGCGATTGGCTGTGATGTCATTTCCTGGCTAGTGTGGGTGGGGTTGGGCTGACGAGGGTTCAGGGGATGTCACCGGAGGGCAGGAGTGAGATTTAATACTGTTGTCTTTGCTGACAGCCTCGTCGAAATCCAGCTTTAGTCCGTTTACGCTGATCTCCAAACAGCCGTGATAATACGCTGAGATGGGAGTGTTGGACAGTGGAAGATCTGCACAGAAACAAAGAAACATACAGTGATGACATATGTGTTTCTTTCAGTTCAGAGTTATTGTTAACTAAAACTATTAAAATATTTCTTTTAATTAAAATAGAATAAATTATAGGTTTATATTATATGCATCGTTTATATTATTTGAAAAAATTGAAATGTTGCTTTTAAAAAAAGACTGGAATTGGAGGCAGTAAAATGTATAAATAAATACAAAAATGTAAACCCACATAGCATATAATCAAACTAGACTAAAATAAAAAATAATTTAAAAAAAAGTCATTAAAAATAAAAATATGTAGACAATTCAAAATCAAGCTAAATAAAATATTAAATAACTCTAGAAATCGATTCAAGAACTTTTTTCTCTTTGGTTCTGTCCTACACCGTCATGGTTTCGTAATTGACCTCGAAGGCCAAAATGTATTTTTTGTTTCTTCCAGAAAACACTTCAACAATCAATAATCACTTTTCCTTCTTTTGGCAAGATGACACAGGAAGTAATTTTAGTGCATCATAATATCTTTAATTGATTTTTAAAGAACTGTTTGGCCTCATATTTGAACAAAATCAAATTTTCTAGTCTGATGCCTTTAATAGGGTGTATGGAGCTCATTTCTGCATTGAAGGAATTTTAATGATTGATTGAATCCAGATAAACAACACAGGTGAGAGAAGTTTGAATGGATTTCCCACCATTATCTCATCACCTGAATCAGCACATGAAAATCAAACTGGATGAAAACAATCTACTGGTTCAGATGTTTGGAATGAGAGATCTAGTGCACGTCATTGATAGATTTATTGATCTTATGTCCTTGGTTAGACGATTTAGATGCCAACAACTGAACTGAACTAAGCGTTTGACAGCAGCAGTCAGAAAAATACCAAGATAGCATACAGTAAGCAGATCCACAGTAAACCCTCACTTCTGCAGAGATACTGGGCTTCGTTTACAAAACAAACGTACAAAAAAAAAAAACCTTGCCATTTGTCTATATGGATGAGAGTGGTGAATATGATCAAATCTACGTCAGGTTTAACTAGTGTACGCAAGTTTTTGAGTTAGCGTGAAGGTCCGTGTAAGTTTGAAATCCCAAATGAAAATTTGTTTTCATTTTTTTTGTTTAGTTTAACAAACAATAAATTAGATTTTGGCATGATTTCTCATTTTTTCCCACACGAAAACATTACAGTATTTTTCATGTGAACATTACAGTAATTATTAAGTATTTCTATATCAAACTTATTTCATTTTTTTAAATGACGAGATCAACAGGTGTTTTTAGTGTAAAATCAATTCCTCTTTAGTTATCAGTTTGATTAAAAAAGTTAATTCAATTTCCAGGTCACAAAAGTTCCTTGTTTTCGTCAAGAAGACTTTGAAACCATAAATGTATATGTGTGTGATACTTAACTGCCGACGGTTTTCTGCTGACACGAATCAACGTCCAATCATTCTTACAATGGGATTGGCAGTATACGAATGTTTAATGAATCACATGTATATATAAATGTACTATTTTCTTTATTTTTATTTAGTTTAGTGGTTCGGTTTGACTAGATAAGTTTTAGTGATAGTGTTTAATCCTTCATAAAATAAAACTTTATGCAGTGTTTGGATTCATTGACAAGCCAACCTGTCCGGTTAAAATGAAGTATGTACCTGGAAGTCCTCCTATATAAGTCTGCACAGGGCTCTGCAGGGTGTTGTTGAGTTTAGATAAGGCCACGCTCAGGGTCTCAGGACCGCTGTAGGACACCGTTGAGGAGTTTGCTGTCAGCTGAATCTGCTCCGGTGAGATTCTCATTTCTACAAGCAGCCGTTCTGGATAACACAACATGAGCGACTGAAGCACAGCCACAGAGACGCCATCGAGAAACACCTGCAGCTCCTGAGATGAGAAACACAAGAGCCATGGATCAGACTTCTGTCTGAGCTCCTCAACAGTGGTACTACTGTGTAAAGTTTACCGCATCCTCTGGTCCTTGCGTCACCACGGCAACAGATATAGGGATGGTGTCATTGGTAACCAGAGCAAATACAACGCCGGTACTGCTGGAAGGACGAATGGTCATCACAACATCCACTAACCAGCTGTCTGATCTGCCTGGTGTGCATAACACAAACATTACATTTATTCATGTATGTTTAGATAAACATAAAACTAGCAATGCACAGATTCGGATGTTTTTAACCAACTTTAAAGGCGACTTGAAAACTGTTGTTATTTGAAATCGACAACAAAAGCAAAGCTACTACGCAAAAAGAACACGCCCCTTCCTGCATCGCTGTCCTGCTCCCCTGTCCCCTCCCAATACCTTCCTGTCAACTCTCAACTATACGTTGTCATTAAAGGCATAAAAATATATATCAAAAAATATTAGCACGGGTCCTAGCTCCTGCCTGCATTTCATCCACAGACGCTTTTCTTTTATGAAATAAATAAAACATCGCTCTTTCTAGAATCTTTCTAATCCCCACTTGCTCTCTTCCCTCCGTCAACATGAGCGGACACGCCCCTTACTGCTGATTGGCTACAAGTTTGTTTTGGTACTCGGCCCAACTCAGTTTTCTAAAGGGTTTTTAAGAAAATACTAACCAAAAGCTGTTTTAATATTTTTTAATCCGAAAGATGTTTTGTGTTCTGACACACTAGATGTCTCCTGTAAATGAATTGTAAACCTGATTTGTAAATTATTTTACTGATAGTAAAAAGCATGCCCCAGTTCTTCTTCTTATGATATTTTATCTGTAACACATGATTAGACCAAAGCTGAAAACTTACTGTAGTCTATGTGGAATTGGGCCAGACCTCCACCTGTGAAGAACGAGCCCTTCTCAACATACACGTAGCAATGCTTGCTCTCCTTCTCTTGAATCACCTCCTTCACTCCAGACGCACCCTGATTCATGAGGTTCCAGCCCCGAATACACCCGTCCAGCCTCGCGTTTATCTGATCACAAACACACAACCAAAATAAAGATAAAGCATTCCTTGCTGTCTTTATGTGATGTAATCGTGAAGGCGGTAAACGGGATGGAATTCGTGTTAGCATATAAACTGATTTACGGGTTTGACGAGACTCTGATTGTGACTGGGCAGTCCAGCGATGTAAACTTTAGCTTCCAGTTTGTCATTGAGCGGAGTGAAGAGACGCTCCTGACTGTTGATACTCATGATGGCTTCCTTACTGATCTTCACACTGATGCTGCCCGACAGCTCCTCCACTGAGATCTACAGCAAACACATCAACAGCACATAAATATTAGTAACAAGCTGATATTATCATAGATAATTTGACTCTTGAAACTCACCACGTGCCATTGGCCGTCATTAATAGCCTTGCCTCCACTAGTCACTTTGAAAGAGTACTCGTTCTTAAACTGGACCTCGATGCGGCCGCCCCGCAATCCCAACATAAGCCACGAGTCCGGTCGAGACTGAGCGTACAGTATCACGCCTTCTGGATCGAATGTGCGGAAATCGAATTCAGCGGCAAACCTGCGTCCAAAGTCACGTAGAGATTACTACCATGATATTAAATTATACAAATCAGGATATTGATAGTGTTGCTGGAAAAATAGGTCATTGTATTATTTGATATACAAATGCAAGGTACTCATTTTATAATTTTCTTTTCATTGAAACTTAAAGGGATAGTTCACCCTAAAATATTCACCCTTATGTTGAGCAAAACTTGTATATGACTTTTGTGGAACACCAAAGTTGTTTGGTTACCATCTTATTCATAAAGGTTTGGAATGACATGAGGGATTATTCATGAATATTGCGACATTTGTTTAATACAGGTTCACTTTATAATATACCACTTGAGGTATAAACACGACTTTTACACAATAAAACGTATTTTGATTCTGAATCCAACCACCATGCTCATTTCTCACATTTGTACTAACAAACACAGTTTGTATACCTGGTGTCAGGCTGCAGGCGGAAGCGCAGGTATATAACAGGTAAACCGGAGAACTGTTCTCCCAGATAAAGCATTTCTTCATGTTTAAAATCATGTAGATCCAAACACTGGGGGATCTTCTCACAGAAACGTCCGTCTTCTGCCAACTTCACACCCTTACGCCCGTCACAGTAACACCAGAAACTCCCGATTGCGTTTACACACTCGCCGAAACACACGTCCTGCTGACACTCATCTACATCTGCATGAAACACACAAGGTGTGTTGTGGGTTAGTGTCGGACATACTTAAAACACGATGAAATTTCCTATTTGCGTTTCATTATGTCATGCATCTCAGGGCTTGAAAATATTACGAGAGAAAATCACAGATGAGATCTCTTTAAAATCTCAATGACATCAATGAGATTAAATGGAGAGCAAATGAAACTTTTATTTATGTGATATTGTGTGTTTGATGTTGTCTCACCCAAACATTCGCTTGTGGTTGAGTTGTACTTGAATCCTGTCGGACAGCGACACTCGAACGTGCCCGGAGCGTTGATGCATCTGGAAGGTTGTGCACATATACTGGGATACAGGATACACTCATTGATGTCTGCAATGAAACACACATCATTAGACACGTGATCTAAACACGTGTACATTTAAAGCTGCAACGTAAAATCTACCGAATCTGGAATCATTTAAAGGATGAGACGCCTGGAAAAAAGTGACCCATAAATGTCACGAATTTGAAAACAACATTACACAACAAACCTCCTCACTGTCAATGTTACCATGTTGTGTGTGTATTAATATGAAAAAGATGTTCCGTTTCGGTTTCAGGAATACACGGGACCACACAGCTGAACAGGAATCAAGTTTCCCTTTTACAGGAAAATCACAGAATTCCTGGAACAGCTGTTGGAGCTCAAACTCATCTGGCAGACGAGGAAAATCGACTAAAGTTGGATCGCAACCAAACGCTCCAGCACAACATCGGTGCTTAACGGGCACGTTTCTCAGCGCTGGCTGGTTCATGTCTCGTGTGAATGATGTGATGCATGCGTTTCTGCTCACCGATGCAGTTGGTTTTGTCATGCATGTAAAAGCCTTTCTCACAGCTGCACAGGAAGCTACCCGGGAGATTGTTACAGGTCTGGCTGCAGCCCGCAGGGAAATTTGGGTCCTCACATTCATTAATATCTGTAAGCAAGGTAAAGACATGTGGTTATTAAACTATTTAATATGAGAAAATGAACAAACAAAAAGCATTTCACAGGCTGAACATTTACAGTTAGTATTAGAAAGTGTAAAGGGATGATTTTAAACCAAGTTATTCCAAAGTTGGTTTATGGCCAGTTAGTGGCGACATCATCAAACTTGGTGCCAAGGACCTCAGCAAAGTTTCATTTCAACATCATGAGGTGACTAAACTCAAAAACATAAACTCAACACCCAAACAAAAATAACATCAATCAACGTGCCAACTTTATCAAGCACTGCTTGCTCAACAGTCACATCAACAGCTCAGCATTTTCATTTCATCAAAATTAGAAATAATTCGAGGCCAGAAACAAACTTGCGCTTGGACACATTTGAAGCGATGTGTAACTCACGTTACTCACGTACGTTGACTCACCGTGCTCACAGTGCAGGCCCGTCCAGCCGGGTTTACATAGGCAAGTGTAAGTGCCCTGACCGTCCACGCAGCGCTCGTAACCCTCCTTATAACACGGCAGAGGTAGACACTGGTTACTGATCTCTGGAAATAGCACCGAACATTATAAACAAGCCCATAAACATAACACAATATCTTCTGAATATTCTTTTAGTTTGCTGGATCACCTTGAACGCAGGTCCGGAGGTTCTGTGGGATTCCAGTCGCTGAGATTGGATTATTGATCCCCACGCGATGAGACCCCAGACACACTACAATTACATTTAGTCATTTAGCAGACGCTTTTATCCAAAGCGACTTACAGATCGATTAGGAACAAACAAAACACATAGGATTTTAAAGTGAAGTGTATATGAGTATTGCTATATTGCTAGCTACATGCCAACTTCATGCTAAAACATGCTAACTACCATCATGTTAAAATATGTTGCCATCATGCTTAACCATGCAAGCTTAATGCTAAAACAAACAACAATTTTGTTAAAACATGCTAGCTTTATGTTTACATTTTGAAACTGCATGTTTTACACCTTTTAACTCATCTTTTAAACATGTTAAAATCTTGTTAGAACATGTAAAACCTGTTACCATCATTTGAAAATGTCATCTAAAGAGTTTTGAACTATTTTAAACTTTTCAGGCCACGTATTGACAAGCCAACTCAAAGTTTGTGCAATGTGTGTAAAAAGAAAACAGAATGAGATCATTTTCTTCGTCGACAGCAGCGTGTGCTGTTTGTTTCGGGTGAAATGACTGGCTTTCAGCCCAAACAGGCCTCAGTCACAGAAAGTTTCACAATCTGATTAGGCCTGACGGGCACTGAAGCACAAACTCATGCATGTTTTCCCAGAGACCATCTGACGCAACCGCACCGCCCCGTATGGGCAGCACAATGACATCACGACATTACCCAGAAACATTCAGATTTCTGCACATTTTCAGTTGTTACTGTTACAAAAATAATGACGACGACTTACCGACATACTTGGGATAGAAATATTCCTGGAAAATGAATAAATAATCATCATCAGATAATTCAATGAGCAACTATGCACAAAATATTTCAGGATTTATAAATAAAAAATATTAATGAAAGTTGACTTGACTTTTTTATTAAACTTTATTATTAAGCGTATATATAACCCAGTCACAGAATGTTGATTTAATGAGACATGGGTGAGAACTTACTGTTTCTGGGACATTCTCAAAGATTTCTCGTGCTTCTTCTTTATTGCACAGCTCCTCGATACACTCTCGCTCCAAATTCCCTTTCTTGCCCTCTTCGAATAGTGTGTTTGCACGCCTGTGTCGCGCAAGGAACTGATGCGCTTTATTCTGTGAAAGAACTAAACACACACAGACATTAAGCTTCCATGTTTTATGAGCACTTTCCATTGTTTTATACTGTATTATATTGTTTATTTGATCCCAAACTGTACACAACACTCACACAAAAAAAACGTTATTTACACAATCATTATTTACTTTGGTTAATAAGCTGTTATGTGGGACCCAAAAAGTTTCCAGACAAGGTCAAAAAATGACTGATATTACTATATTTGCGGCCACATTTGAACCCCACAATATAGGGTTTACGCAACACATTTTGATAGTGAACGTTTTTTTTTGTTTTAGCTATTTTATAGAAAATTATTTTTGTTATGAACATCTCTGTTGAAAAACCTGACGCAAAAAATCCACAATCTTCATCATTACACACGCAAGTTTCTCGGAGATGTTAAGTGATGACGTCACGTCGTATAACGGTTGTAAACATTACTAAAGAGTGAAACACGCGTTTTTTGGTGTCGCTGCTAACGCGGTTATATTGTAAATAACGCGACTTTCTCATATTTCTGAACAATATGCGTTGTTAACATTTTAAGAGTGTCTTTATAAAGTCTCAAGCCTGAGATTATACAATAAATATTTTGTCATGCGCTGTACAGAAACGTACCACGGTAAGTTAACTAAAGGCTAATATTATTTCGCCAGAAAACCGTAGTTACGACAATTAATCACGATAAAAACGACGTAGGATGCTATTAAAAGTTGTTACTGTACCTTGTTCTACAGTATATAGTTACATAATATCAGTCTATAAAAGTTAAAGTTTATTCCGCGCTCAACTGAATTTACTCACAGTTATAAGAGTCGCAGAATTTAGCGGGCAGCAGCAACAGGATGAGGCCGAGCAGAGAACCGCTCAGCGCCGCGTCGCGTCCACACATCATCCCGCTGTTTGAGTCACTCGATCCGGACACTTTCCGCTTCAGATCCGCGCTGAGAAACTTTATTCCCACTCAATGCGTGTCGTGTGATCGGGACAGAAGTGTTGGATAAGATCTGGACTGATGCTGCGCTGCTGCCACTTCAGAAAACACACAATACCGCAGGTCATTATGGGTTAACCACGGCTAACTAGTAGCCCTCTGTTGACTACTTTAGGTGAAGCGAAGAATGACACAGGTGAGACTCTGAAGGTTTCGATTATGACATTTATTTACACATTATTCCAGTGAGTTTATGTTTACTCTATGGAAAATAAAAGACAATTTTAGGAACTAAAGCAAATGTGTAAAAGCAATAAAATGTGACCACAACTGTATACCCCATAACAACATATGAAAGCTTTTTAATGTCTCATTTATTTACCAAACTGTTGCTGAAATCTGCTTCTCAGAAGTTTCTTCTGAATCAAATAACCTATCAGAGATCTTCAAAATATTGCCACCATCCAAGACCAACTAATTTGAGTTGTGTTTATTGCTACCATTTCATGAGAAACATCGGAGACTAAATGAATACTTACATAAGAAATTCATTATAGCTCTTGAAAAAAAAAAACATTGTCCTCAGGGCAGTCTAAAGTTACATCAGTTGATCAATATGACCAAATAACATCGACAAAATAAACAACAAATATGTTTTTATTTGGGATATATACTTGTTTTTTTCTATCTCCTTGACTAATTTTTGATCTCAGTAACTTATTTATATAAAATATCCTTAAGATGCATCTGGTGCACAAAATATCACAGAATGACAAGTCAAACACAGATAATGTACATTTGCTATTGCCTTCATTTGTATCAACGAATTAATCCTTCAGTCTTTTTAAACGCAACGTTTCCCTTCTGAAGGTTTCTGTGATCAGAGTTCCCTTATAAGAGGAAAATTCAACAAAAACAACAACAGTTCAGATAAAGACATTATTGCATTATTCATTTATACTGTGCGTCTGGTTAAAATTTAGTTTTGAAATCAGATTTTTTTTTCACAAAAGCATTTTGTGATACAAAAATAAATAGTTATTCATTCTGGGAAGAAACTATGGGCTGTTTTAAAATAAAAACAATATATTACAAATAAAACATGCATTAAACAGGGACATAAAGGGACTGAATCCCTGTGTGTTAACATACAGTAATACATCAGAAATGTATATTCAAGAGTTGGAAATGCTTAATGTACTAAAAACATATCTGGGTCATATTTCACTCAAAATAAATGTGAAAATATAAATAATTTGTGTTTTGCATAAAGAAAACGAAGCCTGTACCACCTTTTGACAATAATTTACAAATGACAAGACGTTTTACTTCTAAGGTTATTCCCTGTAATGGAAATTATTTATATTTTTATATTCTCATTAGATCAACAAAAATATGGTGTAAAAATACTGTATTACAATACAAATAGTGTAATATTAAATCAAAGTCAATAAAAAAAGTATAATACTACCATGATATATAAATATTTAGTTCACTAGGATAGAACCAACATCCCTGTGGTTGCAAGAACTATGCTCTACCAATTGAGCTACAGTATACACGTATTTAAGTGTTTTTTTGCATTACAGTCATGACAAGTAGGTTTTTTTGCACAAGATTTATGAAAATCTTGGGAAATTTGCTGAAATATCATGACAATAATGCCCCAAATGGCTTTTTTTCTATATGCAAAATTTCCTTTTCTTTTGATTTTGGGGTGAAATATGTTTTAAGCTCATCTTGACAGGTTTTCAAACACATAAGTTGCATGCCGTGAGAACAGAAATGTCATAAAAAACCGAAAGTAACACACAACGGGACGTACAAAACACAAACACGGATGTACAGATCATTTGTTTGTACAAAGGTAGTTAGGTTGGGTTTACACTGGGTAAATTATAAATTCATGATTTTGTTTAAAGAAAACAGTGAAAGAAACTTCTAAACACAAAATTATTGCAGCATTTCTTTAGCTGGCGTGATGTTTGGCTGACATGTAAAGCCATGGGGGAGCTTGCAAAAGGACGAAACAATACTGAACCATCTGAACGAAGGGCAGCGTGCAGACAAACACATTAAAACTTCCACAAAATGAACTGGTGACGATATTAATCACTCTCATTGTAACGACAGTAACAGTTATATCTTATTCAATCTCAGATCCTCACGGTCTAACATCTCTGTAAGTCACAGAAAGTCTCGTGTGCGCAGCTAACAAAAATCCTGTGACAGCAAAGCATCCTGGGAGCTGTCGTTTGGTCCTGACTGTACTCCGTTTTTAAAAACATCTATACTTAAAAAATCATAAAAGGTTCAAATGTGCCATGCCGCAGAGCTACATCGTCCACAGGATCATGTGACGTTTAACATGCTTGGTCACTGTCACAGGGAAAGGTGTTGATTGGTTATCTTAAAAACAGCAGAGGTACACCTCTTGCTCCTTTCTTTCTATCACAACTCGTCCTGTGTCCGTGTCACCATTGCTGTGTAGACCATGCGTCGTCAGATGGAGTAGGTGGAGCTTTCTGACTGCTGCCGTATGTAGCACTGGAAGCTCTGGTCACCGATTGGATGCTCCCTAAAAACACAAAGACATGGTGTGTTGTGCCGAATTTCATTCAACAAGAATACTTGGACTTCACAACATCCTTTAAGGAAAAGTGAGACAGCAACAAAATGGATTTTAATTTTGTTTTGTTTATACAGTTCTTTGTCCAAGCGTTTAGCAATACTGGTTTAGAGGTTTGGTGATACTTACTGGCTGCCATACTTAGTTTTCCTGAATTTATCTCGTTTGTATTGCATGTGCTGCTTCTCCAGCGTCTGAGCAGCTGAAATGATGAGTCTCAAAGTTTTGTACGTCTCCTGTGGGTCATCGATCACAAATGTGGAGTATTCCTCCTGTTCAGGCCCGTCGTACACGGATTTACTGCCACACGCCTCTGAAACCGACAGAGATGGAGTTTAATGGCATTAGAAAGAGTCAGTTTAAATTCTTCATCCAAATGAATCAATTTAAAAATGATTTGTGTCATCAACTAAACATGTTAACTGCGTGCCATTCTTCACATTTTATTTAAAAAAATCTTACCAACCATTTTTCTTTTAGGTTGCATATCTATATAACTGTGCATGTCAAAAATAAAATCCTGTACATCTGTTATGTAATGACATCACTTAAATATAGTACTGCCACAATGGTTTTTTTATAGGAGTATATAAACTCTGTACTGTTTATGTTTGTTGTGTTTAGTTTGTGTATTGTGTGAATGAGTTAAGCACCATCTCTCACCCTGCATCTTCACTAGTTTAGACATGTATGTGTTGTAGAGCGAGTAGATTCTCTCAGTCTCTCGATCTCCATCCACGTCCAGCTGAATGTTCGCAGGAAGTCCACTGTGTGACAAAAAACACACAATCTGAAACCTCATGCAGCGACACAAGACAAAACTGATAAGGCACAAATGAACTTGATTGCGCTAAGCATCTAGAAACACACCCCGTGCAGGGCGTGCAACCGGGCGCCATGTCTGCAGACATCTTGCAGCAGAGCCAGTGGCCGTTGAGGTATGCGGACGGGTGATACATGCTCAGTCTCTTCCGGTTACATTGACTGACTTTAGTCAGGATATCGATCCAGTCGCGTGCTTCCACGCAGTTATTGGCCTGGATGTAGAGCGCCCTCTCTGGCTGGATGACCTGGAACATCTAGTGCAAGAGAAAGAGTCACAGCCACAAAAACAATCAAACACTGCAGTTTATCAGCAGATGGACGCACCACATATACATCACCCCTGTAATGTAAGGTATCGCTACACTTATGTATTAGCTTGTTTTATTGAAATTATTAAATCAGAAAGTGGGAGGGGCATTCTCATTCTGGACAATGCATGAAATCATGTCATTAATATATTTATATCTTAGTTGATCTTGTTAACCTTTGATTTGTTGCAGGCTTGCATGTGTTAGTTGTGTATTTCTTACATTTTTCATTTTGAAAGATTCTTCCTCCAGTCTCTCCACAGCCAGGATGTTCTCTATAGGTATACTGCACAGAGCGCCCTCTCCTGGACACACACACAACAAGTGAAAGTGACCTATTTGTCAGATTTGGTGACCCATACCCGAAATGTGACCTCTGCATTTAACCCAACCAGTGAATAGTGAACACACACACTTAAAGTCGTAAACACACATACACCGGGAGCAGTGGGCAGCTATCACTGCAGCGCCCGGGGAGCAAACGGGGGTAAGGTGCCTTGCTCAAGGACACGTCAGTTGTTAACTGTCGGTACTGAGAATCGAACCGGCAACCTTCTGGTTGTCCGACTCTCTAACCATTAGGCCACAACTACCACAACAACAGACATATCAATATCATACAGCTCCAGACAGATCAAGTAGGGAACATTTTTATTATACTGGTTTAAAGTCTCGTCACATCCTGATAGCCCTCAACAAGTGGTGTAAATATTAAACCTATAAACTTTGCATTTGCTCTGAATATAATTCAGCTTGAGAACTTCCTACCATAGCAAGTTTAATGAGTTAAAGTCTCTGTTTGTAGTTTGTGTGTCTCTATAAAGATATCCTTGCTAATTTCATTATCAGTATGTGTGCAGAGCTTCATATAAAACATGACAGATATCTAAAAATGACACACGTTCGTATTGAGAGTAAAAAACAAACCCGCCGAGTTACCTTTGGTTTTATGGTACGTGAACTCGTGGTTAGTGAGGCGGAACCATCTCTTCTTGAAGTTCTTCAGACCGAAGCGGTTTCGCCCCTGAGCGCGTTTGATCATGAATCTGGAGGGATGAAGGCCGGTGAAGGTTAGAAAGTAAAACCTTTAAAGAAATCTTTAAAAAGCTTTAACCCTGTTAAAGTCTAACTCAAACTCCCTCCAGTCTGATTCATACACCAATGACAACTCATATTAACAATCTCATTCTGATGTCAACATACGACCAACAGCACATTCTTCCTGGCAATTATTTCCAGATCCGGCTTTATTCAGGCTGAGATTCATGATTCATCTGCACTGGTTTCACATTCTTGCATTTAGAAGTGACTCCTGTATTGTGCGCACACAGCACGCTATATGACATGTGGTTTCTAACTTTAATCTGAATCGATCACATATACTGGGATGCTACGAGGAGTAGGAGGCTCATATTTAGGGTCAAAGGTCACAATGGCACCTTACCTGCCAGAGCCCTTCGCATCGAATCTCTTAATACCGAGTTTAACACTCCTGTGTCCAGCAGAGGAACACAAACACACACATACACATGCTGAAGTGTCACACAAACGCACACGTGTTTCAAATGTGTTACCAGACATGTGTTACTCACCCCTCCTTCAGCATGATGGGCGTCTCAATGCTCTTCTGGTCCCAGCGACCGGACGATGATATCAGATCTAGAAACTGATACACAGAACATGTGAACCCAATGATTTTTAATGCATATGTGAAGTCAGTTTTCCTCAAGTTGAGCAACCACACTACAGACATGATACACTGACATCTCCTAAACACAAATTGTCTTTAATGTTAACACTGCACCTATTGTTTTATCATTTCAAACCAGCATATGTCAGAATGTCAAATGTTTTGTATATATCTTTGTATTTACTTACATTTTTAACAGCATCAGCGTACTTTTGTTCATTAAAGTAATCGTAGAATGCAGCCATGTAGGACTCTTTGAAATTGGCCTGTCAGAGAGAGAGAAACGTGTTTGTTGTCATTCTTTAAACGGCACACTAGATCGTTGTGGTCTATATATAGATCCAGACTCACAGATTTGGACTTGGCGAGACTTCCCAGAGTCTGGATGGTTTTGGAGATGAGAGTGAGGGTTCGTGATGTGCATGGATCCTATACGCAGAACAGGAGGGAAGAATATTTCAGTTTCATTTCTGACAGCCCATCAGAAATGGCACACAGATTGTGTGCAGTCTGAAAACAATACCCAAGAACTGCGATAAAACCATGTGAGCAAAATACAATACACACCGGGTGATGCGGCCGCAGGTGGAAAAGATTTGGTGACAAGATCGCAGGTGCAAAGAACCGGAGGAAGATGAAGCTACTGACAGCTGTGTACCGCACATCTGGATCAACTGCAACAGAACCAACACATCTATTACTCTCTTACACTGTGAATAAATCCAAGATATCAAGGAAATAATTCTCGCTGCAATGCTCATTTGTGACCTGAAGGTGGTGATATGAACTGACTTTTTGACAGGTGAGGAAAAATAAACAGAAACTTGTGTGGAACACAGGGTTAAGAAGTAAGAATAAAAACAGGGTAACAAACACAATACTACATGCTAATGTCTCCCTGATGTCTGAATCAGTGGACACGCGTGTAAGCAGTTACCCTGAAAACGCGTCGCTGCAGACTCTCGTAGCGCTAAGAAGATATCGCACATGACCGTCGGGCAGCTGACGCCGGAGCTGGTGATGACACTGAAGATGCGGTCGACGTAATGCCGCAAGTTTTCCTAAGGGGAGACACGAGCAGAATAAACGTCAGGCAGAGGTGACCTGACATGCTAAAAACATATGTTTACAGTAAATCTGCTGAACTGCAATTGGATGTAGCAACTTTTGTTTTATATGGAGCAAAAGTGTTGACTTCAAACTGCGTAATCTTACAGAGTTGTGTTAACAGACAAATGTGACTCACCCTGTTTGTATCCAGATTCTCAGACTCTTTTAGCTTGACGGGGTCGATCTCACATGGTTTGTGGTCAGTGCAAATCTACAGAGACGTGAAACAGCGAAAGTAAACTGTACTGCAAATGGAGGATCACTGGATTGTTCTAGATGTCTTAAAGGCATAGTTCATCCAAAAATCAAAATTCTGCACTTCATGTCAACACAACAAACAGTTCAGTTAAAGAACCCTAAACAGACTCACTTCATCTATGACGGGCTTCAGCGTGACCTGTAGGTAATGCATCCCAGCCAGTTTCATGGTCTCATCGATGCATTTAGACGTGAGGGAGTTTCCCCTGAAGATAGTGTTGGGATCCCTGAAGTGACATAAGAACTTTAGCTCAAAAACATTTAGTACAAATGATGTTTACTACCGTGTGATAAACACTGTGTACTCCAAGGATCCTCAAACTACGTGTGTGTTTGTGCTCACTGTGTGCGGTTGATCTCCGCGTGTGCAATGGCACTGAGGAAAGGCACGATTTTTCCATAGTGCAGGAAGAGTCGGACCAGAGGGACGGCCGCTTCCTGTTTCTCTCGGCACACCTCGCCCAAGATGTGCGCGGCAGACGCGGAGACGGGCTGTGACGCAAACACACGCACTCATGTTTACACAGTTAATCAGGGCTAATTACACAAAAAACCCTCACAGACTATAAACCCCCGTAGACTCGTATAAACAAACACACACACCTCGACGTGCGCAGAGTGCAGCAGCAGGTCTCTGAGCGGGTTATAATGCTCCGTGGGGAACACGTGGTCCTCGGTGTAAACGATGTTGAGTCTTAGTGAGCCCAGCTCATCAGCTTTAACAGACTTGTTGCTGTTATCTCTGGGCTGAAGGAAGTACCTGGTGGCAGAACACTCGGTGAGCTCATCACAACACCATTCGTTGCAAACACAGAATGTGAGGTTGTGAAGGTCGTACCATGCGTCATGAACGCCCGACTGTCCCAGCACCCTCAGCGGCACCCGTACCTCTCCGAGAAACTCATCTCCGAACTTCAAGTTGCTGGCGTTCCACAGGTCCACCCTGAGAGGAAAGTGACACACTAACTAAACTACTGTCCATGCATGTAGTGATATAATCAAACTTTGGAAAATGGGCATTTTCGCTCCATTCAAATATATTATTGAATATTTATTAAAAAAGTGTGTTGCATAGTTGTTTAAGGATGCTTCGCAAAAATACACACATCAACAAGCTTGTCTAGATTGAGGACAATGACTGATGTAGTCAAAAACAAGAGCATCAACAAAATATTAATAACCGAGAAAACTGAAATCAATGTTTGCTTTATTCCCTACGAATTATTTTGTATATTAGAATAAAACCTATATTTAATTGACACTGTAATTGCCCTTTTTGCCAAATTGTTTTATTTTGTCCATTTTGTACCCTTACACCTCATATTTTGATGGTTTATTCAAACCTGAAGGGTCATTTCTTTTGGCCACTACTGTATTTTACTTTTAACATCTTTTGACCTCTTTACTGAATCTCTAGAATCATCAAGACTCACTTGAGAGCGAGTTTGTCCACATCGTCTTCTTCCACATCAAACTGGCGTTTGGTGTAGCTCAGTGGTTTGGTCACCTGTGAGATAAAATGGGAAAAGATGAAGTTACAGGCAAATGAAATGATTGAGTCTAGTACAACACACTTCTATCAACATCCAGTAAATCCCACACAATCTTAACACTTGAGGTCAATTACTTTCTTCTGCAAAACACGAAAGAGGATATTTTGAAGAATGTTGGTAACCAAACAACATTGGACCCCTTTGACTTCCATTGTATGACCACAAAACCACTAAGACATTTCTCAAAACATCTTCTTTTATTGCACAAGTTTTGAACCACATGAGGGAGAATGAATGATGACAAACCGCTTTAAAGAAGGACCTCCACTGATGTCATTTCTTCACATTTTAGTCAACATAATATAATAAGAGAATAAACTGCAGCCTGGTGTGGTGTGCTATTTAAATCTGGTGACAGACATGCACATCAGAGGCGAGAAAGTGTTTTAACGTCAGAGAAAACAGAAGTGAGATGATGAGTGGTCATGGAGACACAAGGTCTGATACACTGATAATGCTGGAGTGTCTGATCAGACTCTGTCATGAAGGATATCACTATTATAATTTCACAACAACAAAGCTACAGATTCCTGACAATAAGCTAGTGTTGCTAAACCTTACGACTTCTGTATTTATAACAAACATGTGCATTGTTCTACATGAATGTCTGTTGTGTTTAAAGTAGATTTCAGGTGTGTATTTGTGTGTGGGATGGTTTGAGGGTGTGGAAAATGAGAAACCGCAAGGCATCAGTAGTATATGACACTAGAAACTTCTGAAACCTCAGATAAGACGACTTACAGTTTCATATTAGACTAAAGAGCTCAAGACAAAGACGACGCTTCCTGCTGAAAGTTATTATTCATTCTCGTGGTAAAGAGTCTTGATGAAGTTCCTACCTCAAAGAAGAAGATTTCATCAAACTGAGGATTGTTGTTTTTACGTTTGACTTTAGTCTTCTTGGCATCTGACCTGTGATGGATGAGAGAAGTCGATCAGTAAAAGATGCAGAAATCTCAAAAGTAAAATATCTAAAGTTTCAATGTTGCACTTTATTTTTACTCTTACAAACTTCTGCAATGAGCAGAGAGACAAAATCTTTAGTGTAGAGGCTAAATTTATGTGTTTTAATGCTTTAGTGAAAATACTGGGACAGGAAGAGAAACACTGAGCTTTAAACATCAGATTTTGTAAATGTGCAGTGATGTCGACTCAAAAGCAGTAGTACTCTGAGATACTTCCACGCGCTTCTACAGCGAAGCATTAAGCATAACTGACTCGCACGCTAAGCCTTTATCTCAATATCCCAGAGCATCGTGGGAATCGTGCCATTGGAAACACTTAACTGGCATTTGTAAATTGGATTAGATGAGACATTTCTACTTGAGCTCTGATGTTACCTGGAAGGGCCGAGTAACGACACGGCAGCGTACGGGTCACACTGACCATTCACTATCGGCAGATCCTGACACTCCAAAACCCTGTAGAAGAAAAACATCACTTTATCAACATAAGAGAATGTCAGGAATTCATCTTTAAACGTGAATTATATCATTCATGCAACCTCTTCCCTAACAGCATTGTTTTTGCATGTGAAACATCAAATGTAGTGCATCCCCACTGGCCCTGGATGGATCTATTTTATATCTATAATAATAAAATCTCATTCATTCAAATGTTCTGAACATGTTGCCAAACAGATGGTAAACAGCAAACACATTACATACCACCTAAAAAAACACTATCTTATATGATGTCACTTTTAGCCAATCGGAATCCATCTCAGGTTGTGTCCTCACCCGAGATGACATCAGCAGGGAATTACACAAACACTGTCCCTGGAGCCGGGTTCACGTATTCATTCCCAAGAGGAAAACTCTGATTTACGCACATTCACAGCAGATTCCTATCATCGTGTGTTCAAATAAAACACACTGCACAAACATCTATATAATATTATATGTAACTAAATGAGTTCTCAGTCGGGCCGTGGATGCGTGTTGCTCATTTAATGAATGAAGGGGGTTTACAGCATCACTAATACCAGATCCCATCAGAGCACTTCCTGTGTGTTAAGCCTAATCCTGCTTGGCCTGGTCATCCAGCCGTCCATAAAAACAGCATCAGTGACGTGCGTCGCAGGACTATAACTGACTGAGACCATCAGGAGATGTTCGATACGACAGACAAACCTACTGCAAGTGCCAAATGAAGCTTTCAGGCTCTCAAAAAACCCCTCAAACGTCAGCGTGCTATGTTTGCAAAGATGTTCTGTCTGTATCTTCTCTGTGTCCTAAAATGAAAGATTCTGTGAATGAGAGCGCTGTGACTCGAAACTCATTACCCAGAGTGCTTCAGTGTGGGAAGCTGTCCAATCATAGAGCCACTGATGCAGAGACAGCACTTGAGTGCAAAGCTTTACGGTACATGAATACGCACACACACGTGCATGTACATCCAATCTTCATTTATCAAACTGACAGTATGTGCACTCATGCATAGACATGCAAATCCTATCGCATGCACATAAATCAGAGTTAGGCCAAATTCAGGCTTTATGAATTTAGTCAATTTATGAGGTGGAATTTGAATTAAACATAACGCACTCCACGGGATGTTACATGTAAAATTTCTTAAAGAAAATAAATGTATTGAATTAAAATAAAAAAATATTTTTGCACAAGTAGTTAAACAGAAATTAAATGAAATATAGTACATGTACTGCGTTTAGACTGATGTGAATACTTCACCTTCCGTTTTTATTAAAATTTTGATGTCATTCTGCAACCGTCACACGCACGCAGCAGATGTCAGTTTGCTTATTTACTGTTGGTTTGAGCATTGAGTCACACCGTCTCTTTAAATAAAGTCTCCAGCGGCAAGCAAAACACATTAACACGTTCGGTCACACGCCACAACAAACCACAACATTCACACACAACACCAACGATCAACAACAGAAAGGCTGCTGGTATTGTGTACTCCTCCGACATCACTGATCACATGACTCTAAGCAGAACGGATAACCACACTCCCGTAAAGTGGGAGGTCCATTGTGATGCAAAAACTTGTGTCAATGTACAGATACTGTATTCAGAATATCAAACATACAACAACAGTTCTGTACATATGAAATGCACAATCACAATGTACCGTATCCCACAATGCAATCTGCTCAACTAGACCTTCTGCTTCTCCGGAATTACTGCAGTTTGGACGGATGAGATGCTGAGCTCTGCTTGACGCAGACACGAATCGAGAGTCAGACAGCAGGAAAAAATGGATTCAACTGAAAATATTCTCTTCCTGTTCCTCATGGCTTCTTTCTGTCTTGAGAACAAGGTTAATCCTTCTTTATTCTTCTGCTGTGCTAGGAACCGGATATGCTACAAACGTGAAATACGAATCCTTCAAATGTTCTGAATGTACCACAGTCACCGTGTGTTTACAGTCTTTAGAAAGTGACCTACCAATGACAGTTGAACATTAACCTGGAGTACGAGAAAGTATTTTACCAGTTTTAAAAGCATACACCTCACCTTTTAAAAGCCACACAAACTAAACACAAATACAACAGCATCGCTCTCCTGATCAATAAATCCTCATCGTATTCTGCTCAATACGTTTATGGCGGCTGATCGATATTGTGGTAATTCTGCACAATTGATAAGACAGAGTTTCTATTGGCTGAGAGCCTGCGATGCAAACTTGCGATGTTGCCAGCCTTACCGTGTTGCCAGCTTGTGGCAGACGACCCCGCTGTCGGTGATGACCTCACTGAGACGCAGTTCCAGGTGAACTTTCCCCTGCGAAGGAAAGAACAGTGTTACCATGGTTACATCCGCCACCCAAAAAGCTGTACTCGTATTATATCAAGATACCAACCCAGAGGAAATTTTATAGCTCAAGAGTTTTGACGGAGTTCTCAATTGTGTGTCATCAACTTTGTCTCACATGTTTCTCATAAAATTGCTCATGAGAAATAAAAACAAACAAATGAAACGATTGTTCAAATACATGAAGAGTATGGAGGTGTAAAATGAAGATTATAGTGAAAAATAATCTGCATTTGGATAAATGTGATGAGAAATGTTTGAGTTCATATTGAGATCTTCAATAATATTGACATTTGATTGCACACTTGACCGATCTGAGCTCAGGTTGAGACATTGTTGAGATCTCTTCTGAAACTCTAATGGAGACATTCAGATTTTTTTGGGCTCTTTTCTTAGGAGCAATATCTGAGACGCAGATGAGACTTCCTTGGTTTTCCATTAACTCTTCATTTGATCTCACTGAAGTCTAGGAGAAATTATTAAGATATTAAAGAGATATCATCTGTGATTTTCTTATGAAAAAGTGTCTATTATAATTAGACAACCTAAGAAACATCTAAGACGCAGTTAGTATTAAAGGAAACGTAAATGAGATCTTAATTTAGTCTCATAAAAGAGAAACTTCTAAGCAATAAAATCTTCCTGTGTGTAGACACAAAGTAGCTCTGTTTAACTTCAGCTGACATCATCAATATGCAAATGTTCCTCATAAAGAGCATGGGCTGTTCTTACTAACAACAATGAGCTCTCTATGGACAGACACTCTTCTCTCTTCATCACACACATCCTTCCTCTCTTCACCGACTCAATGAATGCCTCTGTGTTTGAGAGGAAAGATATCTGCTCTACATGCATACAGATGTTTCACACAGAGTGTGTGATTGTGTGTGGGAAATTGTCGATCTGATATGTTACTTATACAGATATGTTACATGGCGTAATTTGTCCCGATTCGTCCCAGACAGCAGTGAAGGACCGGCAATTTTTGTCTTTAAATCGTTGCGCTAAAATAAAAACTTTGTTGGTTATGCGCTGTTGTAAACGAAATTGCCTAACCATACAATTACAAAAATCTGAAGTTCAAAAGCCAGCGAAAAAACATTGAATGCTTAAACTGTGTGAATTTACTGACATTATGTGTTACAGTATGTTTGTAGGAAACATTGTCATGAAACCGCTCAGGACCTCAAGGTGAAATGGACACGCTCACTGTTTATGGTCAATACTCGCTGTTTGTTTTGAAATCCGCTGTCCCCAAACGGCAGCACACATGCACAGATTGAGAGATACAGATGCTTTTGGGTGTTTTACTTTAAACCAGGGGTCTTCAATGCTTTTTTTTCTGCAGAGCACCATATCGTGCAACAAGTCCACGGCATTTTTGGGTCAACTTGTTTGACTTGCACCATGAAGTACCACTGCGCGCATGTAATTGATTTTAAATGTGAGGGATAGTTTTGTTGCAGTTTATAATGCAGAAGCGGTGTGGTGTCATTTGCCTGTCAAATTAGCGCTTTACAGCTTTAACAAATTTGAACAGCTTTAAACAAAATATGTACCTGGACTTCTGAATCAGCACTGACGGGCTGCAGTGGAAACCAGTGGTCTTTACCGTGGTATTTTTGCAGGTCTTCTTTCTTTACTGCTACTTTACCTAAAAAAAGAAACATCATATATCATCTCGACATGTGACTTGAAGCATTACTGATGGATTTAACAACACTGATATGGTCACAAACACAACAACACACACTTTCATGAATGTAGTAACCCATCTCTCCAATTGTTTCTCAAAATAACCAAAATGCTCTCTTTCATCTGTTAGCAGCGCTGTCATTGCATTATGAGCTCATTATATTAGCTGGAAACTGTTGTGTAAAATTTTGCATCATAAACAGGAGAATATGCTCAACTGTGTTAAGCAGTGTTGGACTGACAGCAAAATGCATAGTGAGCAACGACAGACACATCTGCTCAACACATTGAGGACATCTGATCAGTTCTGTTTCTCTTGGCTATAAAATACACTGAGATCTGCCCACCCCTTAGTGGCACAGCCAATCAGCTTACATTGTACAAGATTGACAGCAAATTAAAGAGCTGGGTCCAGAGCTAATGGGATCAACAGCCAGTGCAATGAACTGTGACTATTGAGAAAAAAAATATATGAAGTACAAACATCACGCAAGATACATGTAACATCCTGTGACAGCTTGTGACATAGATCCTATAAAACAAAATATTTAAAAAAAGAAGAGATGTTGCTCACCAATGCTGGAGTCCCTCCTGAACACATCTCTGTCAAAGATGTAGAAAGACAGATGTCGAAAACTGCGTGGGATTTCACAATAGAAGTCTTCACCATAGAATGGACTGTAATAAACGAAGAGAAACGTTTGCCATCAAACACACTCCAGATATAACAAAAGTGATTTGGGTGTAAGGTTGTGTAACTTTTTGCTTAAGAAGAATCTTTATGTCAGGCCTTCTGAAGACGACGTTTGATATTTACTCTGACAATGACCTGATCCAATGATTTATCATGAAGTTTTATTATGAATCCAGGTTGTTTACTTTGGTGTGAAACTGTAGGTCAAAAGTGTGCGTGTGTTGTCTCACCATAAAGATTTCTCTATGGTTTTGGTTCTGAAAACTTCCTCCTGGTCCAAGTTCACTGTGCAGTAACAATCCCGCATTTTATTTGGACCCGGATAGGGAGGAATGTTCTTAGCTTCACCTGCAAAAAGAGACATTTTCATTAAAGACATGACTGTTTATAAAGCTGATGATTCATATGTGTGCTTTGTCATTTTTCCATAAGTTTGTGTGTACAGGAATAAATCCACTTGAACATACAAAGTAAGCCTTGTGGGTAATCATAAATCACAACACTTGAACATCACATGTTGGCATGATGTTAGCTGATATAAATAGACGTTTGGCCTAAAGGGCTGGTCTGGATTGAGTGAAGTGTACGCTCAGACACACTCACTGAGAACACAACAATAGAGAGCAATATTCTCCAGCCGTAGAGGGGCAGGGTGGGTTCAGCTCAAAAATCTGTGTGTGGGATCTGCAGCCCAATACACACATTACATGCATGTGTGACAAAACGGCACAGTGCAGAAGAATCTGCTAACACACACACACACACACACACACACAGCTGTAGCCCTGCAGCAGGAAGTTAGGGTGTGTTGTGGTGTGTAAGTTTCCTCAAAATGAACTGGTGTCCGGTTACACACCCAACAGAAGCGAATCTAACCGCCAAACACACCCATCTCACACCCCAACATACATTTCGACAGGCGTTCGACCTCAGGCCACAAAACTCGGCACAACGCAATGATTTCAAGCACACGTCATACAAAACACTATTGTTCCTGCTCAATTGAAATAAGTGAACGACTAATAGAAACCACATAATACTGACAAATACAAGCACACAACAAACACACAAAGATGAGATCCAACTAAATTTCCTGTAGCTCAGGGGTTAGAGCATGGCGCTAGCAACGCCAAGGTCATGGGTTCGATCCCAGGGATTGCACATACTACGAAACAAAATGTATAGTATGATGCAATGCAAGTCACTTTGGATAAAACCGTCTGCCAAATGCATAAATGTAAATGTAAGACAATATAACTAAACATGCATCTGATGTTGTAGACAGACGTGGTCAGGTGTTGATGTGTTAGGCCGATCCATGAATGACATTCCAGATCTAGAGGAATCTCAATTTCCTGTCTAACTGGATTACAGCGTGAGGGTCACTCTGAAGATCATGGCATTGTGGGATTACAAGAGATGTGTGTGTGTGTGTGTGTGTGTTCACAGTCCAGCACCGGAGGAAATGCTCATGGGAATGACCGGTGACCTCGCAATGATGCATTGGTGATGTTTAAGTCAAGCCTTACTATTAATAATGCTTAACAAACCCAAAACCCTCAGTGTGTAATTACAGCAACACAGACTTTGTCGAGTCTAAACAGGCTACTAACGCCTCACATTTCCTTTAGAAAATCCACAAAGATCACACACACCACTAAAGCCAGACGCAACAAGTCATCATGCCACAGGAAAACAGCAAAACAGGAACTGTGTCCCTCCGTTGCCAGCATCTGTTTCCCCATATGAGAGAGATATAATAGCCAGCATCTTATTTGCATGTCATACTACTATGTCTACAAAGTTTTTCCTACTGACTCACATGTTTGTGTTATTGTTTGCTGTCAGTGATATCATTGCTGATAGTAACTGTATATATAAATGTGTGTATGTAATGTGTAACATTTTTCTGGGAAGTTGTGAGGGACATGTTGGGCAGTTTCTTATTCCTTTCTCTCTGTCACACAAGGTGGCTTTGTAGCACTGGTATAAAATGAGTTGAAAGTGTATGTGTAGCTGACAGTTTGATAATACAAATTCTGTAATTATTTATTCTGTGATCCTTTGACAACACAAAGCAACCTGACCTGAAGGCTGCAGGTGATGTGCGACTTTGGTTTGGTGTACAGACTCGCTGCACAGACACAACTTCCTGTTTAGAGGGTCTCAGCAGACAGTGTAAACGAAAGTGAAAAAGCAACTTCAGCTATAGACTTTCTGAAGAAATCAAAGATTGAGACATGCCAAACTCAATGCCCCTATGCTAGGGTGTGTTCAGACAATAACTGCAGTTGCTAATGTGCTGTGACTGGCTGCTAGGCTATTGTTAGGTGGATGCTAGGACATAATTGTTTACCGTTCCAGAGACAAAAGAGTGAAACTACATATCAATTTGCGTTTACAGACATGCAAGCAAACACATTACTGATATGCTAAAAACTATAAATGCATGAAACACAAACACACAACTATAGCCAAACACGCACATCACACAAACACACTGAGAAGAGCAAATCACGGCTACAGGAAATGAGGTCAGGGCACCCCAAGAGAGCGATGGAGAATAAATAAACAGATGAGACAGTGAGGTGATGTGTTACAGACAGATAAAAAGAGACACGTGAGAAGATGGTGGGATGTGAAGAGAGGTAAAAAACAACAAGAATGTGGTGAGATTTTCAGTGTTGTGTGAGTGAAGCATCAGTGCTGATGTTGTCGGTTCCTGCTATCACAACACATGCGGTTTATATCAGTTACACAACTTGATCTCAATGTCGCACAAAAGGATACAAATTTTTTTTTTTTTAAGCAGTTGAATAAAATCTCACACACTTACACTGATGGAGGAACACGAACAAACCACCCAGAACACACCATGTGGTTTATTTTTTACCATTTACAGCTACCGAACAAAACAGCTACAGACACACAAACAGACAGAGACAGACAAAATACAGAACAGAAATACACATTGAGCTGGTTCAACGGAAAGACAGTGACCCACACCAGCGAAAGAGAGGCGACATGAGAGAGCTGCCACAGGAAATGACATAATACGAATGGAATTCTGACTGCATCCAAGATGTAGTTTAAAGGCTAAACATGAGTGCAAGTATAAGAGAGAGAGAAAAAGAGAAAGAGAGAGGCCCTAGAACACATGGCAGCATGTTGGACAGATACAGAACCGTAAATTAGATGATGCTAACCGCTCTGGCATGTTTAATAGAGTCTAAGAAAAGGCAAATTAAACGCTGATGTTAATGCGACCGTAACAAACAGGGATGGACACAAGAGGCACTTTGTCCCAGTCTGTTGCACTATGAGTGCTGGATGTTTCAGAACATTCATTTATATTTAGGCATAAAGACGCTATGATCAAAAGCTACTTCCTTCAGTAAGCAAAACAATGAAGAAACAATATGATTAATCTTGAGTTTATTTATAGATCAGTCTGCAAATTAAACCAAGACACTAGAAAGTATTTCACTCATCAAATAGCATTCACAGGCACTCAAGACCCATCTCACATCACAGCCGCTCAGGTGTAATATGTACTTGACCGACCGAGTGTTTATACCAACAGCAATGTTAAATCTGTCAATGTTCCCCGAAGGCCAAATTCTCACGTCTGGAAGTCAGGAGATGGTTTGACATTCACGCAAGTGAACTACTGTCAACAAACCTGCAGAACAAAACAGGAAGTGGGTGTCAAGTTTCAAATGGCATTTCCTTCGCACGCTGAGGGTAAAACCAAACCAAAAGGGTATGATCACGATGCCGGTAGCAGACACGGAACGCCTGGTTAACTGAAATGGATATAGACACAGAGAAACAGTAAACCGGATTCACTCTCCATTCATAAAATTCCTTGCTCCGGGTATAGCTGTCTTACCTCAGCAATGCCTTTAGAGACAGACAGTTTAGAGAGATGTGCTAAATCAGTTCATCAAACCACAGACTGCAGACAGTGGGCATACCGATGCTCCCACCCAGCTCTGCTTCACGAAATGACTGTGCAGGAGTTATTTCATGTGGTTATACATTCATTTTGCAACGGATGATAAATTACTAAAACGGTGCTTTAATATGAACATGCTTGAGTTTCACATTCTGGGTAAGAAATTGATACACAAAATAGATTGATATACTTGAATTAAGCTGCATTCAGTCAGTCTTGGTGCATTTCTCAAATACAGACAGTTTGTCCTTTTTTTTACCCTCATTTGATCCAATATTTCAGCATCTGCTCTAGGACTGGACACTTCATCACACTGAATGCAAAAGGTGTAAAACAGAAGTAATAATACAAATTGCCAAGTGGAAATGTACTTCCTAAGTGAACATCCACCATCAACTGCCACCCGGTAAATTCCAAGGAGGATTTTCCTGGAAAACTGGACTGTCAATACTGTCTGTGACATCACTTCCTCTATGAGATAAGCATTAGAGAGGAAGACGTCTGTGTCATAAGAGGTCAAGTCACACACTCAGTAGTCCCTCCTGTAAAAGTTTGGGAACTCTCGGCACGCTGCTAGAAGTTCATGTGGAAAAGAAAATTCAAAAAAATAACCTCTGACCTTAATCAAACAGCACTGAGAGCCAATGTGTTCTGAAAAACCACTGAGCACACCTTAGCTTGACACACGAAACGACCGCACTGCTGTTCAACACAAACCAGACTCACACCCACTCCCTCCTTAAGGCGGATTTATACTTCTGCGTCGGACCTACGCCGTAGCCTACGCAGAGACGTGCACCTCTCCAAAAATGTAACAACGCGTCAACCCTACGCGGACCGCAAGCGCTGTGATTGGTCTGCTTGAACCCCTCCCTTTAGGTCAAAAAACGTTGCGATAGCGTCTGGTTTATTCATACGCATTTATGAATGACTTACCTAAATACATTATATGTTTTACTGTATTTAACAACTCAAGCTGCAAAAGTGACTGTTTACTTGCCGCTATCACTACTAATGCTTCTCAGACAGCGTACAAAACGAGCCGCTTCTTCTTCGGCTCTTGTCTTTGTTACACAAGCAACACGCCTGTGGACACTGACGTCTAGTGGTCATTGCCTGTCGACGCGGACAACGACGCAGAAGTA
This sequence comes from Oreonectes daqikongensis, assembly GCA_026939265.1. Classification (NCBI taxonomy): domain Eukaryota; kingdom Metazoa; phylum Chordata; class Actinopteri; order Cypriniformes; family Nemacheilidae; genus Oreonectes; species Oreonectes daqikongensis. Next base: position 3,418,197 of record JAOTQM010000350.1, read on the forward strand.
TAAATGAAAACCAGTGCGTTGGCTACGGCGTAGGTCCGACGCAGAAGTAAAAACCAGCTTTAACACACACCTACACCCCCTCTCTCTAACACACAAAAAATCTAAAGATTAAAATAGGCGCTACAGATGCTGAATAATATCTTGTCTTGCAAAATGCAGTTTTCTTCATGGCCACCGGCTTACACCAGCCTAAAATATTGTTTAAATATCTGTATTTGCATCTATATTTCCATATATCCATTATTTATAATGTATTCAATTGAATGGAACAATAATGGTTAACATTAGGCAATAGCCTTTGTGGCTTAAGTAACGTCAGCTGAAATGGAAAGTTTCTGATTCTGATTAAAGATTATAAATTTATTTCTGCTTTGTAAAAATGTGACATTACAAAAGGCCGACATAAACAGATGCCATTCTGATGTCATGTTGACTTTCAAAGGTGATTTAAACAAGAATGGTCACGCCAGCCTGATCATGGCAGTTAGTTTACTTCCATCTGGTCTGCGTTAGCCTGCTGCTTCCCAGGAATATGAAAAACACAAGCAGCTTGATCAGTCAAATCAACAAGTGATTTGGAGCAACTTCCTGTTTCCTCTTCGCTCCCCCTATCAGAAGCTTAGAAGGCTAACACTGTTTCCTCTAGAAGTGTGCTCCGACAGAAAACATGAGAGAAAACTCCATATATGTAGCCGAACAAGCTGGAAGCCTTCACTTCCTCGCGGAAAGGTCAACACATGAGCCTGAGGTTGGTCTACTGACCATTAGACCATTGTTTAGAGAAAACATGTACTTATTAGTGTACAAATGTCCGAAATAATGCCAATTACCTACTATTGTAGGATACACTCCACACAAACACATAGAACAATATCTATCCAAATATATATTTTAGAGCAAAAAGAAACGCTATTTTTACTACAGAAAATGTTGCATTATATGTTCAGGTAGGATCTCTTTAGGCCATTTTCCATGATAGTGGGATGCCTTTTAAAAGTATAGCAAAATTCTTTAAGGGATAGTTCACCAAGAGATCGGTCATTCGAAACCTGACTTTCTTCTGCACAACACAAAAGATATTTTGAAGAACACTGGTAACCAAACAACACTGGCCCCATTAAATTAAATTGTACGAATGCAAAACCACTGAGACATTTCTCAAAATATCTTATTTTGTGTTCCAGAGAAGAAAGAATCACATACAGGTTTTAATGATAAACAAGTTTTTATTTTTGGGCGAACTATCCCTTTTTGTCTCACTCACTATACCTACCCAGACTAGTATTCCAACATTACCGTCAAAATGCAAAGCTGTCATTTGTTAATGACAAATCATAAAGTAACTTCCAGTATATTTGTCCAACCAGCTAGACAGAAGTCTTTCTCTACACAAGGATGTGAATGTGGTTCACAAATGATACCCATAACAAACAAATTACTCAAAGATCATGTTTATTCTTTCTGTTTGATGAGCCGTTGACCAGAGGAAGATACAGCAGCAACAACATCTCCAAAACATGTAACTCTGTGACGTGCTGGTGGAGCAATCATGGATAAATATACAAACCAGCCACATGAGGGACATTATATCATGATTTTAGGAAACATCAACATCAGGGCTCAAGAAAAACACAAAATCATTTAGTACTACATTTGATCTGATACAATCACCGTACTATTAGAGTATTTTTCTCTAGACTACAACTCTTTTTTCATGCCTACCAAATATTACAGCTACTATGGATAAAACAATGCTACAATGAATGCATAAAACAAATGTCCTATTGTTATGACAATGATATCTATCTTAACTGTTAAATAAAATGTATGTTTACTTTATTCTAGTAAATATTGTCTTTACTCTAAAAATAAAAACATGGCTTGGCAACAAACACTCCTGCATCTGTAGCTCGTTCACTGTGGCATATAAAGATTAGATTAAACTGGAGAGCTCCATGTGTGTTTTGCGCTAATCTGAGAACTCAATGACAACAACTGACATACTACACAACAAACAAACTGACACACAAATACAGTGGTTTTATGTTATGATGCTGCACATATACATGTCATCCTGAATAGATATGTAGGTTTTTCATGGACCAGTACTATGGTGAAATCGTGCTATTCCTTGGAGTATACGTAAACATCATGGCATATGACTATTTTGGGATATGTACCATGTTATAGGGTTACCTTGGTGTGCAATGCAAAATCTACCATAGATGAATATGGTTATTCCTTATTATTGTATTTCTATCTGATATCATTATCGTACCAAAGTATCAAGGTTTCTAAGAGCTACAAATGCATTGACAATACAATGTCATGGCCAAAAAAAACTCTGCAATTGAGCATCGTAATGTTTACATTAGTCAACTCAATAGCAATGACACCCACTTAGTAAAGCAATGCTTTTCTGTGGGAAAGAATGATTTGTAGAAATGATTTCATGTCATTTGTTTCCTGTATAAATGATTTCAGATGCTGAACAGCCAGAAATAACAACAACATCATTTATGAGTCCAGGGCTGAAAACATTAGCAGCTGGAGTCAAACGCACATCTGTCTAACCGTTACAAGACGTCCTATTCTCTATATGTCCACATGCAAGAGAAAAAAAGACGTTTAGTAGCATTTAAACGTAGATATAAATTCACAAACAGCTCGAGTGAAAGTGTTTTCTTACATCTGGATGTGCAGCTATTTCAGTCATGACTTCAAACAAACGCAACACAGCTGCTGCTGCGGTGTCATTCACCAAATATATCGGAATAATTTTGTTTTACCTAAACACGAAAAACGCTTATTATATTTCTGCACACATAAAATATCAGTAATAAGCTGTATAATAGCACAGTCACGCGTTTATGGTGGCAGAAAACGCACAAATTCTCACAATGGAGCGAGCGCGTGTGATTCCAGTCAGAATGCGAGAAGCGCTCGTGCGCAGTGAAGCTCGTCCTCGCGCGTATCCCGGTACTCACCGATTTTAATTTTGACGCTCTGGAAAACCCGCAGCCCTTCCTCCTCGACCGCCATGCTCGAGCTCTCCGGTGTTTTACCTCACTCTCCACCGCCGTAAGCGGTCTCGGTCTCCGATGTCCCGCGCGCTCGGTGACTCACCGACTGAGCAAGAGCGCACCGCTCAGATGCGAACGCTTCTCGAAGGGGAGGGACCTAACGGACCTTCTCGCTTCTTGATTGGATGGTATCGAAAAGAGGCGGAGACTGTTATTCACATTCCGTTCACATCTAGATAAAACACAACACAAAAATATACGATTTTTACTAAATTATTCATTGTTAGTTATAAATTATTCATAGAATTAAATACTACAAACTTCTTTTAGATTTTCACTCAGCTCTGGCCTGTTTAAACATTTTGATCACATGATTAAGAACATTTAAATAATTAAATAAGGTTTGCACTTGAAGTCCTATATCAAGTGTTTTATATATCAGCATAAAATAAACCATAAAAAAAAACAACACACAATCCACTTTTCAATCCACTGGGTTGTTAACAGGCATTGACATCTCATCTGCATTGTAAAAGAAAAAGAAATATTAACTTGTGAAAACAGATATCTTGCCACACATACATTCATTTAAGTTGCAAACTGCAGTTTTGTCCTTCACCATATCCCGGGGCTCAAATTAGAAGGAAACAAAACACAAAGTGATGTTTTAATGACCCTGAACCTTCAACGGTGGCTTTATCATGTGGGTAATTATTCAACTTAAACTCATTGAACCGTTTCCCTAATTTGTGCTGCACACTTCTTCCGTCCAGGACAGGCAGTGGTGTTTGTCAGCAGTAGTGAGGAAGGTCTTGAGATCAGACTATTGTTGCCATGCTGGCAGGAATTAGTGCCTAACTCTTTTAAAATAGCATCAAAGCTAATTACACTTCAGGAATCCTACATGTCAGCATCACAAAGTCACTGTGAGCCTTTAAAACAATCTGCATGTTCTCTAAAACATGAACGTTATATGACGCAAATACAAAACAGAAACAATACTCTGTGACAGGTACCACCAGCCACATGCAAATGCAATGCACAGACTGTGACTTGATGGGATGTTTATAGAAACACAGGGCCAGCCATAATGTGGCAAATATAAAGTCTATTTGCAGTTTTTTCATTATAGCAGTGACTACACCCTGTGGTGAACCACTAAGACCGTGTATATTGTGTGTGTGTGTGTGTGTGTGTGTGTGTCTAGTGGGTGGGATCAGACTTTCACTTCTCTCAATATATAGTATAATTGAAAAGTTATTGGCCACCACTGACTACCATGTCTGCTGCTGCCTTTAGGAAGGTCGTGGTTCATATTAGAAAGACTCAGCAGAAGAAAGCATGGCATCTTGATATGTAAATTGGTTCATTTCTGATGTCAGTTGATGCTGTGCAGCAGCTGGTAACAGAAACAGGTGTTTCAAGTCATAGCTGGTACTTTATGTCACATACTGTATATATTGTGTACAGCTGGAATACTGTAATGATGTACCCTATATCTCACATTTATATTTTAGTGCCACACAGTATGTGCCATTCAATGAATAGGTCTGTTTATGTGTTTTTTTAATTAACATTTTGTATAAGGACACATGTTCTGTCTTTAAGCTGATGAATGGAGAGATGTGAACCAGTGCATTAGTTTCACTCACAAGTCAAAGAAACAACAGAGATGAGATTCTAAAAATAGCCCAGCACACCAGCGCATGCATGCACACATGCACACACTCGCGTGCACAAAATTATAGAACAGGCACATCTTGTGCAGGGCTGGTAAAATCCTGTAGCAAACAGCAAACAAAAGGGTGTTTAAGAAATAGAGACCATTTAGATATTAACATGAGAAATGAACAAGATCTCTCTGCAATGAATAATATCAGAAGCAGAAGAGCTTTATTGCCAAGTTACACAAGGAATTTTGGAAGCTACTACACACATTCAATGTAATGACAAGACAAAATATAATAAAGATTTACAGTGTAAAAAGATAATAAAAGAGAAAATATGCATATATAAAATAAAGTAAAGAATGTGAATGTGAATAGATTAATATGAATCATGCCCTCAATACCACACACTCAAATGAAAACACAGCAGTAAAATCCATATTCATAAAGCCTCTATGGTACTGTATTAATGTTTCTATTATCACTGTCTTTGATTCACTTTCCTGCATTACTGTACACAAATCATTAACGTGATATCATTGTTATAAACCATTACATATCATGTAGCTATTTTTCTATTGTTATAATAATTGTTATAAAAATATTGCATGATTTATATTCCCTGTATGACTGTGTATTTCCTGTGCTACAATGTTCCTTTAAAATTAACTTTAAAATAAAAACAACATTTTTAAATAACAAATGTACAAAATGTAATAATTTCACAGTTTGCCTCATTTCACATTTTTTTTTCCACTGAATTTTGTTCCACTGAATTAGGAACTCTTTGGGAACTCTTAATTTAATGTTCCCACACCTTTGAGTCATGGATCTCTGGGACCATCAGTTATTTGTTATTAGATAAAGATTTCTGTAAAATTCTATAGAGATGAAGTGCAAATTCTACTTACACTTTCTTTTTAGAGTATGACTTGTATCTTCTGCAGAACACGAATTATAATTCAAAAGGGTAACCAAACAACACTTTCCCTCTATTGACTTTTATAGTATGGATACAAAACTACTAAGACATTTCTCAAATTATCTTATTTTTTGTTCCACAGAAGAAAAAGTTTGAATGACATGAGGTTGAATAAATGATGACAGAATTTTCTTTTTTTGGGTCCCTTTAAAGCGGTGTGTCTGGTAACTGAAACCTCATATTTGGAACTATATAGCCATCTAGTGGTTGAACACATTTAAGTCACACAACTAAGATGATGTTTTAACAAAATTAATATAATTCTACAGTTATAATCAACAAATGGCCAAAAATGCAGAAAGTTTCTTACATTTAGAAATATTATATTATAACAATAAACGTTGTTGATAACTATGGATGATATACAGTGACAGCTGGTGATTTAATATATAATAAATGTAAGTGCGGAACAGTAAAGAAATTATTAAATATTGCTATCTAATACAAATAATTTAATTGGGTATATAAATATTGCGTACACGTTTTGTAAATAACTAGTTTGTATTTATGGTAAATTTTAGTGTCGCGGCTTCTTTAAGAACGCAGCTCGTCTGGTCTCACGCACATTGTGTTTGTACCGGTCTGTCGCGCTCTCGCTTGTGTTTTCATTCCGTCTGTGTTCGGTCATGGCTGCTCATTCCTCTGAAGATCCGTTCCCGTTTCACGGCCTGCTCCCCAAGAAAGAGACCGGTGCTGCCACCTTCCTCACCCGTTTTCCGGAGTACGATGGCCGGGGGGTGCTCATCGCTATCCTCGACACCGGGGTGGACCCGGGGGCCCCGGGCATGCAGGTAAATCGAGCCCGCGGTGGTGGCTCAGAGTAGGCCGCAGTGATTTTTAGTCTCGGTTTAACGGCACAGAGACACCGGACCCAACTAAAATACGAGTTTCATATTTAAACTGAAACACCGTCATATCTGGAGTGTATAAAGCTGTAATTTGTAGAAATAAACAGCATGTTTGAAAGATGAGCTGTGTCATTCTCATGAATGACTTACAGAAGTGTACAATAGCAATGCCGGTTTTTTGTGCCATAACAATAAAAATAATTTTATGAACATAATTTTAAACATTTGTACATGTTTGTTTGTAGTAACAAAGACCTTGTTTTGATAATCATCATCTATCAGTACCAAAGCACGTTTTTAACAATGCAATGACCTCTTGAGCTGTCAACCTAGAAAGTTTTTTTATAGACTACATGTTGTCCAGCTCACTGTTTTGAGCCCCAACTGGTCTGTACTGTACAACATGAGTTATTCTACCGATGATTGAGATGTTTAGCTTCAACACCATCACACAGCTGTTCAGAGCCTTCAGCTGTCAACCGTCTGGTTTCACACTTCTGACGGTTTGTGATGTAAAGGGTCTTGTCTGGATTTTGGTTCTTTACAGCTGCACACAGAAGCTGTAACGAATATGTCAATGTATCACTCAAGTGTATCATCTATACATGCGTTCTTGTAAACTGATACGTAAGTCAGACGCCACGCTTGATTTAAAGTCATGCTCGTATGATCTTTCATGTAGATCACAACAGATGGAAAAGCAAAGATCGTGGACATCATTGATACGACAGGCAGCGGTGATGTGAACATGTCCACAGTGGTGGAGGTGAAGGACGGGACGTTAACGGGGCTGTCCGGACGCACGCTCACTGTAAGACAGTCTTGAATCGATATTAAATGCTTCTCCCATCCATCCTGTCGAACTTTGAAATGGGATATATTTCTGAGGCTAACAGGACATTCAGTGTGAATAAACATATTTTGCCGGTTTGGTTTTATGGGATATTAATTCAATTACGAGATGTTTTTCACTGTGCCAGAATGAATCCACTTTTGATATAAACTGTAATCTGATTTTGATTAGATTTTATGTTGACAAACTGTTAATAACAACACAAAAGAACACCTCATCTCAAACTAGGTGCTCGACAAAAAACTTTTTAAAGCAAAAATAAATATATGTGGCACACCATATTTCCAAAAATAAGTCAATTGAATATTATTATCTCTAATATTAGAGTCTATTAATAAATTATTCATATTTGTTAAGCTTTGGTGAGCTGAATGTATATTTTGTTTTTATGCCCTCAGATTCTACCCACCTGGGTCAATCCGTCTGAGAAGTATCACATTGGAATAAAGAACGGCTATGATTTTTTCCCTAAAGCTCTTAAAGAAAGAATACAGGTAGCACACCTGATCCGCTCTAATAAAAACTGTGTGTGTTTTGTAAACACAAGTTAACTTGTCGTGTTTTATAATGGCTGTAACAGAAAGAACGTAAGGAGAAACAGTGGGATCCAGCACACAGAGCGGCGCTCGCAGAGGCCAGTCGGAGATTAGAAGAGTTCGATCAGACTCACTCAAACCCTTCACAGGTCACAACACTCATCTCTTCTTACATTCTACTGAGATATGTTTGGATATGGAGTAATGTGTCCAGTTGCGTTGATTTCACTAAAACAACTCTACAGTAAGACACAAATGTTCTGAATATATAATAATGGAATGAAATTGTGTTTTTCAGACAGAGAAACTACAGAGGGAAGAGCTACAGAGTCACGTGGAGCTGTTAGGAGCGATGGAGAAGAAGTACAGTGATCTGGGGCCTGTGTATGACTGTGTGTCATGGCATGATGGCGTCACGTGGAGGTCAGAACCTGGAGTTTACCAGGATGTAAATTGGAGTTCAGGATTTGATTGTTGTTTCTTGATATTAAGAGTAATTTTTTTTCTCAGGGCTGTGGTAGACACCTCTGAAACGGGAGACTTGTCGTCCTGCACTGTTCTGAGCTCTTACAGAGAGAGACAGGAATACTCCACACTGGGATATGCCGAAATGCTCAATTACTCCATCAACATCTATGATGAAGGAAACACACTGTGTATCGTCACCAGTGGAGGTGAGACTTGTTGGGTGTCTGTGCGAGCCAGTATTAAACTATGTTAAGTGGCATTCAGTTTATTGGCATGTTTGTTGTGCAGGTGCTCATGGGACACATGTGGCCAGCATCGCAGCGGGTCACTTCCCGGATGAGCCAGAGAGGAACGGAGTGGCTCCAGGAGCTCAGATCCTGGCTATAAAGATCGGAGACACTCGCCTCAGCACCATGGAGACGGGCACCGGCCTCATACGAGCTGTACGAGCGAAATGCTGTCAATCTTTATGACATCAATGTCTATATGTTATCAATTCAAACGATATGTAGTGCTATACTGTGATATTGTGATGTTAGTGCATTATTAATGGGATAGTTAATCATGATCATTTAGATTATTTTGTGAATTCAGTGTATGTATGTGTTTTCCTGCAGATGATCGAGGTGATCAACTATAAGTGTGATCTGGTGAACTACAGCTATGGGGAAGCTACACACTGGCCCAACTCAGGGTGAGAGTCTTATATCCACCACATGTTCTGTTTGGAGCCATTCTCTGCTGTGAACTGTTATCAGACTATAACTTTAAATGTGTGTGTGTATTTTAGGAGAATCTGTGAGGTCATCACGGAGGCAGTACAGAAGCATAATGTTTTATTTGTATCAAGTGCGGGGAATAACGGTCCATGTCTCTCCACTGTGGGCTGCCCTGGAGGAACTACCAGCAGTGTGATTGGTCAGTGACAGCTGTCAGTCAAGCATTTGGCTTAATGCTGTATGTAGCTACATATTAATCTGCCGTGTTGTCTGTGTTGTGCTGGTTTCTGTGCAGGTGTGGGTGCTTATGTAACCCCTGACATGATGGTGGCTGAATACTCTCTGAGAGAGAAACTACCCCCAAATCAGTATACATGGTCATCCCGTGGGCCCAGCACTGATGGAGCTCTGGGTGTCAGTATCAGCGCTCCAGGAGGCGCCATCGCGTCTGTGCCCAACTGGACGCTTCGTGGCACACAGCTGATGAATGGAACCTCCATGTCCTCACCGAACGCCTGTGGAGGGATCGCTCTTGTACTCTCAGGTGCAGACACATTCATTTGTCTAATTTCTTTTATTTTTGACAAAGCCCATTACTTTCTGAAGTAGAGATGTGGGAGGACACACAGTTGTGTGTGTAGTGGGAATATAGTGGGGCACTTAAAACACAACCTTTTGGGTCTCCTGTACTCAGGGTGATGAGTTTAATGGTAGACTGGCCTACTCTCACTAGCTGGGGTTTGTTTTTAGAGGACATCCAAAACCCAGTCATGGGGGGCATAAGGTCCAAGGCTTGTGTGGGACTATAGTATCAAAAATCCATGTTTGTGTATCAGGTTTAAAGCAGAACGAAGTGCGGCCTGTGGTGCCAGCTGTTCGCAGAGCTCTAGAGAACACAGCTCTTAAAGTGGAAGACATTGAAGTGTTCGCACAGGGGCATGGCATCATTCAGGTACTGAATCACAGATTCACTATCACATGCCACTGGTTCTTAAAGTGACAGGTTTTGTGAGAAATTAAAGTGGTATTGAGTGTTCATCTCTCTCTGATGTTCTAGGTGGAACGTGCTTTTGACTACCTCATGCAGCATGCCTCGTTGCCCACCAGTAGCCTCGGCTTCACGGTTACGGTAGGAACACATCGAGGCATCTACCTCAGGGACCCCATTAAAGTCGCCACCCCCTCTGATCATGGAGTGGGCATCGAGCCTATTTTTCCTGAAAATGCAGGTATGCGCTAGAAGCGCTACACAAATTTATCATCTGCAGGACGTGTGTTTGTGTGTGGCTGACCGATTTAATTTTTCTCTACAGAAAACTCGTCTCGCATATCCCTGCAGCTGCATCTGGCCCTTGTCTGCAACGCCACATGGGTTCACTGCCCCTCACATCTAGAACTGATGAACCAGTGTCGTCACGTGAACGTCCGCGTGGACCCTCAGGGCCTCAGAGAGGGGCTTCACTACACAGAGGCATGTCAACTCACCGTCACACAACTGAGACTGACAAAATGACATCGTGTTTGAAATTTGTGTGATTGAAGTTGTTTTTGTGATTCAGGTCTGCGGATATGACACGACTGCCCCCAACGCCGGTCCTCTCTTCAGAGTTCCTGTGACAGTTATAATTCCTACTCGGTACGTTCACTCGGTACGGTCTTCTCTCTGTGATTCTGGTACCTCCGCATGCGTAACGTGTGTTTGTGTCTTATAGAGTGTCTGACAGCCGCAGTCAGGAGGTCACGTTTTCAGATGTGCATTTCAGACCGGGACAGATTCGTCGACATTTTATTACTGTCCCTCAGGGTGCTTCATGGGCAGGTAACGTGTTTTTGTGTTCATGAACAAGAAAATAAATATTTAGTTCCAGTCGTCTTCTATAGTTCATTATGTCTTTTTCAGAGATCACACTGACGTCTCACTCCGGAGATGTGTCATCCAAGTTTGTCCTGCATGCGGTTCATCTGGTGAAGCAGCGGGCATATCGAGCCAATGAGTTTTATAAGTTCTCCTCACTGCTGGAGAAGGGCTCTCTGATGGAGGCATTTCCTGTTCTGGTACGTCACAATTCTTTATTTTATTTATGGGACCAAATCAGAGATTACCATCTGTTGAGACTGTGCTGGCTGGTGTTTGTTTAATATGAATGTATTTGTCATATGATTGCTTTTTTGTGTTTTCTTAGCCAGGACGGACTTTAGAACTGTGTGTTGCCCGGTGGTGGGCGAGTCTTGGTGATGTCACCATTGATTATGTAATTTCTTTCCACGGTTTGGTGGCATCACCCTCCCCTGTTCATATTGTGAGTAATTATTCATCTTCATTGTTAGCTGGTTTTACTAATAAGATTGTGTATAGAGAATATCTTTGCCGGTTTCTGTTATGAATCGTCTCCTGTAATGTGTTTCCTGTTTCTAGCATGCTTCTGAAGGCATATCGAGTTTTGAGGTTTCGTCTCCTTTGAGATATGAAGATGTTTCTCCGACCATCACACTAAAGAACTGGGTTCAGCCCCTCAGGTTAGCACAAACACATCACTTACCCTCAATATGATTCAACTAATCCATAGTCATCTCATTAATGGGAATATGGGACTTATTTCAAATGCTCACGTGATGTGAACCACCTGCATTAGAATAAAAATGAATTATCCTTTAAATGGCATGAATTAAAATATTTATGTAATTCACGCTCTCTGATGTGTGTTTTCTGCAGGCCTGTAAGTGCTAAAATCAAACCTCTTGGTGTGAGAGATGTTCTTCCCAACAACAGACAGCTTTATGAGATCGTCCTCACTTACAGTTTCCACCAGGTGAGTTTTTACACACACACACACACACACACACACACACACACACACACAGAGAGAGACATTTAAGGGCAGGTGTGTGATTCAGTTTTATAATGACACTATACAGTACAGGCTGAATATTTAAAATATTGATTCTTGATTAATTTGTGTTTTTTTTGTTTTTCAGCCAAAGAGTGGAGAGGTGACGCCAAGCTGTCCTCTGCTCTGTGAGTTACTGTACGAGTCTGAGTTTGACAGTCAACTCTGGCTCCTGTTTGACCAGAACAAGAGGCTTATGGGATCTGGAGATGCCTATCCACACCAGGTACACAACACACACACATCAAGTACACGACACACGGACCAGGTACACAACACATACACAGGTATATAACGCACCTAGATGTACACACCTTTACTATTTTGAATCCCGGATGGAATAAAAAAGACTTGCGTACTAAAAGTAGCATCATCGTAATGTGAATCTAATCGTTCACACATACACAAACTCTTATCAGGATCATATGTTGATGTAAAATGATGTTGCATTCCACAGTACTCGCTGAAGCTGGAGAAGGGCGACTATACTGTACGCCTGCAGGTGCGTCATGAGCAACAGAGCGAGTTAGAGCGTTTAAAAGATCTGGCCTTTGTTGTTTCTCATCGTCTCACCAACACGCTCTCGCTGGACGTCTACGAGACGCACCGCACCGCCATGTTGGCCAAGAAGAAAGCCAACTCCATCACACTGAGCCCTGGATCTTCACAGCCATTTTACATCACCTCACTACCTGATGACAAGTTAGTTTACCTCAGCTTACGTCTTTCAGTCATCTGTACATGACACAAGGACTTAAAACATCATGTCTGTGTTTTCCAGGATTCCAAAAGGTGCTGGTCCTGGTGGATATATGACCGGCTCTCTGGTTTTGCCCAAGAATGAGTTTGGCAAAAAAGCTGTGAGTGTCCTGTGCTCTTTACACACACACACACACACACACACACACTTGCTGTACATGCTGTGTTTAGCTTCACTGCTGTCATGTGCCTGATGGTGGTGCTGTTTTATTACTCAGACAGTCTGTGTGTTTATAGAAATTTCATTTGATTCTCTGTCTGCTGGTGGCATGCACATCCATCACTGCTGGTTCTCACCATGTGCTTTGGTCTCCACTGTTTCATGTTCTGTTTAATAGGATAGTTCACCCCAAAAAATTAAAATTCTTTAATTTATTCATCCTCATATGATCTTACTTTAATGTACTCATGATTATAATGCAAAAAAACAGTCAGCCGGTAAAGAGAGCAGAGGACAGGCTGTGTGTGTGTGTAGCTCTCTCATGTGTGTTGTTTTGATCGGCAGGGTCAAGCGACAGCCAAACGACAAGGAAAATTTAAAAAGGTACTGAACGGGTAGATCCATAAGAACAGAATCACTGTCTGCTAGATCGTAAAGCAGGAGAAGCTTAACAGCAGTGACCCAATAAAATGACCTCATATCTGTGAATCAAACAATATACACAGTTTACATGCAGACACACACACACACACACTACAGATTAAACTTTAAACATTCACTCTGCACACAGATCTTTTAATATCAAACATCTCATTTGTTTGAAGTGAGTTTGAATGTATATCAACAGTGTTTTCATAGAGACAGCTTTAGGGCGTGAGGGAATGGAGGTTCATGCACGCTTCGGCTGTTCTTCTGACTCTGTTTTTTTCTTTCAGGATATCGTGCCAATTGTTTATCACCTGATTCCCGCTCCCAACAAGTCAAAGAATGGAAAGGAGAAGGAGAAAGAAGGAGAGAAAGAGAAGGAGCGTGATGTGAAGGATGAGTTTTCAGAGGCTCTCAGAGATCTGAAGATCCAGTGGATGACCAAGTGAGTCTTGGTGTCTGGGTATCACAGCCAACTTCTTCTTATTGAGTGAAGTTTCATGTGATCCTGTCTTTGTTTTTTAAGGTTGGATAATGGTTCACTGTACGAGGAGCTGAAGGAGATGTTTCCCACACACCTGCCTTTGCATGTTCAGAGACTTCATCAGCTGGACTCGGAGAAGGTTGATCTCGCACACCGTTTGCATTGCGTTATATTAAAAACCCAAAATTAAAGAGGAGCATTTCTTTCGTTAAATCCATTTAGAGGTTTACATCTAGATTACGTATAGATATGTACTTAAGGACGTTTTCACGAACAATGTTGTGCATACACCGATTCACAGGCTAGATTTAGTTTGTTCTGTAGATTTTGTGATGAAACGTGTTGTAATGTTGTGGCGTCTTTTTACAGGAACGCCTGAAACGTTTGGTTGACATCATAGTGGCTGCTGATGTTGTGATGTTACACATTGACCAGACAGCGCTGGCGGTCTATCTCACCATGAAGACAGACCCCCGACCGGACGCAGCCTCCATCAAGAGGTGCAGGGCATGTGTTTTTAACAGTCCCAGAATGCACTGCAGCATGCTTATTGATAAAATAAATAGAAATCCATAGAACGATAATTTGGCATACAGCAATCAAATGTCAAGTCATATCATATCATTCATTGGATGCCTAAAACCGAGTATACCGATATAAACTGGCAGATAGTTGACGTAAATGTGTTGCTGGTGTTTGTTTGTGCAGTGATATGGAGAAACAGAAGTCAGCGCTGTTAGACGCTCTCTGCAGGAAGGGTTGTGCGCTATCCGATCAGGTCTTGCAATCTGCAGCACAGGACGGCGCTAGTGCCAGCGAGGTGGGCAGCTCGGAGGAAGACCCGCAGAATGTGGCCAAAGCTCTGACGGACACCTTCTGGGAAGTGCAGAAGTGGGCGGAGCTCACAGACTCCAAGGTACGGTCTTTTACCATGTTTACAACAAAAAAATTATATTTTATTTAGCATAACCCTTGCTTTGTTCTTTTTAGGTTTTAACGTTCTCCTACAAACACGCGTTAGCAAATAAAATGTATGGAAGAGCTTTGAAATATGCAACGAAAATCGTGGAGGACAAACCCAGCAAAGAAAACTGGAGAAATTGCATACAGGTAAGATATCTCACGACACAACTGTTTAACCACCTCATAAAATATCAGGTTGGGCCACACATAATCAGTATAGATGGTATAATGTTTGTCTGTCTTCTACAGTTGATGAAGTCTCTGGGCTGGACCCACTGCGCCTCATACGCCGAGAACGGTCTTCCCATCATGTATCCGTCTGACTACATCCCATTCTAAACTTGTACCGCGGTAATACCCTTCACACCACCCAGCCACCTTCAACACAGGACACAAGCCTTCGAATGCAGATGTTTGTTTGTTTTTAACTAGGAAGACTCTTAATGCTTTTTGGAAACCTCATATCACACAGCTTTGTGCTGATCTGATATTTGACTGGCATACAGCTCACGTCGAGTTTGATGGGATTTTTCGTAACGCACATTTTGCCGTCTCTCAGTTTCAACAGAAGTTTCAGTGTTTGTTTTTTCATTAGGGGCAAACCTTCATCTTATATAATCACTTATATTGTTCTTCGAAAAGGACATTAAAAACATTTGAAAGAGCTTTTGTTTGGCTTCTGTGGACATGCATACACCTGCCAGCAAAAACAAGGAGAGAAACGACACGCGTGTACAAATGCTTTATTGTAATACACGATTATAACTTAAAAGGCAATATGATGTAAGCTTTTTCTGTGGTCAAATCTCACACCGGGTTATATTCACCCCAAAATCAAAAGACAAAATTAATTTAAGATGTTAAATCTCAATGTAATATAGTACAAAAATATCTCACCATTCAACATTATATACTTCACAGTTTAAACAATATTTGTCATCAAAACAAGCTTTATTTTTATAACGTACAAATAATTGTTTTCTTTTCATTTTGGGGTGAAATCCAGACATTGCTCCTGCGTTTTATTTAAATCTAATGTATGCATGTTTTTTGAAGACACGAGGGTCATGTTTCATAGCCCTAAGTTTTGTGATGTTCTGCTTAAGATGGATTTGTTTTTTGTGTGAGCTCAAACAAGTTGTCGTGTTTAAATATTTGCTTTTATCTTGCGTTTCTTGACGCATCATTTACACTTCTGTTGAAATTTGTCATCTCGCCTCATGGATGGCGTTTGTGAGCGAGGAAAGCCAACGACTCATTCTATGTTTAATAATACACACAGTGTCAAAGGAACAAATACCTCCTGACGTAATGTCACATCCTGTTTCTCAGCAGTGGACTGTTGCTTTGCTTTTTAAATGTCTTGATTTTCACCTTCTGGTTTTATTTGCCGGGGCTCACAGCTTTTCCAGCGACACGTTCCTCAATAATGGCCTTAAATCTTCAATTCCGTCCCACACTGAGTTTCTTCAGGAAACTGCGTATCACATTCTGTATGAAAAACCCTTACATATCTGCAGATATATTTATGAATGTCTTGTATTTATAAAGTATAAACTGAAAACTAGCCAATGCCATCATTTTAAATGCATTTTAATTACATTGAGAGAATATGTTGATGTTGTTTTATACCCCTTACTCCTCATTTCAGAAGTAACAGCCGGTTATTTTGGTATCACTGTAAATGACCTGAATAATGTTCATTGATAAAGATTCAGAATAAAATGATCTGGAACTGAAATATTTCTACTATTTTTACAGATTTATTGACAACAACAGAAATTACTTTTTAATAGCAAAGTTGAAATACATTGTATACATTTTTTTTACACACGTCTTTATCTGATCTGAAGATGCAAAAGAAGATATTTTGAGAAATGTCTCAGTAGTTTTGTGTCTATACAATGGAAGTCAACATTTAAAATTAAAACAAGTTCTTAAGATGAAAGTCCTACAGGTTTGTACTTTTTATTGATAATATACTATAACAGTTTCTTTCTGATACTTTTGGATTTCTTTGTGATATTTGGGATGTTACTGTATCTTGGTTGGCCTTTGGTTCTCTGGTGTCTTTGTTTGCCAACACAACAATTCTTTTTATTTTCTTAATTTATTTCAAGTCTATTTTTTCCTTCTTTTCCGCTTGTTCTTGACATCTTCCTCATCTCTACATACTTCGCTTGTTCCTCCACCATAATTTCTTTCCAGTGTGCCGTCGCCCTCATCTCTGTCGTCCTCATTGAATCCTGCAGGACGTCTCTTCCAGTTTGTGCTCTCCTCTCGCTCATCTATCTTTCATCACATCCTCTGGCGGTGGCCGAGTAAATCCGCACATCATCCATCTCCGTCAGTAACGTGCTGTTAAAATCCTTCTGAAAGTTCTCAACGAACACCAGGTCCGACTGAAAGCGGATCTTGTTCGCCCAGATCAGAGTTGTTCCTCTTTGACAGAAGTGACGCATGGTGGAGAGAAGCTCAGGTAGGAAATCGTGGTGATACACAACATCTGCCGCCAGTACGTAGTCGTAATGGTGAGCCGAGCGTTGAAACGTCTCCTCCAATTCGTGTCCCCAAGACAAAGCTAAAACCTTCGGCTCGTGTCTCCGGTAGGACCTGGTGTTTCTGTTTAAGTTGCACGTCAAATTACCCAGAATCTCTGGAAGATCTGTGGCTGTGAGTTTAGCACCTAGAGATAAAAAGTTATGAGATTAGACGAATACAATGAAAATTATTTTTATCACGTTAAATATCACATTTTAGTACCCAGCAGCGTAGCGACTATTGAGACGAGACCCGTTCCAGCGCCGAGCTCCAGGGTGGATTTATGGAGGAGATCGATCTGCTGTTGCCCTGCCGGGGTGTCCAGGAATCGGCAGAGGGCTAAAGCCTACAACATCCAAACCGAGAAAGTGTTTGTAGACTTTATTCTGTGCATATGCAAAGTTTTTCAAAACTCACCGCCGGCCATATCGTGCCACCATAAGAATCAATGGATTCTTCAATTCGGATTTCATGACCCAGAAAATAGTAAATCTCTTTGCTAGGTTTGTAGTAGACGGTGGGAGCCCAAAACATCTGACGCGTCTTATCTGGTTCTGATGAAACAAGATTTTTGTCATTTCAAACCTGTATGACTTTGCACAACCCAAAAGAAGAAATTTTGTAGAACGTTGGTAACCAAACAACAATCATTGACACATTGACACAAAACCACCGCCGAGACATTTCTCAAAATATCTTCTTTTGTGTTCCACTTTGTCGTGTACAGGTTGCAAACAACATGAGGGTGAATAAACAATGACACTTTTTGTTTGTTTGTAGGAAACTATCCCTTTAAGATAATATATGTTGATGTTTAAAATGCCAACCTGAATATTCCTCCTCTTGGGATCCTTCACGGTCTTCATATTTCTCCTCTGAAATGTTTTGTGAGTTTTCTACCACTGGGTTCACTCCATCATCATCGTCGCTGTCTTTCGTTCTTGAATCGGGATGCTCCTGATCCTGACAATCCTCCCAAATATCACTTGTGTGACTCTCCTCCTCCCGCTCATCTTCAGTCTCCCTGCTGGTGGCCACGTAAATCCTCACCTCATCCCTCTCTGTGAGCAGTGTGCTGTTAAAGCATTTCTGGAAGTCCTCTATGAAGCCTAGATCTCTGGCGTACCGAACCTTATTGGCCCAGACCAGCGTGGTGCCCGGCTGGCAGAAGTGACGCATGGTGAGCAGAAGCTCGGGCAGGTAGTCATGGTGATAAACCACATCGGTGGCCAGCACATAATCATAATAATGTGTGGATCTGGGGAAGGTCTCCTCTAGCTTGTGACCCCAAAATAGTTCTGTTACCAGGGGCTCATGTTGCCGACGGCCTCTGGTGTTCCGGTTGAGGTTACATGTCAGATTACCCAGAATCTCGGGTAAATCCGTGGCTGTGAGTTTGGCACCTTCAGAGTAATTTTCAGAGATTATCTTGTGATAAAAAACACAATCTTGACACAAAAAAACAGTAAAAAATGGTTTTATTATAGTAAAAGTGTAATACCCATGGGATTGATTGATTACATTAACCACAAATGTAGTAAATGGTTAATGGTTCATTTCTTGTTACCATGTTTAACTACATGGTTTTATTTGTAGTAAATCATGGTAAAGTTTGTAATTATGTTCCCAAAAGTGACACTTTTCAGTGTAATTTTTCATGTGTTATATCTGAGCTTTTTTATTCTTTTGTTTTATTTAGCAAAGATGTTTTTTTATATACTTTTTGTAAGAGAGAATGAATCTGTCCATCTCAAAACTTGACAGAATTTTACCACAAACATGGTTGGTTGCAAAAATGGTGCATTGATTATTATTGGTAAAACTATGGTTTTACTATAGTAACCATGTTTTTTTTTAAACTGAAACCATGATTAAATTTTATAAGGCTAAGTTTCTTCTGGAGTCAAATGAAACATTTCTGATAACATAATGAGCATAAATGAGTTTTGATAGTTTCACTCTTTCTCTCATATGAATTCTATAGGTCACACAGACAACAATATTAATGCGTTTATGAACATGTACTTCAAAAGTTTGCATTTTTAGTTTTTCAAAATGTCATTGTTGTGTAAATAAAAAGCCAAAACACCAAAACGTTTTGCATTTTTAGTTGGAAACAGTGTCATTTCTTGTTGTGTTCACTGTGTTTTGTAATATTTGGATGAACTGTTCACTTACCCAACAGTGTGACTACGACTGAAAGAAGACCAGTTCCAGCTCCAAGCTCGAGAACAGATTTGTCACGTAAATGTATTTGTTGTTGACCCTCCGCTGTGTCCAAGAATCTACAGAGTGCAAGTGCCTGTGGACACATTATTACAATGATCTATTCAGGTGTAAGGATTTCATGCATTTCTAGCTTTAAGACTTCAGGTGGACCACAGGATGGGTCTGTCAGTCTGGAATCACGAGTCTTATGACTGGACGGACCAGTCAGTTTGATATCAGTTTGCATGAAATTCAAGTTTGATTCAGAAACATTTCTACTATTTAAAGAAACTCACTGCCGGCCAGATTGTAGCTCCAAAAGAATCAATGGACTCATGGATTGCAATCTTCTGTCCTAAGAAATGGTAAATTTCTTTTCCTGGCATGTAGTAAATGGTGGGTGCCCATGATCTCAGATAGTCCTGCTGTTTGTCAGTCTCTGAAAGAGATTCAACAAATCAGACTTTAGCACTTTGGGTGAAGTTATCTAACACAATTTGTTTCATGTACATGTTTTACCTGTTGAATCTGATTTTGAGTTTCTTTCAGCATCTTCATGTCCACTTTCCGTAGATTCACAGTTTTGTTTATCTTTAAATCTCTCTTTAAAAGTCTCACGGTCTTCTGTATCCTCCTGAAGTTCTGCTTTTCTTTCCACGTCCTTTTCAACAAACACCTCATCCGTTAATAATTTCTGCTTTTGTATTTCCACAATGTTTGATTCGCATTGCATTTCCGAGGACTTCTTTGATTCTTTGCGTTTATCTTCTGCACCCTTAATGTCGGTCGTCTCATTCTCTACCTTCACAACTTCCTCCATTACTTCTTCACGTTCTTCTTTGACAGTGGCAGAATAAATCGTAACCTCTCCGTTATCCTCTAGCAGGTTGGTGTTGAAGACTCTCTTGAAGTTCTCCGTAAACACCATGTCGGATTGGAAGCGGACCTTATTGGCCCAGATGAGCGTCGTGCCCGGCTGGCAGAAGTGCTTCATGGTGACCAGTAATTCCTCCAGGAAGTCATGCTGATAAACCACATCGGCTGCCAGGATATAATCGTACCTGTAGACCGAGTGAGGAAAGGTCTTGTCGAGCTCATAACCCCAGAAGAGCTTGGCCGCTTGCGGTGTGTATCTGCAATGGCCTCTTGTGTTTCGAGACAAGTTACATGTCAAGTTCCCGAGGACCTCGGGCAGGTCAGTCGCTGTCACCCAAGCACCTGGTGATGATGTACACGTAATAAAAAAGATGATATGACCTGATATGATACTCATTTTTGTACTGACCTAATAAACTGGCCACAATAGACACGAGACCAGTTCCAGCGCCGATCTCCAGCACCGCCTTGTCTTTAAGATCTCGATTAGACTCGAGGTAGCGACACAGAGCCAGAGCCTGAAAAAATAATAAAATCAGCGATGATTGACATCTGTTAGCGACAAGTATACAAATCTTGATGTTAAAGAAGTGTGTTTTTTTGCACAAAATATGCCATCAGAAAATAATACACAAACACTTTTGTTAGAAGTTGTGCTACAAATCGGGTCAAACATAAAAAGAGATATTTTAAAGTATAATATTGGAAAAATAACACACATCACATATGTGTTGAATTTGTGTGTAATCTTACTGCCGGCCAGATGATGGAATCAAACGAATCAATAGATTCCCAGATTTTGATCTCATGACCGGCGAAATTGTAAATCTCCTTTCCAATGGTGGACAGGACACTGGGCGTCCAGACTGTCTTACACTGGAGGACTTCAGCTTCTGTTCAATATTACGAATAAAAATCAATGAATTCATCATTCAAACCTGTTACTGTATTAAGAGAACCCTTAAGAAAGAAAAATTACAGATCATCTAAGGTTATTTCTCCTAGACATCAGTGAGATTAAATGGAGAGCAAGTGGAAAGTCTCATCTGTGTTTTAGATGCTTCTCGTGAAAAAAGGAGTCCGAAATCTCACAAATGTCTCCCTTAGAGTTTCAGAAATAATCTCAGAAATGTCTTAAACTCAGATCAGATTTTTTGCAATCAAATGTCAATATTATTAAAGATCTTAATATAAACTCAAACATTTCTCATCAGATTTACCCAAATCCAGATGATTTTTCAATCTACATTCATTTATACCTGCATCCTCTTCGTGGATTTCAACAATTGTCTTATTTGTTTCTCATAAGCAGTTTTTGGAGAAACATTAACTTCATATTTAAACGAAACACAACTGAGACTTCCATCAAAAAAGCAACATCTGAGCAATAACATCCTCTGTGAAGCTTCTCTTTTATAACATTATTAAACAAATCTGTATATTTGTGTTACTAACCATCTTGCATTTCATTCTCTTTTGTTTTCAGTGTCTCTTCTGTGACCGCTGTGATACTTTCACACTGTTCACAATCCATGCAAATATCTGTCCCACAAAACAAGTTAAAGAACTAAACACGATAAACTCACATTTTCTTAATGTTTACGCATTATGCATCTTAATAAAATAAAAAACGTAATAGGAAAGCAATACTAGTAATCCTTTTAATAAAATACTGTAAACTCTACTGTACTCATTTGTAAAAGAGCAAACAAGGTAAAATGCTTGTAAATTACTGTATCGTTCAGTTGCTCGAGAAAACGAAATAATGTAATCTCTGTCGTCTCTGATGGCTGCACAGAAGATTCAGTCTGTTGAGTTACTGTATTTTTTGCAGAGAGATCCGATAAGAAACTGCATCTGTAATCCCAAATGCATCCCGCTGCAGTGTCCCACTGACATGAGTCTAAATAAAGCTGGAGAAACTCTTATAGACATCCACACAAAGCCCTCAATCCGGGAGCTCAGCTGCTATTTAAGGAAGCGGTTTAAAGCTTTTGTTGGCACAATGTGATATAATAGAAGATATTGAGAATGTTGGCGCTCTGACTGTTGATGGTATGTGTTTGGTCGACTCATGTTATGTCTCAAGAAGTGTATGTGAGTCTTTCTTCAGGGGAACGCAAAGAAGATATTTTGAGAAAATGTGATTTTGTGTTGATATGATGGAAGAGTTCAAAGTTGTTTGGTAACCAACATTCTTCAAAATATCTTCTTTTTGTGTTCTGCAGAAGAAAGAAAGTCATACAGGTTTGCCTTAAAACTTTAAACTGATGCGATCGTCTAAAAAAATAATTTTGTTTATGCACCATTTACATTCTTTATAGCTTTTATTTCTGGAGTGAAACACGACCCAGACATGTCGGATTCCCTTTAACTCTTAATTTCAATCCCGCATTCTTCTGCACGAGTCCAGGCGGCTGGCTAAATGGATTCTGCAGAAGGGAAACCCAATAACAAGTGTACCATCTCTCAAGTCTGCATGACTTCACCGGATAACCACATCCAACCTCCTGATTTAAATTCTCTCTGGAGCTTCTCTTGTTTCATGTGATTGTCAAACCCCCTGGAAATTTAGGGGCCATCAGATTCCCCCCATGTAGGGCTCGATATGCTCCCGCTCGGATACTGGTTACATCATTCGGACACATTTACACCATTTGGCTCTTATGGGACTGGAATAAACATATTTTATCAGTGAACTTCAGATCCAAATAGAGAAGAAAAAACACATGAGATCTCTGTTGTTTCTCCAAGACTTCAATAAAGAGCAAATGGGAACTTTTGCTTAAATCGCATCTGTTTCTCAGATATTTTTCGAAAGAAAAAGAGTCAGAAATGTCACAAATGTCTCCATTAGTGTTTCAAAAGAGGTCTCAAACTGAGCTCAAATCCAGATTATTTTACCTCTACAATCTACATTCATTTTACACCCCCATACTCTTCATGGATTTCAACAATTGTCTCATTATTTCTATTTTTATTCTCCTAAGCAATTTTAGAATAATGCAATAAATTTTTCCTCCAGGGCTTGATATAAACATATTTGTTTCATGTTATGATGCTGCTGGGCTGAAAGCGCGTGATGGTGATATTAGATATCTCAGTAAATCACCAGTGGATGTGTCCAATTGGGCATTGGCCAGAAGAACCAGAAAGATGCCTCTACGTGCTGTTAGTCATCACACAGACATCTGGTCCGTACATCCTTATAACATAGATCTCTTTGATGCGAACTCAAATGTACATTTCTTTTTTGTTTCTGTATAGGAGATAAAAATAATAAGAGAAGCTGTGAAAACTGAAGTGATTGTGGTTTTATTGAAGATTAAGATTAAAGATGAAATCTTACACTGCTGGAAAATATTATAAAATATAATATAAGTACTCAAAGCATTTTTATGAAAGGCTTGAAAACGATTTGTGATGTGATAAAAAGATATTACATTCAAATAAAATATAAAAATACTGCAGAGTTACTTTAGATTCACCAAAGTTTTGTTTTAGTTTTATTAATATTTTATTCTTTAATAATGTATTTGTTCTGAATTTTCATGCTTGGTTTTTGTTATGTTATTTTATTTGTTAGTTTGAACTATTTTTACATTATTATTTAATAGTTTTAGTATTTTATGTAGATATAATTTATTTATTTATTTAAGTTTTGATTATTATTATTATTAATAAATGATTATTTATTAATAATTTGATTTAATGGTGCGCAATAAAGGCAACATTTCAAATGTTCATTTAGCTTAAGTTTCTTAAGACAAAATTCCATAAATATGTTTTAATATTAACTATTAATATTCAAGAATTAGCTATTAAGCGTCAACAAAGATTCTAACCTAATAAACAAACACATTTCCATGGATTGTAGAGTTTCTTGCTCTTAAAGTCAACATGAAACAAAATCCTTTTTATAATGAATAATAATTCTGATGACAAACTTCATGTCAATGTCATGGTATAATGTTCATAAGACCAGGAATGTGTATATGAAGAAAGTAAACAGATTCAATTTTGATTTCACGTTAACTTTAGAAAGTAAACAACGAAAGCCATACATCGATACTGTGACTCAATCCAGTCTATGCCACGTGTCTGTGTCTTTTCCGTGCGCTGTACAACTTTATATTAAGACTGGGCAGATCGTAGAGCTCCTGCAGGTGAAAGAGTTTCTCAAATCTGTCCACAAAGCTGTTCTCTGGATCCAGACGAAACCTCATGGCCCATAAGATGACGGTGTTATCGGAACACAGGTGCATGAAGGTCTCCATCAGCTCGTCCAGATACGGGTGTGAGTAAACCACATCTGCAGCCATGATGTAGTCGTATTGGCAGGATGCCCGTGGGAAGCGTTCCTCCAGCTGTTGGCCCCAGCTGAGCTCGGTCACGTTCGGCTCGTGTCGACAGCGTCCTCGGGTGTTGTGTTGAATGTTGTGCCTCAGGTTACTCAGAACATCCGGCAGGTCCGTTGAGGTCACCTTTGCACCTTTGGACAGGAACAACAGTGCCGTGGTATTACAACACTGTGATGGTTTTTATGGTACCGGTCACTCTTACCTAAAATGCTGGTTACTATGGTTACCAGTCCCGTCCCGGCTCCCAGTTCAATGATGTTTTTATCCACGAGGTTGAATTCATCACGGTGACAGTCGAGGAAATGGCACAGCACCATGGCCTTAAAAGAGCAAGTCACAAAGTGTTACTTTTCCCTGAATGCTGACTGACAAGCACACTACAGCGATACGTACGGAAGGCCACAACACAGCACCGTAGCAGTCTGTCGACTCTCTGATTTTAATCTCTATGTCCGCGAAGATGTAACCTTCCCAAGCTTGTATTTTGATCAGTGATGGACGAAAATGTCTCTTCATTATCTCTGCGGCCAGCTCGGCATCCGCCGACGCTTCTGAAAACAGAACGGACGCAAAAGTCACTTTTAAAGAAACATCTACGAAATGAAACATAATTTACAAAAAAAGATTATTACATTTAACCAAGGTACCACTTATTCACTACCTATTCACCATGGTATTGCTACAGTAAGTTTAACCTTTGCATAATGTAGTAAATCTGCACTGTAAAAAAACGATTTAACATACTTATTTTTTTTTTTTTTTTTACAGATTTTTCACATTAAAACCCCCCCAGAATTTTACTGTTTTATTTTTACAGATTTTTAATGTATTTTTACTTAAAAACGTAAAAATGACAGAAAAACACTGCAAATTTACAAGAAAAACTTTTTTCCAGTTTATTTCTGGCGCCCTAGCTGTTTAGTCAGAAAAGTTTTTTTGAACAAGATTTTTTTAAATTATGGTCAAAAAAATGTAAAATTACAGAAAAATACAACACATTTACAAGAAAAATGGGGAAAACAATGTATTATATATCCGTATATCCTGTAATTTTACAGGTCAAAAATGTTATTTTATGGTATATTTCTCCAGCTCCAATTTTTTTACGGAATTATTTTTTACAATCTTTATGTAGTTATTTAGATGATATAAAGTCATAATATTTAAACTGATTTTAGTTAAATTGATCACTTATTGAAGAAAACAATATTATTTATGTTCCAAATTTTGAATGCAACCCCGTCGCATTCGGTTGCATTGCGAATCACAGGAAGTGACATCATCTGGATCCTGCTGACAGCGGTGGTAAATTATAAATATTCTCATTACAGCTGAGCTGTGTCCATTTTTATACAATTTAAAGTGTTTTGAAAGTATTGAGCATGATTTAACAACACATGCAAATGTTTACAAATGACGATAGAAGCCAACAAGGCATTTATCGCGTCGCATTCTGTTTCTTTTTTATAATAGGTTCTACAGACATTTTTCGTCCGGTGTAAGTTAGACAGGGTCGTCGTAACAATAAACCATATAAAAGAGTCATGTGACATGTTTTACTTTTTGTCGGCTGTGTTGTTAAGACACAACTTCATACATTCACAGAGGCAGAGAATATATGTGTATTTATCGTCATGAAGAAAACAATATATTTTCACCCACCCTTGACACTGCTTCCATCCTGCTCCATTTCTGTCTTCTTAAGTTTTATTAATTCCTTATAAGTTGATCTTCAGTCGAGCATGTCCAGCTCTCTTTACTCTCAATGACGTTTGACTGACAGAAGCAGGTGAGGTGAATGGAGGGGGGGGGGGGGGGCTTGGGAACCCTTCTTCTCCCGTGGGACTAATGTATAGAGTAACAGTAAACACACACATATTGGCACGATCACAGTTTATCATAACTGAGAGATGATCTAGTCATTCTGATGCTTCAGGCTTGAAAACAAGAATGTAGATTGTGTTTTGGATGCTTATAATAACTCCTCTATCATAACAGCTGAACTCCTTTGACCTTTACGGTGAAGTGTTGTGCTGTTTTTCAGTAGACTTCTGTGTAATATGGTATTTTACCGCATTACAGATCATGACACAAGATCATTTCCAAATCCTTGAAGTAAAGTCTAACTGAAGGTGAAGTGTGGTGTCTATAGAGGCCAAAAATCTAAAAATCTTGATTTTGATAATTCTTTCTGTTGAAAATAAATATACTTAAATAATGAAGAAAACCAAAATATGAAATGCCAAAGGTAAATATTTACTAAGTAATCTAATTTAAACTAAGTGCATTTTGTAGAAGAGGACCAAAATGACAATTTTTCACCCCAAAATGAGTTCAAAGGCTACACTATTTTTGGGTATATGATTTTGTAAAGGACATTTTTATTTTAAGAGAAAAATCTTTTTGTTCTTTTGCACGCCAAAATTCTAACATTAAAAAATGAAAAATCGATCATAATTTATTCAAAACCTGTATATGACCGTCTCTTCTGTGGAACACAAATGAAGATATTTTGAGAAATGTCTCAGTGGTTTTGTGGCGATAATGGAAATCAATGGGGATCAATGTTGTTTGGTTACCAACATTATTCAAAATATTTTCTTTTGTGTTCTGTTAAAGAAAAAATGTCATACAGGTTTGGAATGATGTGGGTGAGGAATTTTTCATTTTTGGGTGAACAAAAAATTTATTTTTACAGAAAAATACTGACCAAAATCTGCATTTTCATCCTGGGAAGTTCCCAATATTGAATTGATTTACTCAAAATGATCATATTGTCAAAAATGATTTAAATAGAATTTGGATCACAGTACACCACATAATCAACTCATCTTATGGGAAAATGTAAATATTTTAGGAGGCGGCAAAATAGTCCTATAAATTTGTACAATTGTGACAAAATTGCACAATTACCCCATTTCTAAATCTAGCATCACTCTGCGAAAACAGATCGTACAAATATCATACGAATTAGTCAGTTAAGAACTGTGATGAGATTGTTTTGGCATATTCATATTAACATGAATGCTACACACATGCTAAAGTTTTTAGATACTGATAAACTGTAAGATGCTGTTATACTGAAATAAGCATAAACCAGACCTCAATTATATAGCAATACATATTTTAATATGCATTTAATAATTTATACAAAATACTCATTGAAAACACATTTCATGATTACGCTTTTAATTCAATCTCATCCGTCTCTTATTAAATACGTTGTCATAACTTTTTGCCCCTTCCTCTTCCTCCAGTTCGCTTTCCTCTTCCTCTTCCTCCTGTCTTCCCCTCAAAGAACACAGATCGCGCTATAACCATAGTGACACCCCTCCCACGCTCCGCCTCATCCTCTGAGCTGGAGCTGCTCGACTCCACCCGCATCTGCTTCCTGTCCTGAGAAACTTCACCAACTTTCCCATCCCACATCATCTCCTCCGGCACGTCTGCAGATGACCCTATAAACCCTCCTGATAATGTGGCTTGCTGTATGCAGCTCTCATTATTGCCTGCTTTAGGTGGAGATGTCTCTTCATCATCACCATCATCTTCCTCTCTTTCTTTTCTCTTTAGGCAGGTGACGGCTCTGCGCAGACGCTGACTGCGTATGCACTGCCTCTCCTGCTGCTCTAGACGGAAGAACGAATCGATGCGCAGCTGCGTCTGCAATTAGATTTCAATTCACTTGTTTAGTGCATTTGCGTTTATGAACAGCTTGATGAATAGATGTCCATGTCAAATTTAATAAACGGCCATGTACCATCTAATAAATGCATGAATGTATTTCACCTGCTGAGCGTTAAACTGTTTCAACACCGGCTGTAAAATCTCTTCTGTTTTTTTGCTGTTCCAACCAAAACGGCTTGTACAGAACTTAAGACGTGTTAAGAAATTTAAAAAGAATATATAACACACACACGAGAAAAGAAACTGATATGATATAAATAACACAAGGATATTCTTTAAGGAGATCCAGCTGTGGGCGGCCCCAGCTGAAGGAGGTGTCTGATTGGTCCACGGTGGGATGGAGGTACGCCTGAGCCACGGCAGGGTTTGGAAAACCAGGATGAAGCTGAAGATCTCTGAGTTTCTTCTTGACTTTTGTGTCTTTAGGATTAGCAGCGAGTTTCTTCTTCTCTTGAGCTTCAGACCACCAGTTACTACATCACACATAGAAGATCAGAGATCATGAAGATGTGTTAAGATTGTTTGATTTAAACCGGCGTGAATGTGTTTCTCACCTGAAATCATTGAGAGACTGTAGGCCGGTACCAGGAAACTCATTCAGTATCTCCATTCCTGTGACGTAACCCACCCCTGAGATGCCCTCCGTGTAGTCGCTGCCCAGCAGATAGGCCAGATTTATCATCTTGATCCGATCCAAACCTACATTTGAAGAACATGTGTTATTTCCTCCAAACTCAAGAAAGACATAGATGAGCTTCATTTAACGTTAAAGATTCTCACCCAGTTGGTTCTGCATGTCTGTGGACTGGAAATGCTCCACATATTTGTTCTGGTTAAAAAAGTTCTTGTAGACTTGGCGGCCGCCGAAGAGCCAGATGTCGCTGTCGTCTGTGATGGTGCCGTGTGTTTGGTCCAGGTGGTCCAGCGTGGCACACTGGGCTTCGGCCTCCATGGGCGCGATGATGAAGGGCACACCGAATAACCTCAACAGCTCCTGAGAGCAGATCAGAGAACAACTTTGATTGAATATCAGACATTTCAGACCTCGAATGCTGCAAAGAAAACAAGTTCATATTCACTTTTATGCAATACAACAGTAAGGAAAAGTTATTTTATGTGATTTTTATCAGCTTTCACATTGCTGTTGGATTGCTTTGTCACTCCTGAGGTTTGATTTTGTTGAAATTCAATAGACAGTAGACCTAAAAGGCCACAATACATCTAGAAATGCGGATTAAATGAAAATATGGAATGGTCTCTTATATTAGAAAAAATACATAATAGACTGTTCATAAATCACAATCTCTGACAAGCACATACACACTCTCAAAAGCATGCACCTGACTCTCCTGACACATCTGTCCCGTCACTGTTGAGCTGGTCCGTTCCTGTTGCTGTTGTTGTTGCTTCAGGCTGGTCTGTTCCTCCTGTAGATCTCTCTCTAACTGCTCAAGCTCCTCCTGCAGGAGATCAAGCATTCATCTCAACTCTACACACCAGCATTAACAGCTTCTGCTACACCGATATTTACCACATCAATCTGATTCCATTCTTCAACAGCAGGTACACTTTCTGATGTCTTCATCTGACTGATGTTTCTTCTCTCGGTCTCCTCTTTCTCTTCCTCTGTCTCCTTCACATCCACGTCATCTGATCGGCTCTGATTGGCTGGTTCCTCTTCTGCTTTGGCGTGAGGTTCTTCTGCATCAGACAGCCTCTCCGCATCAGACACCTCGATAAAACTCTCTGGCAAAAACCAGACAAACACACAAGGGGATGGATGAGACGAGGCGTGCTGCATTAATAATTGCTAGCGTGTTGTGTTTGTACCTTCAGAGCTGCTGGTTTCTTCTTCATCTTCAGTCTTCACCACAATTCCTTTGTTCTCTTCATCTTTTTGATATTCAACAACATTCACAGGTTTCTGATCAGAGGAGGTGCTTTGCTTTTCTTCATCTTCTAAAACATCTGCTGGTTCTTGACAGTCTTCTGAGCTTTTGGGCCGAGAGCGTGAAGTGAGAACATGAGGTGTGCTCAAGACTCTCTGTGAGGAAACATCTTGAGTTAGAACAGAGATATCTTTCCTGAGATTGTGGCTCCTGATTTCTGTTGCCTCTCCCTCAGAGCTGCTCCTCTGTTCCTTATCTCTGGTGAAACTTCCACCATCTCCTAAAGCTTTCTGTATGGCCAACAAAGTCCTGGGTGATACGCCTCCATCTCCAGTAATCCCTCCATCAACAATCTGTTTCTCTTCATCCTCCGAACTGCTCACGATGATGTATTTCCTGTGTTTGTGACGTTCCGAGTCGTCCATCATGGCGCTCTGGATGGCATGTAATGTTCGAGGTGACATACTTCCATCCTTATCTTCTGCTCCCGTTGTTCCGGATCCGTCTGGTGCTCTCGTAGCAACTGCTTCATCCCCACCGTCATCATCATCGGAGCCGGAGTCCATCATAGCACTCTGGATGGCCTGTAGGGTGCGTGGAGATGGCGGAGCTCCATCTGACACCTGCTGAGTCGCAGTCTGTTCTGATGATGAGGAAGAAGAGGAAGGATTGTTCTCATCATCTACGATGGGTTTCCAAAGTGGCTCAGGTTTGCCTTTCGGCCTTTCCTTCCTCTCCCACGGAGTACTGGACCATAGTGCAGGAGTCGGCTGGCTATCTGCGGCATCGGCAGGCTTCTGAGACCCTGAAAAACATGAACAGAACCATTTTTTCACATAATACCATCTCACATAATACATGAATGATATTCTGACAGATTAACATCTGTATTAAGACCTTTAATCAGGATGTAATGAGAAGAATCCTCCGACACAACACGTCGCACCTCCACGTCCTGCTCTTTCCCCTTTCCGCACTGCTGCTCAACCCCCCCAGAGCTGCGATGACTTATTTCCTGCTGTACTCCCTCCAAACGCAGGTTCAGATTGTTTCTATGTAGGAGGCCAGCCAGCTGATACTGCGAGAACTCACTTGAACACTGCAGAAAAGTGTAAAAATAACATCAGCAAATACACACTTATGTTTTCTGTCCGTTCAAACAGCCGTACCTCTGGAGGTTTGTAGTACAGTGTGCGTCGTCTCTTGCTAAACTCCTTCATTTCCTTCAAGATTTCATGTTTGATTTCCGGCGGCATGAGTGTAAACTCCTCTGAATTAATGTCGACAGCATCAGGGTTTTCATAGATGTCCTGTTAATCACAAATAAGTTCATGTGTGTGTGTCATGGCAAGTATGTGAGCTCTGCTCTGATTGGTTCAGCTGACCTCAAATCTGCTGTTGGTCTGCACTGACTCATCTTCATCTCTCTCCATATCCTCCTCTGAACTAAGGGAGCAGTGTGTGAGGTACAAGAAATGGTAAAAAATTACATTTTATGTTATCATTATTATTATTGCATGTATTGCTTATTATCACCTGCTCTGTTCTTTCTCTTCATTGACGGGAAGAGCAGGCAGGACGTACATGTCATCTGCCTCATCTCTTCTCACAGAGGAGAGGCTGGGTATCGTCTCCTGACTGCAGTTACAAGATACACTCATAACGGATGAATCATGTTCACATCATTCTGTTTAATAAAATATGAATCATGTGTGTTTTAACTCGTACCTTGAATCCCCTAAAGCAGCTTTGATGGCTTGTCTCTTCAAAAACGTCCTGAGCAGCTTTTCATTGGTCTGTCTGGACTCACGTGTTATTTCCTCCCTCCGCTGTCTCCTCAGTGCCTGAGGAACACGTTTAAAAATCTCTCAGGAGCCAGATTCTCTAATCTCACATTTCACCATTACAGCTCTCTGTATCTGAACTCACCAGCGTCTGTTTCTTAAGCAGCGGCGCGTCTCCATCATAAACAAAGATGGGTTTGATCCGGAAGAACAGCAGCTTACAGAGGCGATGGAAGAGAGTGAGGAGATGAGCGTTCTGAACACTGTTTCCATCTCGATCCCGAACACCTTTGACTGCCTGATTCAGCCAGATACTGATATCTGTAACGGGTCAGTTATGGATCTAAACGGACTGGATACACCCAAAAAATACTATACAACAATTCATACAAATATAACACTTAACCACTCCACCCATGTTTAGGTACCATAGTATTAACATTGTACTAAGGTACCTCAGGGATGATAATACTTAATAAAAAAATGTCTGGAAGTTTTTCTTATTTTAGGCATCAGAGTAGTGAGATGAAACTGCAGGTCATGTACAGGATACCGACAGCTAAAATCTTCCCCTCCAGGGTTTCAGGATTGATGGGTTTTCCAGTGCTCTCCAAGAGCTTCCACAGTCCATGAACTCCCATTACACCTGCTCACAGACCTGAGATCAGCACACAAACTCACATTTAGATACTGGAGATCAAGCTATATATCTGGCTAGCTATATAAATCATAAACAGATAACCCAAAATAAACTAGTTTTTACGCTATCCCAGTGTTTTCTGCAATAAAAACATGCAGGAAACAACAATACAATTACTTTACTGAGTAACGTTTAGCAAAAATAAAACAAAATATCTACATATAAATGTTTAAAACGATCGCGCGTAAATGTATGAAGGAAGAACATAATTTTGAAAGAAAATATTGTATATTATCTCACTGTTCTTCAGAGTTGACGCGTGTCCGAACACATAATCATTCTCCTGGAAACAAGCGCCGAACACGAGTTCCCAGTCCAATAGTTCCGCTTCCGCTCAATCACTTCAGCTGTTTCCCCTTTAACATGGAAACTGTTAGCGGTGTGTCTGGTACGTGGCAAAATTCATGGCCAAATATCAGCATTTAACATTTGGTAAGTTCATTAATATCTTAACGATTTCGTTCGTTTTATGTCTCGGCTGCACATAACAGTATTGTTGTTTATTGACTGTTGTCTTTAGTCAAAGCGGCTCACACCGGATAAACAAACAGCGGTCGAGATAAACTCAGGACAAAGATCACAACCTTTGTTTATCAACACTTGTGTGTTCATGAAATATGTCTTTAAATAACAAACCATAAAACTGACATAGCCATGATTAAACATCGTCTTTGATATATTGATATTGGGTCTGCAACGAGTATGATTTAGACATTTGATAATTCTTTTCGTAGAGACAGTATTTTGGGATCATATGTGAAAATATTTATGTGTCAGTATATTAAATGTCTCAAAACAGAAAGCATTTTAAGCATCATAGTGAATTGACTACCTAAACAGCCTTTTGGGCATCATAGTGAGTTGACAAGTCTACATTTAGTTAAAAAATTATTTGTACATGTATTTAAACTCTTATTTTTTCTAGGCTTCAAAGGGCTCATTTAGACTGTGAATATTTAAAGCCACAACATCAGGAACATAAGTCATGTCTGTTGAAGTGATGAAAGGTGAGCTATCTCTCCCCACCGTCTGCTGTTTACACACCTGCTATATATCACCTGAGCTTCACAGGTTTACAAATATACCTTCACTCCGTCTCAACCAATCGCACACACCATAACCACAAGTTTCCTGTCTCAGGTTTAACCGCCGTGGCGATCCGACGGCCCGGCGATGGCATGGAGACCTACAAGCCAGCGGTGGCCCCTGAGAGCTCTGTGGACTCCCCGCTCTTAAAGACCGCCACTCCGAAGCACAGTCCACGGGCTCCTGCAGCGTCAAAGCAGTCTCCTGGAGTCTTACACCTGGGAAAGGTGTCCAGGGAAGCGTGCACAGAAGTGGAGGCAGTACGGATTGTGGTTCCCAGGGCCGCTATCAGCCGGAGCAGCCGTGTGGGGCCAAGCGCTGAGCTTAAGGGTGAAGATAAAGGATCACCGCAGCACACAGATGAGCGCCCACCCTCTCCAGAGCCGCTGGATTACAGGAGCGCACTGGAGAAACTTCAGAACTCGGAGCGTCGTCTCTTACAGGATAAAGAAGGTCTATCCAACCAGCTGCGAGTCCAGACAGAGGTGCGACCACCCCCCTTCAATCGCTTAATATTGTTTTGTGTGTTTTGTATCCAGAGGCGCTGGTTTACGATGTCTGTGTCGAATCTGTCCGCAGGTGAACCGCGAGCTGAAGAAGCTGCTGGTGGCATCTGTGGGTGATGATCTGCAGTATCACTTTGAGCGTCTGGCACGAGAGAAGAACCAGTTGATCCTGGAGAACGAGGTTCTGGGACGGAATCTGGCACAAACGGCCGAGCAGCTGGAGCGCATGAGCATTCAGTGTGACGTCTGGAGGAGCAAGTTCCTTGCCAGCCGGTAAGTCCAGACTCCAGATGAATGCTTTTTAAATAATCATTTTAGAGGTTTTACAGAGGGAGTTTTTTAAAGCTTTCTTCAAATTAGAAACGTCGTCTTTTCATCATCTTGGGTTTGGGCTGTATTTTGTGTTTGTAGCGTGATGGCAGAAGAACTGACCAATGCCAGATCAGCTCTACACCGTCAGACCAGAGATGCTCAATGTGCCATTCAGGATCTACTGAGAGAGAGAGAGGAATTCTCCAGGGACATGATGCACACACACAGGTAACACACACACACACACACGGTCGGTCTGTGTGAATGCATAGGCGTTACTGTAGCGAGCGATTAAATAAAGATTGTGTTGTGTCTGTTAGATCACTGGAGCAGCTGATGGTGTCGCTGCAGTGGGGTCGACAGCAGACTTACTATCCCAGCGCGCAGCCCCTCAGCACCGGCGAGCTGGCCGCAGCCAACCGCAAGCTCGCAGATGCCGTCAACGCACATCTGCTGGGTAACGTAAACGACAACAGAGTAAAGAAGAGTCAGAGCACGGAGATCTGCACCACACCAGCCGAGAAGATGGCGGAGAAGGTCTTGTACTGTTACTGTTGTAGTGATTGTCAAATGTCTCATATAGAGATCTGAGCTGCATTAACGATGCTTCTGTTGTTTTTAACCACTTCAGGTTCTCCGCAGCCTTGATCCAACAACCTGCATGGAGAAGGACGCCGACACGTCCACATCTGATCCTGCGCATTCTCCTTTCCTGCCCAATAAGAAGAGCATCGGACGCTTCCACCCGTACACCCGCTATGAGAACATCACGTTCAACTGCTGCGAGCGATGTAACGGAGAACTCATCGTGCTCTAGACGTCTCGTTCCATGCTCAGACTAACACAATGTGTACAATCTGGTTCTTAAAGTTTTAAAAATAAGCGATCACACTTTACGTTTTCTTCTGACTTGGGTTTCCTGTTGTTTTTATCAGTACCGATCATAGATATGGTGAGAAAGGTTATTCAGAACGAGCGAGGAGCGTTTGTGTTTTTGTTTTTATCAACTCTGAGCTCCGAATCATCACCGTGCATCACACAGAGAACCGCACAGTGACCTCCTCCGCGGAGATACCAAAGGAAATCTCACGGGAAACTTCTCAACAGATTCATCTGTGGTGCTTTGATTTGCAGGGATCTCGGCGTCTTTCTGTGATTGTGGTTTCATATCATTTCCTTTCTTTAAATGTCACGGTTCAGATAAAGATTATTCATGACACTGATGATACTTCAGGTGAGCTGGAGATTTATCTCATGCAATAATTCTGCAAAAACACACATGACACTTTTTCTGATGGAACACAAACATTACATCTCATAAGAGTGGTCCATACAACCAGTACACTGCATTTTATGTTCGATTTGAGTGAGGAACAGCATGTTTCTTAAACGCAAATGAGATTTAAAAGCATAGTTCACCCTATAATGAAGACATGAGTTTCTTTCTTCTGCAAAACACAAAAGACGCCAAAACTACATTCGTGAAATGTGACTGTTTATAGCTTACAGATTTGTTTGGTAAAAACTGATATCTGTATCTAGACATGACGTATTTCTAATGCAGTGTTTGTAAAATATAATGTCAGGTAATGATTCTCATGGAGTGAACGTGTATGATGCAGTGAATTACATTTGCACTGGAGTTATGGTTTATTTGCAGTATT
Source organism: Oreonectes daqikongensis (assembly GCA_026939265.1). NCBI lineage: Eukaryota > Metazoa > Chordata > Actinopteri > Cypriniformes > Nemacheilidae > Oreonectes > Oreonectes daqikongensis. Next base: position 3,454,587 of record JAOTQM010000350.1, read on the forward strand.
TATTGGCTTTTAAACATTTCATCAACGTTTGCTCTGTAAAGTATTTTTACTATTTTCTCTCCCTGGCAAAATGAACAAAATAAATCTTTTTGAAGTTAATCTTTTTCTCTCACTCAAACAGTAAACATTACACAGGCATTGAATTAAATAGTTCAATTGTAAAAATGATCCTGGACCAGCTGAGTAATAATAGTCACAAAGCCAAAATAAACTATTTTTTGGAATGAGCTTAAATAATTATATGTTAGTCCTTTGTAACAGAGCATCGTGATTTATTTCTGCTGAACACAAAAGTAAATGACAGTATTAATGATATAAAAACACAGTATTATTCCTTATCCTTCCACCAGTCTCTCTTCTCTCTGTTTTTCTTCTGTCCGTCTGATGTATTTCTCAACGCCGTCTGACTTTTACTGCCGCCACCTGACATACAGATATAATCGCTCGCTGAGCTTCTCCGTTTACTCACAAATATTCTGTCTCTTTCTCTCTCCCGGTTTTCATCTCTGTTCACTAGCGTCCTGGATCTCGTCTGTGCGTTTCTGTTCTCCCTGTGCTGACAAAAACCACTGTGTTTTCTTTTAGGCACAAACTCCAAAGCTTTCTGCCAACTCCCTGTTTCTTTAATGGTGGTCAGAATGCGCATCATCTGATCCAGGGTCAAGTTTTTGGCACCCGAGTCCCAGTCCAGGTATTCATCGAGAGGAAGACGAGCGGTGGCCAGTTTGAGGCGCTTCGCGTTGGCCAAAGAAACGCCCGAATGTATGGAGCGGTCGACCATCGCGCCCACGACATACACTTTGCTGTGATCAAAGCGACGCAGGACATTTGGAGAATCGGCCGTAAGGTAGACGATGCTCTCGTGAGGAAACATCTCCACGTGTTGGTGAGCCGTGGCTGTGACGAACAGACGTTCCCAGGTCTCTGTCCCGTAGCGTTTAAGAAGTTCTTTGTAATAAGCTCCGTTGGGCTGCAAGTTACAGAAATGCAAGTGAAAGGGGTCGACGGATCTACGGTTCCATCCCTCCGTCTCCATCAGCTGCGAAACCGTGTTTTCTATCTCTCTCCGTGTCATGTGCTGTTCGTAGCTCATGTCAAACACCAACGGCGGGCCGAAGCGCATGGCCTGCACCGCCCTCCAGTTCAGCAGTGTATCCACAGAGCGGCTCATTAACTTCATCAGGAACGTGTTCTTCGGTCCTTCAGCATCTCCATCATCTTTTTCGGATTCACCGTCTGCCTCCACTTTCTTCTCCAATTTCTTCTCTTCCTTCTTCAATTTCTTCTCTTCCTTCTTCTCCTTCTTGGCGACCTTGTGCCGTTCCTTGATGGCCAAGAACTTGAGAAACTTCTTTTTAGCAGACTTCGTGGTCAGTCCAGAGAGATGTTCCAGCTGCTCATCTGTGATGTTCTTCGGAACCAGCTTGCCAGCGTGATGCCACATCTCCACCAGCTCTCGATTGGCATCCATCAGAGACGGCTCTGCTTCGGCGGGTGGGCTTAAATTCTCCTCGTCGTTTCTCTCCTCACGCAGTGCCTGAGATTTCATCATGGATTTCCAGATATCCAGGTCAAGCTTTTCAGCAGGAGCATTTTCTGCTCCATCTTTCTGGACTCTCCAGCTGGTGCTGATGGGTCGAGTTAAGACACGTGCAGAAGAAACAGAGTCAAGCCCCAGAAATCTAAAACTCACCACACGTTTCCTAAAAACAGTCTGAAACGGGGCAGAGGTGTGTCTCCATCTCACAGCCTGTGAGCAAAATCTCTGAAGCATCATCACTGACGTCTTTCAAACATTAAACACGAGTATCAGAGCATCATGTCACATGTAAGGGATGCCTGTGAAAAAAGTAGAAATCAAATGACATGAAGTTACATTACAGGCGAGACTGGGCCTAGTTGGCACAATTTACATTACACTCAGGATGTTATAATATCTGCATAAGCACAAACCCTAAATGTATTTAAAAAATACAAATGATTGATCATATAATAATCATTTTAAACCAACCTTACAATTACTGACATTAAACTTTTATGACAACTTGCCCCGGTTTCTTCTACATCTGACAATAATACCCACATATAAATAAATACCGTATGTCTGTATGTTCTCTCACAATTCACTGTTGATCTTTCAAAAGGACACGCTGCATGCTGTCATGCAGAGAGCCGGTGTGCAACAACAAAGCTTACCGTGCAGAAACCTAAATTCGCCAAATTCTTTACTTATAAATTGATATTTAAACTTTAAAAAATGTAGTGCACATATATATCAGTAATAAAATCTTGTATTAGTGTTATGTAACATAAACAATAGTGATAACGCATATTTAAATGTAGCCCCTCAACCGTTTAGGAACTACAATTTTCAGTTTCCACCCGGATCATATATAGTGCGACACCTAACAGCAGTAAACATCTGCTGGAGTTTATAGACGTGCTGCAGATATTCATTGAAATGTGTGTACATTGAGTTAAATAGCCATGAGTTTTTTTCTTCCTAAACTGTCGTGTAAGAAAGAAGTGGATGACGCGATTAAGACAGTCGCTGAGAAAGTTTTAGTGCTGAGATTCGGCAGAGATGAAGATCCGGTGTGTCTACAGCTCGACGAGATCGTGAGTCTGATCTTGAACTAGGGATGTCACAGTAATCCTAATATTAATAACAGAAATTACTAATATCGTCTTAATACAACTCATATATTTACTACTCATAAGTTTGAGTGTTTTCTACTATTTTATGTATTCACCATATTTCGCGGATTTATCCACTACTAACTTTAAAATGAAGTTTAATTCATTAACATTAGTTAAATGCATTGTTTAACACCGAACAGTATAACAATATTTAATGCACAATGAAATTTAGTAATAAATTTTAGTAACAATAAGCACTTGAATTATTTGTATTAACTAACATTTAAATTATATTGTTCAATGTTACTTCTTGTTAGATAATACATTAACAAATCTTAACAAATACAATCTTATTGTAAAGTATTCCTCCATTTTTTGTTTCTATACAATTTTATTTTTGTTTCTATACGGCTGTTCTAATAAATGAATAAATATCATTTTAAATGGTCTTTACATTGGTTATGTTACAATGTGTTTTTTTAAACAAAGCTTTAAATCCCCTGACAGATATTTATTTTCATTATTACATGTAATACATTCGAGTATCTGTTCTTTGGCAGCTGTCAAAAACTTCTCATGATTTGAGTAACATGGCCAGTATTTATCTGGTGGATGTGGATAAAGTGCCAGTTTACACACGATACTTCGACATCAGCTTCATTCCCTCGACTGTCTTCTTCTTCAACGGCCAACATATGAAGGTTGATTATGGGTGAGTATCAATAAATATGAGCTCATTTTCATTACTCTATTTATCTATTGAATAAGACTTAAATTTTCTCTCACACCCATTTATAAACCAAGAGGTTTATAAACTGTTCTATAATTTGTCTGGCAAGCGCTGCTGGTTCTTGAGGCATTGCAAATGTAGTTTCCATTTGTTCTTGTAATACATTATTAGCCTTTGATTCAGATATCATTACATTTACGCATTTGGCAGACGCTGTTATCCAAAGCGACTTCCATTGCACTATACAACACATTTGTTTCTGGATATGTGCAATCCCTGGGATCGAACCCATGACCTTGGTGTTGCTAGTGCCATGCTCTAACCACTGAGCTACAGGAAAGATATCATCTGATAGTAACAGGATGCATTTGTGCTGAAAGGTACAAGCACAGCATCTGTGGTTAAAGTGTGAAGCCAGAATTATCTGCTGAAACTGATGTTTCCTTTTTGTTTTCACATAGCTGATTATATTTACAGCTTTGTCTAGTTAAGCTCTTTTCTATTTTCTGAAACCGTTTAATATCATTCTTCTCAGACTTTGATTTATCTCCATGCAGATCTCCAGATCATACCAAGTTTGTTGGAAGCTTTAAAGGCAAACAGGACTTCATGGATCTGATTGAAGTGATCTATCGAGGTGCCATGAGAGGGAAGCTGATCGTTCAAAGCCCAATCGATCCGAGAAACATTCCCAAATACGATCTGCTGTACCACGACATTTAGCATTGAGTTTTACTTCTAGCACAGATCAGTCTAAGTCTAGAAAATAAGACTAGGTAAAGGAATAGTTCACCTAAAAATTCTGTCTGGAAAAAAAAGTCTTTGGGAGTCTTCATTTTCTGGTGAACTGGGCCTTTAAAGTGAGTTTTCGTTTCCTATGGAAACTATTTATTCTCTCTTGTTGTTTTTCATTTTTGTATGATGTTTTTCAAATAAAGATCATATTGGTTATACACTGTACACTTTAAGCGTGGTAAAATTGACAAATTCAGTGTCATTTAGTCAATTTAATGTTGCTGTAAATTGTAACGTTAACCATAAACTATTGAAGGTCTGTGATGACTGGTTAGCATAGATGACAACCTTGATTCCTTTCCAAAAACAGAAAGCATTAGTATTTGCATTGTGATAATGGATTATGAAGGCAAACATTTTTCTGTAGATTGATCGTCGTGCATTAAATAATTCGACCATACGGATGCTTATTCTTTTATTTAATGAACCGTCTCAATAAGAACATCAATAAGTAGGCGAATTGTTATTTCGGTCAGTGGCACGACTCATGCTTCTGGTGATGATTTCAAATGGTGTCGGTGGGGCTTTGGGTTTCATTATCTTGGTGAAGAAACGAAACACAGACTCCATGCAAACCGTAGGAACAGAGTCGTGGCGTTGTGTGCCCGCTGATAACTGCGGGCAACCTGCCTTCAGTGACCCTACAGACCGATTCAGTGGTTTTGTGCTGAGTATCCAAGTCCTCGAGTGAGATTTCAGCCAATCACGACCGGCTTTGCCCAAAGGCTGATGCCACAAGCTATGAGATGAGTCCAGGAAAGCCACCGCCTTCACTCGATCCTGAACCTCCTCCAGCCAGTTGCAAAGCAGATCTACAAAAGCCAGTCCTCCATATCCATGAGCTACAACAAAGACGTGCTCAGCAAAACTTTTGGAAATCAAACGGTCCCAGACTAACTCCACGTGCCGTTCCAGGGTTTGACCACCTTCGTTGGGATTCAGGAGAATAACTGCGCACGATTCCAGCGCAGCCCAGCGCAGATATGGAATCTGACTGCCTAGCTCCAGTCCTTCATGGGCCACGATCTTCCAGCTCCACACGCCACATCTCATGGATCCCCAGTCCTGGATCAGAACCATGAGGCTCCCAGGATGCTCCAGCGCTCCTGGACTCATAAAGACAAAACTCTCCTTCTCGAGATAAAACCTGATGAGATTAAACTTTTCTTCTAAGAGGTTGTACATGTGTTGCGTGATGTAATTGCACAGGGATTTATGTTGTTTTTCCGTTTCACTGACATCATCTAGTTTGAAAGTAAACCTGTAGGGTTCGTAGGTTTCTCTGTGTCGCAGGTTGCCATCCTCATTGAAGGAATATGGAAAATCGGATTGCTCAGAGCCCATTAACATCATTCATGATCTGCAAAAAATACATTTTTTGTTTCATATTTTATCAGCGATACAGATTTCAATAAATTTGTACAAAGCAAATTCAATGGTAGTAGACACAGACATATTACCTAGTGAACACTGTAGCATCTGAGAACTAAACGTTTCTTGCAAGTGTTTTGCTTGAGATGTCTTAATAATTGCAGATCATGTGACAGGTGATGCTAATTGTAATGAAGGTGTGGCTTCAAATGTCTTCTACTCTATACCGCATACTATTTCTTTAAAGAAGTTCAGGAAAAAGTTTTAGAAGCTGTTTGTACTGTGGACCATATTAACACGTGCTGTGTTAATTTAACATGAATAAAGTTGGTTTATTTAAATTAATATCAAAATAAATGCATTTCTTATTTTGTTAAGGGGTACTTATGCTTTGCGACACTGTACAGTCTAAAGTATAATACAAAATATAAATACATATAAAAGATCAAATTGGAAGAAGAACCCGTGTTATTTTAATAACGGAACTGAAGCTTGTAGTTCCGCCGGCGGGATTTGAGCGACGCACCGGATCAAACATGGCAGCGACCTTGTGCAATGCATGAGATTTTGATTTGAATTACAATGATGAAAAGAAATGAACATTAATACAGTAAATATTTGTTTTGCATATTAAACTTGAGGTGTAGTCATGTTTTCGATAGTAAGGAACGTGTTTTTTGGGATTGCCCGGACATCAAACCGGACAGGTAGTACATTATTTATTTTCATTAGGACAAATATAATGGTACAAATACTTGAATATTGAACATGACTTTGTTCCATATTTTTTTTTACAAATATTATTTAAAAGTGATATTACACTTACTGTACTAAAACCAAAATTCAAGATTCATTTTTGTATTAAAATGAGTGTAAATTTAATTATAATATGAATCATATTTTAAACTTATTAAACAAATGTTTACGAGTTGCATGCATTTACTAAAACCAGTTTCTTCCTAGATGTCTTGCAGAGCAACTTGAAGGTTCTTTCAGCAGGGTTAAGAACTTATGACATCCCACCAGACTTCAGTGGTATTTACAGTTTTTACTATAGTTAATAATTTATAGTTAGTAAATATAACTTACTGATTACTATTGTTATAGTTCTTATCAGCATTTCACCGGTTAAGCAAGGACAAGGATTGTGAGTCTTATTTGTATTTCACTTCAAATACTGTATGCTGACAGTATTGATTTTATTTCGTACAGTATGCACTTTCGTAAGCACTGTCAGAATTTATTTAAAATTTCTGTCTGGTCAAGAGCTAATTGAGTTTTTCTGGATTATGGAGAAACTGTACATCTCAGTTATGTTTTTTGTATTGGTCTTTCATGCAGATGTGGTTCTACCAGACAGGCCTAAACTAAAATTCCTCAATAAGGTCCCAAACTTTAAAAAAGCAAAGAAGGAGATGAAGAGGTTGCGTGACATCCAGGGACCAGCAAAAGCAGCAAACACATTCGTCAAAGGAGAATTTGGCATTGTGGTGAGTGTTCTCCTTCACCTTCACACAGCCGGTGTATACTTTTACCTTTTTTTATCTAAAGGCCACAATTCATGTTAAATGAATAATTTCACACTTGAGTTGGCCGTGTTCTAGTACAACCAAGATGGATGCTTCAAAGCAAACCTTTGTTGTTTCAGTCTACAAATTCAATATTTCTTCTCACCTCAACAATGTTGTGTTTATTCTAGGCTATGGGTGGAGGATACCTGCATTGGGGTCACATGGAGATGATGAGACTGACCATCAACCGCCGCATGGACCCTCGCACCACATTCGCTCGCTGGCGCATCAATGCGCCGTACAAGCCCATCACCCGTAAAGGACTCGGCCAGCGTATGGGTGGAGGAAAAGGAGCCATTGACCACTACGTTACTCCGGTGAAATGCGGCCGGTTGATAGTAGAGGTCGGAGGTCGCATTGAGCTGGGAGAAGTAGAGGCAGTGCTTACAGAGGTGGCCAAAAAGCTTCCCTTTCCAGCCAAGGTTTGTACATGAGCCATCTTACATAACTGACTTCTTCTTTCTGTGTTTGTTTAATCATCTTCAAAAAAGATGGAGCAATAATAGCGTCTTGTGTAACTTATTTTTATGATGTTTCACTACTCAAAATCAAACCACATGTAAAATCAAGATTCCAGTCCATGAGTAAAGTTTATGCTGTGTGTGCAAGACTGTGTATTGTAGTTTATTTTTGAATGGTCATTTTTGGGTCAACTTATGTTCGCTACATCATACATGTTGGCATTGTACGGCATTATTCCTGTTTATTTCTGCAGGTGGTGAGCAGAGAAAGTCTGGCAACCTTACAACAGGAACAGGCAGAGAAAGAAACCAACAACCAGAATCCCTGGACATTCCACAGGATCGCCCAGTCCAACATGCTGGGCATTCGCAAAGTTCTCAGCCCGTTTGACCTCCACAATCACGGACGCTACACTGGGAAGTTTTTCAACCCAGGAAGGGTGTAGTTTGTCTCTGAGATAACTAACCTCACACGCTTCAGATCTACTGATGTCAGCACAGCTGAGGAGGAACTCGAGCTCTTGTTAAGCACTTCGGGGCGGATGTGGTCTTCAGAATGTTTCTATTGATGAAAAATTGATAACACTTGCTGTTATTTATGTATCAGACGCCAGCAGATGAAGTTTGAGAGTTTGATTAAGACCGGAAATGCTCTACCAAATGAGTTTTTATTTGTTGTGTTGCAAATCGCACTGTTATTAAACACATTATTTCATATTTATTACAAATATGTAATAGAAATAAATTTGATTCATGTGCTCTTTGGGTTTTATTGTCTTTTATGGATGTGCACCTTTTGCAGTGACCTAAGCTGTTTTTGTACTTGCATAATTCCCAATTTGTGCAGTACTGTATGCAGCTCCAATGATATTTCAAGTATGTAAATAACATCAGTTATGATTTTAAACATATGTACTGTAAATGAAGACATTTTACACGATTAGTTGACAACGCAAAAATAATTGTTGCGCAGACGAGCATGAAGTCAAGTCAACTCTCGCGATAATGTGAATCCACAGCGCATGCGCATTCCACTTCCCGTTTTGAATCGTGAGGCGCGAGTCTGATGAATACTGAAAAATAACAGAGGTAATAAATGACACACATACGTTTACGTTTTGTATTATTGTGTACTTTACAATATGTATTTAGTTATTTAATGTTTGTACTGTGTTTATCGCATCGCATTTAGAAAACTTCTCGTCATTGTTTTCTACTTGCCCTTACGAAAATTAAACATTTTACTACAAGAGAACCACACTTTTACCATAATAAAACTATTTATTTTGTTTTTTGACGTTACACAAAGCTAATACTACAGTGAGATGTAAGTTACCATCAACGGAATCATTCAATACTATGGTATTGCCTGACATTTGAAGTAATACCATGAAATATGGTAATATTATAAATAATGCCTGCCATTCTACCATTATTTTACATGACAATAAAACATGCATTATAAGGTTACCATGTGCAAATATGAAAAAACTTGGTAATGTTTTAAATACTAAAAATAGGTTTTCACCAATGCTTGGTGTTAGTTCTCTCTTAAAAGTTTAAAAGCATGATTTTCCATGTTCAGGTAAATGCAACTTTCAGAACTGTCACATAAATTTCGTCTGTATTTCTAATAAAAACGCACGTGAAAATATAATAAAATAATGTAATGTTCTATGATGAGCCATTCCTTCTCTGTTTGCTGGGTATTATTGCTTTTGGTTTGTGCATTTTAATGTAGAAATCCTACAAAGTGTTGTCTCTCAAAAATAAGGTGAAGTGTATAGTTAATGTAATTATGTTATTTGTGTTTAATGCAGTTTTGGCAAATTCAAGGTCAAAATGAAAACATCTCGAGGGTCCGGAAGGGCCTCAACACGGGGCCCCAGAGGAACCGCAGGGAAGAAGACAAACGTAAGATCTCAAGCATGCTTTTCTGACCTGAATAAATGAGTGTTTATTTATTATTGAAAACTAAAATATTACAAATGACAACGTTCCCTTATAATTTAATCAAAACAGTGATGATCATTATTCATATCTTGATGTCAAAATAAAGGAAAACAGATAATGTTGTAAGCTTCCTATTTGTTTTTCAACCTGATGTTTCAAGTTGTTTTCTTTTCTTTTAACCGAGATGAAATGTGCAGTGTATGATTTTATAACTATTTTGCAGAAGTCTAAGCCCAGCGCTGCAGACTTACACCCTGGACAGTCACAGAAGAGTGGAGGTAAGTTGTGTAACTGGGATCTGTCTCTACTTGAGACTTATTGTGTAAGTAAAGGTTGTTCTGAAACTCATCGTGGTCATGACTTCTCAAAACTCAAAGTTTGTTTGCCACATAAAGATTTGTTCACCTGAAAATGTCTTCATTTTTCTGTGCCTTTTTGTCTCCTGTGAGTGACACATAAGCAAATGTCCATATAAAAATGACTCGAGCATTGTAATTACATCTTTTTAACCCACAATAGCTTTGTAAAAGCTTAAAAATCACATTTGACATCGAACAGCAACCAATCTGGATAACGTCTACTTTTGTGTTTCACAGGTTTGGACTGACTTTAGTGAACAATGACAACATTTTGTTTTTGTAAACTGATTATAATGTGAGCAGATTATAATGTTTTTTTATTGTCCTTTTTCTGATAAGTCGTGGCCAGAAACAACAAAAGTCAGCAATCATGGAAGCCGCTGACCAAATCTTTTCTTCTGGCCCTAGAAAACATGTTGGGTTTGTCTGTTCTGTGAGTGATGTTGTCTTATGCAACTGTTTTATTTGCAATGCTATGGTAAGATTGTCTTTCCTCAACATCTTCATGGTCTGATTTTGGTCTTTCTTCATGTCTCTGTCTCATGTCTCAGATCTGTTTTGACACTGAAAAGCAAAGAAAAAGACGAATCACAGAATCATCTCAACCGTCTCAAAAATCAGTAAGATACAATTGCAATGTCTCTCTCAGGGTTACTTTGGCCATGAAAAATAATCAAATAATTAAAATGCTTAATTTCCAGACCAAAAAAGGGGAAAACTACATTCTTTTTACAGCAAGTCAAATCTTGTTTACACACAAGATACATTTTTTTTAACCTTATTATTCTAATTTAGTATACAGATAAGATCCAAGAGTTGGTCAGAAAGCTGTCATAATCTGCACAAATCTTTATGATTTTAAAAACAACAAACATCAATTGGTCAAACGTCATAGAAATCCTGTTCTTTACATTCCCCCAAAACAACTTTAATCTTATGAGTTTTAAACATTAGACATTTAACTGTTTGTGTTCTTAGGTTTCTGGCTCAATGTGCACAGCTGTCTGTTCCTCCCAGAAAATATGGAGACATCGTTAAAGTTTCCTACCAATTCAAAGCCGAGAGCAGGAAGTCTGAGCAAGGCAAGAAGACATTCGAGACTCTAGAGGTAAACGACAAACAGAACGAATCAATGTCATTATTTGTTTAAAAAAATAACCAGTTTAAAACTGTTATGTTCTGTTAGGAGAACATGCGCTCGATTGTTGGCACTCTCGAGGAGATGGAAGTAAAAATGGACAGTTTGGAGGAGAAATGCCGAATGTTAAGGAGCAGAATAGAGGAGGAAGAGGAAAATGCCCAAGAGGTTCGAGTCTTGCTTGCAACATCACGCTCAAATGATGTTATGGCACAGAACTCATTTTACTTGAACTCTTTTAGATTCTTCAGCTATCAAAACAGTCTGTCCTGAACCTTCCTGCTTTACCGCCTCGCCCAGCCAATGAGCTGTCATTACAGGTACATCAAACTTCACTTCCAGTTGACTTGCTCTCCCCCCATAAGTCACATTCAAGTAAACAAATCTGGTGACATCTGTTAAGAACACATCCGGCTCATTTATCTTTGTGAAATCAAAGTGAATTTATCAGGAATTATATCTTAAAACATAATGTTAGATTTGTAGATAACGGGCATGTTCTCAGAAAAAAACAACTTGTGGTTTTTTGAAGCAACAGTTTGTTTTTCAATTGGTTGCACATGAGAAGAGGTTTTTACACTTTTGCCACCACATTTTTACAGTGGTATGACACTCTAGTGCCCTATAATGAGGGAAGAAATGCAAAACCAAGTTGAGCATGAGAAACTACTTTGCACCTTTTTAAGGAATAATAAGAAAATTGTACTGTCTTGATGCAAAGCTTCCAGGAAACACTGTTTCGACATTGAGCAACAGTGCAGTTTTTTGGAAGTGTTGCGCAAGTCAACTAACTGCAATATAAATTATTTTTTTTATCAAATCATGTTTGAGACCATGAATGTGACAAACGTGAGTAAATAAAAAGTCACTGGGCAGCTAGTGTGTAACAGTTTCATGAATAGTAGCGATTTAATATGGTTTATATCGCAATTTAAAAACAACAATAATCTACACAATCTACAATTGTTTTGACATTAACCAACATTAACAAAGAGTAATAAGAAAAACATGAACTAACAATGCTAACAAATACAACCTTGTTGTAAAGTGTTACCATCTAAATAACTATGTTGTCACAGCAGAATTTTTTTTCATTTGAAATGTGTAATTCCAGGTGAGATAAAATGTAAACCCTGTTTGTGATTGGTTCTTTAGGAGCACATGATGAAGATGGTACCCAATCCCAGAGCAGTGGTCAAAGCTCTTCAGACAGATCCAGTAGTGGATGATGTGAGGACGTTCCTGACTCTTGCACACAAACAGGTCGATGCAGATAGAGACACACCCCTGGAATAATGTACCGTGACATTACAACCACAGGACAGACTCGCACACCCACAATGGCAGCAGACGTTTAACAAAATAATTGCTTTTTATATATATTTTTCAAAATGACTTGTGCAATAGCACCCTACAAAAATGACATTCACATCCGCTGAGTTCTTATCTCATAATCTGTGAGATTAGATGTGTTACGTCTGCCATGCATCAGTTCACATGTTTTCTTGTTTTAATATGTGAACTGTCGATACCAGATACCAGATACCAGGCAACATTTCTGCAGCTCTCTGAATAATGAATCTGAAAGCTTTGTTGTTCTTGGAACGCAAAGGCTACATGATAGTTTTGCCATTCATTTTAATAATAATAAAAACATAAAAGTTTTTAAACACAAGTCTCCAAATGCTCTCATGTCTATTGAATATAAAGGTCCATTGAAAACGAAGGTTGGTCTCTTATGGAAAGGTCATTATATTGTTTCATGATCTCGATACCTGCCTGCTAACATGCAGTAGGTCCAGGCGTGTCTTTGACCTCCACTGTTTTGAAACTTGTAGCGGATTATTCATAGTGAGCTTCACAGTCTCTCTCTAAATCTGTGAGTCTTTTCTTCGCAAGGATTTTCTTCGTGAAGAATCAGAGAATTCGTCGTTAAAGACTCGCTCAAACGTAGAGAGAAGCGATTCGCGCACGGTGCGGCCTAGTCCACGTGCCGCAAACACGTACAGGATGGGGTTAAGCGCGCTCTTTATGTAAACCAGGAATAGCGCCACGTAAGCACCTCCAATCGCTCCTTTGGAGAGCTGCGATCCTTTAGGTGAAATAGCTCTCAAGAAGCGACAGGTAAAGTATGGCACCCAGCAGGTGAGAAAGAGAATCATGGTGAGGAGGAGCACTCGGTAAAGTCGGCTTAGCCGCTGGGATGTGTAACTCGGTCCGGTGGAAGAGGTTGGAGAAACCGGTGCCACAACGCCGATCTCCGTCTTTTTCGCACAAAACAGCACTGCAATGTTGCAGGACAGAAAAATCACCAAAGGTAGCAAGAAGCCTGCGACGTTCTCTACCACAATCAAGGCATTTCCGAAATCACTTTCTATGCAGTTGGTGTGATTCTGTACATCATGGAGATTAGCTGTTTTTATGTAAGGAGTGGCCAAAACTGCCGCTAACACCCAGATTATGGCACAGACAAGCCGGACGACCCATCGTGGGCGTCTCAGTCGAGCCCAGACAGGTCTGAGCAGACACAAGCAGCGCTCCACCGCTACGGCGCACAGCAGGAATGCGCTAGCGTACAATCCCAGACAGCGCAAGTAGATGATCACCGTGCACGTGGGTTGCCCCAGTGTCCAGTTGAAGTTATGCGCCAGGTAGGATAGCATCAGCGGCGTGCGTAGCAGCAGAACCAAGTCGGCAAACGCCAGGTTTACTACATAGGTCCGGAAGCTGCCGGCTCCTTGCGTCTCACCCATTGTTCCTTGGCTTCGACAGCGAACCCGAATCCCCAAAGCCCAGACCACCAGACCGTTTAAAAACACACCCACCACGAAGATTAAAATGGTCACAATCATCTGCAGAATCCGCATGCCCTCGCCGGGGTAGACAGAGGGCTCGGTGGGGTTGGAGATGTTGCTCATCGCTGCTTTGAAGGATGTTAATTCCCTGTGGAAATGAGAAAAATCATTAAATGAAACCTGACATCTGTAATGTATTTAAACATAGCTCATCAGCTCTAGTAATGTTTACTACCTCTAATCTTGCAAAATGTGTCCGAATGAAAGAAAGGAAGTGGTGTACCATGTCCTCTTTCACAAGTGTTTTGAAACAAAGCATTAAATAAACTGAAGACAAACTATAATCTTTCTATAGAGATTTTTGGCCATCGCAGTAGGCTCGTATACTTATTGGATGGGTTCATTTATTTTCTTGTACATCAGCATGTCCAAATACCCACACTTGGGGTTTTGGCCACATGAAAGCATGTTCTCTCTGTGACAGAAGAGTGTGCAAGAGTTGCGGTCTGTGCAGGTTTGAGATTAGCCAAAGCTCAATGACAAAAAAGCAAGCTAATTTCACACTTCCTTATGTCACTCGAACCTGTATATGACTTTGGTTCCAATGAAAGTCGTGCAGATTTGGAATGACATAATAAATGATAAAGATTCGTAGAAACGTAGAAACATTTTTGATTTCCCAAAGAACCTTCCAGTTCTTAAAAGGATAGTTCACCCCAAAATAAAAATTCTCTTATCATTTACTCACTTTTGAGTTGTTCCAAATCTGTATAAGTTCATTGTAAAAAAAAAAACCTTGCAAAATGTTCTCCATACAAAGATAAAGTAACTTAAACAGAATTATTAGTTAAAGAAGTCAAATTATTGTTTTGCATATACTCAGCAAAATTAGTCTAAACATGTTTTTAACAAAGATTGTTTTGTTGACCGGACTCAAGTTTTGGATAAAATGTGTCTGAAAGTTTGCCCAACTTGAAAAACGGTGTAATCTGAACAAACAATACTGCAAGAATTTGAAAGTTCCCAAGATGCATTGCAGCATGTTCAATTCTGTGTTTTTTTATTTATTTTTCTTTTAAAGATTAGTGTTTTAGTTTTAGTTTAGCTTAATGTATGCTTTAATATTGTTGTTACTGTTAGTTATTTGTTGTGTTTAGAGTTTTTTTTATGAATTATGTTTTTTGAATATTACCATGGTTGAGGTTTGTGTGTTCAATGTTAAGTTGTAAGTGCATAACACAATGACACAATCGGTATAAATGCACGTAACACAAACTATTTAAACAGTTATTTGGTCAATGTTTTGGTCTGTCTGAGGGAGAAAACATGTACAATGTAGTAAAAGACAAATCAATTTGTTTCTCTTTTAATAATAAATCTTTATTCTCTATTTATGTTCAGCCAACAAAAAATATTTTGTTCTGTTGTTCATTGGTAAACTTGATTATGTTGTGACAACTGATGACTTAAACTTAATTTTTTCTTCAGTCTCTGGTTGTTGGGTTTACTCAAAAATGTGCTTGTGATTGGTTGCCTTATTATTTTAAGTTAACTCAACTATTTTTTTTTACAGTAAGGTTCTTTGTTCTGATGAACACAGAGAAAGATATTTAGAAGAATGCTTGTAACCAAACAGTTCTTGGACCCCATTGACTACCATAGTAGGAAAAATTACTTGATACTTTTTTCTGTTGAACAAAATAGAAGATATTTTGAAGAATGTAGGACTGCCAACAGTTCTGGGGCACTTTTGACTACCATTGTCATTTTTCCTACTATGGTACTCCGTTTGGTTACAAACATTCATCCAAATATCTGTCTGTTCAACCAAACAAAGAAATGTATACAGGTTTGGAACAACTAGAGAGTGAATAATTCATGATAGCGTTTTCATTTTTGGGTGAACTATCCCTTTAAAATAACCACTTATATTTTCTGTAGAAGTCTGAAGTCATTCAAAAATGAAAAGTGATAGTTCACCCCAAAAATCTATTTATTCACCCTCATGTCATTGTAAATCTAATTTCTGCAGCACACTAAAGACTTGTCATTGTGTGAACACAAAACCGCTGAGGCATTTCTTAAAATATTTTCTTTTGTGTTCCACAGCAGAATGAGTCATACATTGATTCATACATGAATAAATGATATCACAATTGTATTTTTATGGTCAACTTCCTTTTTAACGCCGGTGTAAAAGCAGATTGCACAAAAACGTACGAATGAGATTACATGAATTCATGTGACTTATAAAACTGCACTTTCAGACACAAGATGGTAACATTTGTGTTTGCTAAATTTTAAATCACTTTAGCAATGCATATGTGTTTCATATGGTAAAACAATTTAGTTTCAGTTTTACGTACACAACGTACACGTGAAGCGAGTGTCAGCAAATTGATGCCTTGCGTGTCCCATTAAATGAGAATGAGTCTCAGGAATGCTAAACTGTCGAGGCCGCACGTTCTCTGGCAACACGTCCTTAACAACCTGTTAACACACATCCACACTGCGTGCCTGGTATGTGAACACACCTTCAACACGATTCACCTAGAAAAACCTTCACTGCGTAACAGCATTCGACAGACAGTTTCTAGCTTAAGATCTCTAAAAATCTGTTTACTCTCATAGATTGCTGGGGTTGGAAGGTGCAGGTCTTACCTTCTGATGAAGTTTAGATGGCGTGTGCAGAGATCAGAGATGTTTGACAGGAGACTGATGTTGGTTGAACTGATCGATGAGAGGGCGTGTGTTGTGTGTGATGTCAGCAGGGGAGTGTTTACACCCACGCTGTGTGTGTCTGTGGGTTTCATGTCGATTGCAACATCAGTAGTCGCTTTTATTAGTTGTCACAATGAAACTAGATATAATGCTTTGATACACACTTGCAGTGATTTGTTTGATTTGAGCCGAGCTTTTGATAACGTGAAATACTGTTCAAAAGTTCGAACTTGACTGAAATGTTTCTCAGGATCTTTTGATCTGTCTGCTGATATGTTTTGTGTTGATAAATGTGTTAAAAAACAGCCAAAAGAGTTCAGAATGGATGCAAACACTTTTAATACCGTTTAAAAAGCATTTCAAGGTGAGACCTTCGAAAATGCATGCCAAGGAAAATAAAGACAAATTTTACAAAATCTATAAAAATTCTATAAAATGTTTTCTAATCTCTCTGTGAGTCGCTTTGGATAAAAGCGTCTGCTAAATGACAAAATGTAAATGTATAAAGGGTGACAACACTGAAGATACTAAAATATAACATACTTGAATTTTAGATTTTTTATAATTTCCATAGTTGGATTTGTGTAATATTTTTGTTGTTATTGTATTATTTTTTATTTAAAATATTAATTAATTATAATCATTAAAGGGAAAGTTAACTCGAAAATACAAATTCTGTCATCATTTAGTCACTTTTGAGTTACTCCAAATCTGTTTACATTTCTTTGTTCTAATAAACACAGAGAAAGATATTTGAAAGAATGCTTGTGACCAAACAGTAGGTGGACCCCATCGACTACCATAGTAGGAAAAAATACTTTATAATTTATTTTGTTCTGTTGAACACAAAATGAGATATTTTGAAGAATGTAGGACAGCAAAATGTTCGGGGGCTCCTTTGTCTACCATTGTTATTTTACCTACTATGGTAGTCAATGGGGTCCAGCTACTGTTTTGTCACAAGCATTCTTTCAAATATCTTTTTCTGTGTTTAACCAAACAAAGACATTTATACAGATTTGGAACAACTCGAGAGTAATTCATGACAGACAGAATTTAAATTTTTGGGTGAACTATCACTTTAATTAATTTATTATTTGTTTTCATTATAAAATGGTTATTGGGGAGTGTAATATCTTTTACAGGTGTGTAGCTATTTTTAAAGCATAATTTGACTTTATAATTTTAGTTTCTGTCTAAGGGAACCTGTAGAGGCTTGTTTGCGCTTCTGTCGGTAGATTTTCTGTTTGGACACCCTGTCAGTCCTGCTAACCGTGATAACATCAACCACTGCCGCTTCTTATGTTCTCACATTCTGTGTGAAAGGCATTTAACACTGTTCTCACATTTAGATGTGTGTGTGTGTGTGTTTTTAAGTGCATATAATATTAGTGGATGTTTTTGAAGTTTGATCTTAATATTTTAAACGGTTGGGTTAGTTTTTACAGAGTGTTGGTTCAAAAAATGGACAAACCCAGACGTTGGGTTAAATTAACCCAGAAAATGTTTATGAGTCCAGCATTTTAGGTTATAACCCAGCATTGGTAAAATTACAACACAAATGTTGGGTTCATCCCTTTTTGACCCAATGCTGGCTTGAAAATAACCCAGCATATTTTAAAGTGTAAAACTGTGGATGTTTGTGCGTATGATAAAAGGTTATGATTAAATATTCAAAAAAATGAGTGTAAATATTTGCAGTTGTAAGTTAACAGATATACAGACAAAAGTGACCCTTCAGGTTTGATAAAACCATAACAGTGGGGTACAAAATGGACAAAACACTAAACTTAGTTCGGCTATTTATTTGGCAAATTGTTTGGTAAAATCATATCAGGGAATATGGGTTTAATTCTAATATACGAAAAAATGCACAGAAAAATACAAATCTCACACGAAATAAAGCAAATATTGAGTTTAATTTTTATCAGTTATTAATATTTTGTTTGGACATCAGTTTTGGCCACTATACTGTTTATTTCATCATCATTTTTTAATGACATCATTGCTAATATCCGGACTCTGCCAATAGGTGGCGTGATGTCATTTGTTTCTTGTGTGTCATTCGGTTCATGGCCTGTAGATGAAGCTAATGCTCTACATCTTGAACCTTGAACATCTTTTCAAGTCTGTTCAACCAAGTCGGTGTTTAGAAATTGTATGTTATATCCTCAGACAGCATTTAGCCTATATAAAAGCTAATGAAGAAGTGACCGAATTGATAACAGAATCATTGCTTCACTGTGGCCTGAAACTTAAAATATTGACAGTGCATTATAACAGATGACAGTGAATCTTTTTGCTTTTCATCCATACTGTAGGTGGTCTGTTTTACATCGTTCCTCTTTTGTGTTAGTCAGCTGATGAGGATGTTCATCATTGTTTTGTCACGATTGGATGATGAGATGAGGAGACGGGTGAGAAATAAAAGAGTCCAGTCGCTTCTGTCTATGATGTTGTGGTCCGGTTGAAGAGTCACTGAAGTTTTTTCAGTCTTCATTTAAACTTATAAGTTTTGAAACTTTAGGAATGCTTAAGAAAGGCAGGAACACACTGTTTGTTTGTAATTTACCTCTCTGTCTCCATCTGTGTTTGAAACATAATATTGCAGTTTACTTTGGAAACTACATAATAATATATGTGACATTTCCTGCAAAATCTGACCCAGCTGCTTAAATTAAAAACCATATTTTAACCTTATCATTGTGAATCATTTACATGCTCAACAACAGACTTTTTGTTTACTTTTACCCAAAAATGTATGGTTTGCGGCTTTGTTTATTCTCTTCTCTCTCTCTCTACAGACATGATAATGAAAGATAATATATATATATATATTACACCTTAAGAAACAATGTGCTTTTCACTACACCCAAAATGTATGCTTGCTGAAAAAATATATATGTTTGTATTAAACAATTATGGAGCAACGGATTTTGTGTGAAAATAAATCATAAGTGGTTAATTTATAGTTTAAAAATCGTATAAATGTATGAGGTGGCGAGGGGGGTAAAAAGCTGACCAACAATGGGATAAAACACAGTACTGATACAAATACTTTAGATTTCTAATGTTTAAGTAAATGCTCAAAACAATCACTTTAGCAACGCTTGTTCTGTTTAATAATGTATTTTTGTTCAATAAATATACTGTCATTAAAATATGCTAATATCACACAAAAAAACACAAAACTAAATTATTTTAAACAAGTAAAGATTTTGAAAGCATTAGAGATCTCTTAATAATTTAATATAGATTTACAGTAGTAACAATAAACAATATTATATAATTAATATAATATTTAAAATATAATGGTTTCATTATAAATATGGTGATTATCTCTATAATCCATATATCCCAACTTAATGTTGGCTATGATATCAACAAATGGAAACGTCAGCTAGCAGTTTTATACTCATACTTTAGTGTGCTTTTTACCCCAAATACCATACTTTTACATTATATTTATTTTTTGGCTTTAATTAAATGGAACAAAACAGAAAATCATTAACAAGACCTTTATCTCAAAATATATAAAGATTCTAATGCACTGCTTAAATCTACAACATTTTGAAAGACATCAAATATTAGACCAAATTAGCACCAATTTAATTTTGCACTGTTGACAGAGATAAATATCCACATGCAGAGGGAAAAGTGCACATTTTAGAAAGTACTACAGCATTTGTTTTACCATGTTAACAGTAAAATAAAAACAAAGGAGCCTTTAGTCCCGTTATACCCTATATTTAGTTGATCAGAATGACTTTTAAACCCTCTCCTGAAGAGATTCTGTCCTTTGTTTTTGATTTAATTTAATATGCCTGGGACAGGACAGGGAAGGTAGAAGTAAAATCTTACGGTTTTGCTCAATAGTTACTTCTTGCCAACACTGATCTTTTTTGTAGATATTTTGTCTAAAGGAACTTACAGAGCGTTCAATGTAATGTAATTGCTAAGTCATTAAGTTACAATTTAGAAATTCACAACAATGATTTGAATGACCTTGATTGCATTGTAGGTCACTTTGGATAAAAGCTACTCACCAAAATGCTTACATTTAATGAAATGTAGATACAGTTATTTCAATTCTGCTATAAGGTTTGCTTTACAGGAGAGCTTTGTGACTTTTCTCAAGTCTAGACAAAATTATAGTCACCTGTATCATGTAATATTTAAATGGGTTAGATTACATCCCAGTTTGACTAACAAACATTTCCCTTTCACACATCAGAGGTGAAAACAGACAAGTTACAACATGTGAAATTCCCTCATGAGTGAAATTCAAGTCAGTGTTTTATGTCAGTATATTCTTCATGTCAAGAAATAGGTGTAACCCGTCACTTTCTCTGTAATTTTACTGGACTTTCCAGTCAACACAAACTCATGTGCGATGTGTTTCTCCCTTTGCCTTCTTATTGTCTCAGACTTGTTTAATGTGTCTTGCGGCCATTCATTATGAATGAACACAAGCATCATCTGTGCTATCATATATACAGTTTTTACTACGCTGTAAAAATAAATGTTGGTTCAACTTAAAAAAACAAGTAACCTGGCTGCCTTAAAACTTTCAATTTATTCAACTTTGCATGACAGAGTTTGCATGAAGTTCATTGATTAACTAATATCATCCAAATATTCGATGGATGTGTTGTTTGTTTACATCATATCATAATTAATTCGACTTGTTTTCGATCTGTGGTAAGATATCAATACAATGAGCTTTCATTTGATATATGTTGAACACATTTGCGTTTTATGAAAAATATTTATATCCTTGAACATGCGTGCAATATAGCGTGAGGACATGAAGATTTTCAGGCTAAATAAGTTATTTCCTGTACAATAAATGCAAAAACATTTACAGTGTAGGACAAACCCCTAAACAAATATGAAACTTCATTTTTATTATCCAATTGATCCGATCATATTTAACAAGTGTGAACGGCACACTTGAAATCCATTTTTTTTTCGTTTCAGGCTACATCCATGTATGATTTGAAATCCTATATGAATCACATTTCTTGTTTCCTTTTCATAGCTCTTTTGTCACATTCTCACCACACGTAAAGCGTAACACGTCTTTTTGACGTATACCAACGTGACGTCATTGCCATATTGTTGATCGGTGGCTAATAATATTACTATTTAGATTGTATTTAATATCATATTGTATATTAATATAATTAAATAAACAATTTGTAGAATGGGTCGTGTTACTTTGTCGCATTTAAGTTTAGCCAAGTAGCGGTTCTTCTCCAAAAGAATACTGACCAAACATACTTTAACTTGCTGTAACTTCTTTTGCTAGTTATCAGAAATAATCCACAGGGACTTTACTCTTTGCGGATGTGTACAGGAAGTTAAGTTTGGGCCACAAAAGCATGCATGCGCAGTTTGTTTATGTTGTCGCTTTGAAAGCGTCTATAGTAAAAGACCCGCTTCCAACCATCTGTAACCCTACAGCAGAATTACCATTTAGACCATAATAGCAACCTCAAAGCAACGCCCTGGCAACCTAACATAACAGCCGAGCATTGCTGTAGTGACGGCCAAACACGACTCTAGTGAATACAAATAGTGATTTCATTAGTTTTTGAACAGAATTCAGTTTCAGCCGAAAGCATCTGCACTCTTTTTTTGGCACGCGTTGAAGAGTTCAAGAGAAAACTCCACGCACTCTCGTTCCTTTAAATGATAATGCGAGCGCGGCAGCTGCGACGAGAGCGTTTTACAAGAAACTTTCTTTGATCTTTAAATGTCATGCATGGATGAGGTAAGCGCGTGTAATAGCATGATGCGTTTTCCCCTCACTCGCTCTCTCTCTCTCGATTTCTTCCCCGTCTCTCTGTCTCTCACTCTCTCTCGCTCTCTCTCTGTCAGATATGACTGATCTCTTGTTCTTCGGTTATTCGTTTCTCTCTGTATGAGCGTTTCATAGGTTTTGTCATTCACAGCGCACGTATTTAAATCACTGAATAATGTTGCTTTTTTGTGGTTTTAGGGTGCATACACAAATGGGGAAGTAACATCATCGTTTTGTGTGCACATCTGAACCAGGGAGATTTTTTTTTATAAATGCTCAGAATAGCATGTGTGAACACTTATTTTGTTGACTTCCTATCGCCGGCGTTACATAACAGACTCGGCGCATGGTAACGTTTGGGAAGAGAAGCTTTGTCCCGCCCGCTAAAAGTTCAACTTTAACCGCATCAATCAAATGGTACGAGGTGTAGGCTGTGAATTTCCAGCATTTAGGGACCTCCCCAGTTCCCCCACACGTCTCTCTGTCCCTTCATCTCTGCCCTGATTGTCCCCATGAGTTGTGCTAAACCCAAAATTTCCCCACATGCCTCTTCTTCACTATCATAGATGCTGTAGTCACCAAATATAAGGATTTAATCTTGGTCCTGGTGTCAACATAAACAAATAAGAATAAAAAGTAGAAATGAAATCAACATGGCTGTCATGTCTGTGTTCTCATGTGTGCCGGACATGATCCAAACCTGATGATGTGTTATCTCAACATGATCTCATCCCATTTTATGGACAAAGTGGTTAACAATGTCCGTTTGGTGTATTTGAGCACCAGACTTTAGGAAAGGTTGTAAAACTCCGTCAGCTGTGACTGACAGGTGATTTCTTAAAGGGATATTTCATGCAAAAATACAAATTATGTCATCATGTTGTTCAAAACCTGTGTTTTTTTCTTCTGTGGAACACAAATTATTCTTTTTGTGTCAACACAATGCAAGTAAAGTGCGGTCAGTGTGGTTTGGTTGCCAACATTCTTCAAAATATCTTTGGACAGTATGACAGTAATATGTTTGGACAGACATGAGGGTGAAAAAATGATGAAAGTTTTTATGAAATATATTTTCAAAATTAAAATTAATACAGACATGAAATAGCAGCTACACCAAACAAGCACAGAGCTGCGGTTTTCGAGATGTCTAGCCATCACAATTTGCTCGCTCTAGTCCTTACACTTACCAATTTTTCATGCTTCTAACACATCAGCTTTCAGGACAAAATGTTCACTTCCTGCCTAATACATCCCACCCGCTCATAGGTGCCATGACGAAGAGATAACCACTGGTATTCACTTCACCTGTCAGTGGTCATAATGTTATGCCTGATTGGTGTATATATATATATATATATATATACACACAAACAAACTATGGATGTTTAACCTGTTGGATGTTGTAAATGTCTTTGGATCTGTTAAGCAGGTCATCTGAGGTCTGATGGTTCATATACAGTCATTTAGTGAAACAAACGTACAACCCAAAGAGTAAAAATCCCTGATTGACTCATGCCAACTGAAACCATAAGCAATCATGATTGTGTGGATCAGTTAAATTATAAGAAAAAGTCATATTCAGGTTTTATGTGAATAAATGATGACAGAAGTTTCATTTTGGGTGAGCTATGCCTTTAAAAACTGTAATTATTGATATTTTGTTCAAATGTACGCATATAATTTTAAAGAAAAGACTTTAACATAGTAGGTGGTGGCATTGCACCCACTTTACTTTATCAATTTGATTGATAGCTTTGTTCATTTATTTTTTATTCAATTCAAAGTATTGATATTAGTTTCTGGGGAATTCAAACAGCATTGAATCTGAGAAGATTACATGTCATGTTGTTTCCTAGTTGTACGCTTAAGAGCAACTTTCCAGTATTCATTTTCAATTTCTCTTCAGACATTTATATTAGTACCCTAATTGATTGTAGTTCAGTCTGAATGATGAACTTCTTGTTTCATTTGCATATTTATCATCTCATTTTCCCCACAAATTTCCGTTGATGGGGAAATTTAGATGAGTCACAACTCGCTAACGCATATAAACTTGTGCCGTCGCCTCAAAGTGCTGAAATCCACAAGAGAGAGACGGACAGAGAAAGAGCTGAGAGTAAAGGAGATTTGAAATCGATGGAATACCTGCGGACGTGTGAGCGAGGCATCGAGAGAGAACAGCAGAGGGTTCACAAACATGAGGAGGAATATGTTAAAACAGAGAACAAGTGCTGCCCAGAGGCAGGAAGTTTGAACAGGTAAATATAACCACATGAGATTAGAGCGCTGTGAGGATACGTCACACATGGGGTTTTTCTGTGTTTCCTTCCTTTTTATTCAGGGTCTGTGGTTAAAGAGCACAAAATGTAAATCGATTTTATTAAGGACAACGTTAAAGCTAAAGGGTTAAAGAAAAATGCACGAGCAGCAGTCACACAGATCATATCACATATTGAGAACCGAATGGGCGGTTGAGTGGGCAAGATGGAAATGTCAAATATAGTTTCCTCTCATTCAGTTTCCAGAGAAATCTATTTAATCTAGACTTGTTTTTGGGACATAAGTCACTCTGATAGAAATACTACATAGTCTGCATTACTTGTACAGGTGATAATACCATTGGTGCTATGCAAAATTATGTGATTTTAAAATGACTTTGTTTTTATTCAACAGGATTTTTCATGGCCAATGAAATGGATGTTATGAAGCTCGTGTCTCAGTTCAGGATTAATGCTAATCGTGATAGGGGTTTGTGCTACCGAACACCTATGCTGTTAGCATTAGTCCTGCGCTGGGGACCAGACCTCAAAGCAAAAGCGAAGTTCTTAGTCTTCAGGTGACTTCAAAGCTGTTGCGTTTGCACATCTCTCACACATCGTGTTAATGCTGTCGGTGACTGGAGCTGTCAGATATATTCACTCCAGCTTCGTGGCGTTCACACAACCACAATCCTTCAGCACATTTGTTTTAAAGAGTAAATGATGGCTGCAATGTTCTATTCACTGCATAATCATATTCAACAACGGAGGAACAGATTCATGCAAATTCTGTGTGAACTAACAATAAAATGAACCTTTGACCACAGTGTTTCATTTGCATTAACATCTGTTTTCTTTTTGACATGCAAAATATGTGAATATATATATCAAAATTGTTTCTGTTCAGTTGCTGTGTTGGCAGTTGTGTTTTATCAGATGACTGGGCTGGTGGTGCTTTTGTGGTTCTTGTAAACTGAAAGTTGTGATTCATAACCTAAAAGACCCTTCTTAGTGTGTCAGTAAACCTCAGTCTTCCCCACTGGGACAGTCCCAGTTATGCTTGCATGTTGCATAAATACCATCTGCAGAATGGTAAACCCATTCAGAAATATTACCAACTACAGTTTCTACCCAAACATGTTTCACCTAAAACTTTCGCTTAAAACTCAAATCACAGGTGTATAAATGCAATCTTTAGGTTTGGGAGTTGGGCTTTCATAAGTGATTTTACATTTATGCATTTGGCAGATGCTTTAATCCAAAGCGACTTGCATTCAAGTGATACATTTGATCAGTTTGTGTGTTTCCTGGTAATCAAACAAGTGACCAGATTACAATTATTATGAATGATGAAACAAGCTAGAAACAATACAGATGTACAGAGAGAGGGTCTAAAGTAGCAACCACCCAGAATGACACAGAAAATAGACAGAATGTTACACAAATTTCTTTTGAAAAACACACTATATTTCTAGATGCATAACTTAAGCTATGGCTTTATTTTGATAAAAGGTCAAAAGAAAAACATGCTGTAATGACCACTCAACCATTTATAAGAATTATTATTTTGTCCTGAAAGCTGGTAAAATATGTAAACTTATGTGAGGCATTACAATATAAATGTTCAACTGGTTTAAATGCAAGAACAGTGTATTTAAATAGCCTCTTATAGTCTTTAAAGGGATAGTTCACCCAAAAATGATGTCATCATTTGCTTAATTTCATACCTGTAAAAATTACTTTGTTCTGATGAGCACAGAGAAAGATCATTGACTACTATAGTAGGAAAAATGAAATGGTAGTCTGGTATATATGTAGAAATGGTATATATGTTTATTCTATGTTATCTGTATGCACCTAGGGTCTGAGAGTAACGCAATTTCAATCCTCCATTTGTATGTACTGTACATGTGGCAGAATTGACAGTAAAGCTGACTTTGACTAGTCAAAGGTTCCCCAGAACTGTTTGTGTTCCTAAATTCTACAAAATATTTCATTTTGTGTTCAACAGAACAAAAAAACACAATATTTTGTTCCTACTATGTTAGTGGATGATGAACTGAAAATTGCTAACATTCTTCCAAATATCTTGCTCTGTGTTCATCGGAGCAAATACATTTATACAGGTTTGAAACGATGACAGAATTTAAATTTTCCTGGTGAATTGTCTCTTTAATTATAAATCATCAAAGCCGGGTGAGGTTTTATAATAGTTTTTATAATAAACAGTACTAAAAAATACACAATTATGAACGTATTATTTCAAGGGAGTTGTAACGTTGTAACATAGCGGAACCTCAATCTCTACGCCTCACATCACACGGAATGTTTTTATTGTTGCACTCAGTCGCTCTAACCGGAAAGTGTTACAGCATGGTGATAAATTTTGTTAGTTAGCAGGTTAATTGAGTTACAATCTCTTTCTCTAGTTCATATTTACTTGTTTATATTACGGCAAGATTTTTCTGTAACAAATGGCTGGTCGGACAGTTTGTCAGATGCTGCAGCGCCGTAAGTTACATTTTCTGTCATATGAATCTTCTGACCTTCATGTACTAACATCACATCTGACAGGTAGTTAAAATATCACAACTAGAGGTTAACATTTTTCTACTTACCTTCTGTTCTACTGTTATCTCACGTAATTACTTAATCTGTGGATGTTTAGAAGATGTACAGAAAAACAAAGTATGTACTTTGGTAATACACTGTTATTTTGACAGCACCATGGTTTTTAGATATGTGCCACTAAAATAATTTTGAAACGGAATAATGTTGTAATATAATTATAATAATATTAATATTATTTTTCTACTGGCAAATGCATATTTATTCATATTTTACCCCCAATGACAAGTTCTGTGATTTATATAGTTCAAAATAACCCATTGTAATGAATCAATAAAACATTTAAAATGTATTAGACGATTTTGTTTTTATGATATTTTTATAATATTACAAACATGTAATATTATTATTATTTTATTATACATTAAAATATTATTATACTTAATTATATAGATGTAGAATATCAAGACAATAACAGACAAGAAATGTTTTTTTAAATTTTAAATGATTTTATGATTTAAAGACACATGATATATTATAAATACACAGTCTGTATTTTTATATTTTTGAAATTTCATCAGCTCAATCATCATGATATGTAGAGCAATTTTCTGCATGACTTGTTATATATTTTTATAGATGAACTTTATAAGTAAGTTTGACAAATTAAAGGTGTTTTATTGGCTGTATTCATCGCACGTTGCATCATACATTCACTATGTATTAAAGCTTGAAGTTTTCTGGAAAGTCAGATGTCATCATCTGTCTCCCTCGCTCTCTGTTGTGTTACAGGTCTGGTGTCCAGCGCAGCAGCCGCACGCCTCTCGTCTGCAGAAGTGCGCAGTCAACGCAGTTCTCTGTTCTCTAAAGAGCAGGCACGTCAGCGCGCTCTATATCCACGCACAGAGAAAATCGAGGTGACCCTGCAGGGTCCCGGACTTCAGGGGTCCCTGCTTATCATGAACAAAGGCGTGTCAACGCCACACAGCTGCACGCGCCGTGAGTATTTGTGACTACACGCTAACGTACAGATACTTGAATTCTTTCATTATAAATTCATCCTTATTTATTTTCTGACAAATGTCTATTCACCATGATTGTTTACCTCTTGAATGAATGAAGTGAAGTAAGTGATTCGGTTAAAAAAAGCCAAAGTTTACTGTCGCAGCACAGAAAAATAACATACAAACAGTTTTTCTCACATATTCCTCTTGTTATCTCTTTGTCAGATCTGTCCGAGTGGCATGTGAAAAGTTCTGCTCTCGCTCTAGTCGACGGGCAGCCGTGGCACATGCATCGACCTTTGACCCGATCCTGTGACCTTACGCTCCTCACCTTTAAAGATGAAAACCCGCAGATAGTCAATCAGGTGACTATGTGTGGGCATTTCAGTTTCTGTGCTATTCCATACAGAAATTGTAACCGTGACCCATAACCCTGCGTGTGTTTTTGTGTATCAGGCGTACTGGCGTTCCTGTTCGGCTCTTCTGGCTCAGGTGCTCGATGTCGCTTTCAAAGACGAATACAGTGTAGAACTACTGAAGATTCCTGAAGTACCAGGTATCATTTGCACCACAGAATCATTGTATGTGTTTCATGAGAGATGTTGATGTCTGAACCAGATGTGTTTCCAGTGAGCGCCGGCGCTTTTTGTTGCGATGTGGTTCTGGACCCTCGGTTAGACTCGTGGAGCCCGACAGAGGTCAGAGCTGATTCTTAATCTTCACTACAGTGAGCTGATGTGTGTGTATTAATTCTGAGTGCGTTGCAGGAGAATCTGCGCTCTTTAACCCGCGAGGCTCTTCAGCTCATCCAGAAGGATCTTCATTGGGAACCTTTAGAGGTTTCACCGTCGGTGGCGCTGGAGATCTTCTCTCACAGCAGGTACAACACTTTATACGTTACGTCATACGAACGCATTATTATGGCATTGTCACACCTCACCAGGATGTGATTGAGTTTCTTTCAAACACATCTGTGCACATGTGTATGTACGATATGACTTTCTTTGTGTCTCCGCAGGTATAAACAGGAGCAGGTTGAAGAAAGTGCAGCTCAGAGTCAGAACGGACAAATTTCACTATACAGGTAAACACACAAACACAACATTCATACTGTTTACCTGCCACACACACACTCATCTGTTTTCTGTGTGTCTCAGGTGTGGAGATCATGTGATGTTGAGCGACGGTCCTCTGGTGACCCGGACGGGTATGTGCTCGCAGTATGAGGTCACAGCCATACATACGTTAGGAGAGAGAACGTGGGGTGTGCAACGACGAGCTCAGGGCCTGTCGCTGCCCGTTAATGTGACCGTATGTACATCGTGCTTAAAATAATGATTTAGTTTTGGGTATGATTTGGTTTGAAATGTGTTTGATTTTATTTTGTGTTTCAATAAAAATGATGATAAACATTACAGATTGCACCTTTATGTCATACAATTCAT
This sequence comes from Oreonectes daqikongensis, assembly GCA_026939265.1. Classification (NCBI taxonomy): domain Eukaryota; kingdom Metazoa; phylum Chordata; class Actinopteri; order Cypriniformes; family Nemacheilidae; genus Oreonectes; species Oreonectes daqikongensis. Next base: position 3,484,202 of record JAOTQM010000350.1, read on the forward strand.
GTATAACTTGGGACAGTTCAGTCTGTCATGTTTATATTTCTGCTTCTTATTTGTATGTAACTTTGTTTTTCACTTTGTAAGGCTCATCATACGATTTGGAGAAAACTGCGCCAGAGAGCAGAGAGACTAGTAAGTGTCATGTCTAACCAAGCATATGTGACATGGTGTTCCACATTTTTCCCAGATTCATAGTAAAGTGTTGGCAGACATATGAAGTTTGTAATTGTGTTAAGATGATCTTTGTTATTGGAGCAGTGTCACATCTTTCTGTTAGTGTGTGACGGCTGTTTTAGATTCGATGTGATTCCTGTGGAGTGGAGATTCATGTTATGTGAGCTCACAGACACACGTAGTGTCCTCGCGTAATTGTTTGGTAAATGAACAACGCCTGATTGTTCCCTCACAACAGACACCAAATCGCCCTCAAAAACATTCAGCTGTTCTGTTTCTCTCTGGTGCGATAAACCTCCACCCCATCATATAAAACTTGAATTTGTGAGCGAACTACTGTAAATGTAACTTTATTTATTATTTAAGTATAGAATTTTTCTTATTGCGAACTGTGAGAAGACAATCGTACAAAGCATTTCACTGCAAGTTGTAAAACTTAAATCCAGGATATTCTTTAAAATTCACTTTTGTAAGTTACATAGATTCATCTTTATAGACGGTTTCATCGCATGCGCCTGGACCGAAGGTAACTTTTGGTCTGTGTTCAGTTATAATATAACAATATATACTAATATTTTATTGTATATTAATAGTATGAAATTAAAGCTACTCAACAGTCTTAAGTTTAGGCCACGTATAGTTTATGTCGTAGCTGCTGAAACCGTCAGATTTTTCCCTGTCTTTCAATATTTCAGTGTCTTTTTACATATTGTTTTCATTTCTACAGGTGGAGATTTCCTCATCCTCAACAGTGACTCCGCCCCTCACACCAGAGGCCACGCCCCCTCCTCCCTCCTCTCAGCAGTAATCTACACCTCAACCCCAACATTCAATGTTTGTATTGTCATGTTTAATAAACAAGCGGACAAAAAGCTTTCAGACTTTGTGTTTGTTTGTCATATTCTGATCTCTATAATGACAAAATCCGAGCTCAGTTTGAGACATTTTTGAGATCTCTTCTAAAACTGAGATTTGTTCCTCTTTTTCTCAGGAGAAATATCTGAGACGCAACAGGTCCCGTTTGCTCTCCATTTAATCTCATTGATGTCTAGAAGAAATAATTGAGATATCACATGTTGTGTAGTAGTCAAATCGCATATAGCTCAGGGTTCAGATGAGAAGCTGGTGAAAAATCGGCATGTTTCTTCACCCGCTGGGCTTTAAATCCCTGGATGTGCTGTGCTGTGTGTGTATGTGGGAAAGTTTTGTGTGTGTGTGTGTTTGTAAAATAAGTGGTCAGCACTTTGCCAGGACGAAGACAAAGGCTGTGTTGTGAGAGTGACGCGGACTGTCGGGACTGTTGCAGCTGCTGCGTCTGTCGCACGCCGACAGGTGCTGTGTGTGTCTGTGTGTATTATTACAGTCCACAGGGCAAATCGTTTCATAGCACACCAGTTGAAAGTAAGATGTGATGTTCAGTGTGTTCAGTCACATGTGCTGTGATGTTGTTTTGAGGTCTGCAGATACAGTAATGCCTCAAATCTGATGTGTGATATGTGAGACTTGACTGAGCCCAACAGCTGTTCTGCCTGACAACGTGTGTGTGTGTGTTTGTGAGTGAGTGTGTGACACACCCCCGACACATGCACGCAAACACACACTTTTTGAATTCAACCCAATAGAGATGTTTTAGTAGATCTGTGACCCACCAAACTATGACAAACATGTTATTTTGAGAATGTCAAACGTTGCAGTTTATCAGCTGGAATCCTCCAGCCTCTCCTCGGTGTGCAAACAGTATTTACTCGCCCTCCTTTCGATTTCGTGACATTTACTGTGGTATTACCATGTTTATTTAGGTATTCCACTGTACCACAAAATGTTTAGCATGCACAGTGGTGTATCGTATGAATATCTGTCAGTACTGTCATTGTGCCATGATACAGACACACCCAGAAGAGAACTCAGAGTATTACAATTCATAATCACAAGTGCAAAAAGCAAACATCATTTTTTGTTCTTAGAATAAGAAAGCCATCAAGGCCGTTTCTTTATTTTTAATGGATTTACATGATGACGAGTCTAACCATTTTGTATTCATTTTTAAGTTTAATGACGAAAGGTGGGTTACAAATGACACGGACTCGTCTTTTATGATAATGAGCTCATCCAATCAGATTTTCAGAGCAGCCATGCTATGTCAATGTAATGTATATATTAGGGCTGGGAAAAGATTAATCGCATCCAGAATAAAAGTCTTTGTTTACATAATATATCTTTGTGTACTGTGCATATTAATTTTGTCTTTATAAAAACAAACCCATACATGTATATATTTAAGAAAAATATAAAAATTTATAAACATTTAAATATAACTTCAATTATTGGTAAATATAAATAAATCCATCTAAATATTTCCTAAATATATATAGGCCTACATGTATGTGTTTGTGTTCATAAATACAAAATCAATATACACAAACAGTGATCCAGGGTCACATATTATATTCTATTTTATATTTTTCTTAAATGCTTACATGTATGTGTAAGTGCTTATAAATACAAAATTAATATGCACAGTACACACACATACATTAAGCAAACACAAACTTTTATTCTGAATGTGATTAATTGCGATTAATCTTTTCCCAGCCCTAGTATATATTTATGTTTGCTTGTAAATATATATATTGTGTGTGAGAGAGAGAGAGTGTGTGTATGTGTGAGTCGGTTTGTGCATGTGTATGTGTGTAAATATATATATATGTTTTTAGTGCTGGGCAACGATTAATCGCAGTCAGAATGAAAGTTTGTGTTTGCTTAATGTATGTGTGTGTACTGTGCATATTAATTTTGTATTTATAAGCACTTACACATACATGTAAGCATTTAAGAAAAATATAAAATAGAATATAATATGTGACCCTGGATCACAAAACCAGTCTTAAGTAGCACGAGAACATTTGTAGTAATAGCCAACAATACATTGTATGGGTCAAAATGAGCCATTTTTCTTTTAGGCCAAAAATCATTAGGATTTTAAGTAAAGATCATGTTCAATAAGGATATTTTGTAAATTTTCTACCATAAATAGATAAAAACTTTATTTTTGTGAGAAATATGCTATGCTAAGGACTTTTTGGCACCCTCAGATTCCAGATTTTCAAATAGCTGTATATCGACCAAATATTGTCCCATCAAATCATACATCTATGGAAAGCATATTTATTCTTTCATGTGATGTTAAAATCTCAATTTCGAAACATGGAGCCTTAGAACTGGTTTTGTTGTCCAGGGTCACATATTATAATTAATATATGTTAACATTTATTTTAAATTGTATATAAATACATGTAAATAATTCTTAAATTTGTGTGTGTGTGTGTGTGAGAGAGAGAGAGAGAGAGAGAGAGTGTGTACATGTGTGTGATTAGTTGCTCTCTCTCTCTCCTCCCACGTCAGTGATCGAGTAAGTGAGAGACAGTGGGTCAGTCAGCCGGTCTGTGATCAGAGTCAGTCTCAGTGTGGATCTATACAGGACACAGAAGTCATCTATACTTGTTTCAAGCCTCCGTTCTTCAGCAGCGTTCAGCGGGTTTGTGGAGAACATGTTTCTGTCGCTGGTTTTACTGGTTTTAATGCAGAGTAAGTTCTTTCTTCTGTGTGATCTGCTTAAAGTCTCATGATCTGCTCAAGAGAACAGGATTAGACTGCTTATACCATCACTGTATACCAGAGTACTGACGCTGTACAGAAACATTTTCTGTAATGATAATGGAGATATTTGCTTTGTTTAGATGTTGTGATTGAGATGGGATTGAATTGACAGAAGGGAAATTAGTTTATTATGAGCGACATCAATACCATTGGTTTGTGCATTCAAGTTATACATTTTAGCAATGTGTGTTTCCTATCGATCGAACCCCTGAACTTTGAGTTGCTAACACAAAACTCAACAAATCATATTCTTAATTATCTATTATATATTTCAACAGAGTACTTTTGAAACCAGATTTGATTTGATTAGTTTTTTTCTTCAATGATGTTTGCTCACTTTTCTATGAAGTGTTTTGCTGTGAGATTTGTGATTTCTACATGCATGGAAATTATGGAAATGTTTGGGAATCTTTCATGGTAGTCTTCAAAAGCAGTTTCTAAAGTTATGGAAATGTTACAGTGAGTGTAGTTTTGTTTTGTTATGTTGGTCTGTGCTTTGTGCATAAATCTCTATAAAGTGATCATGCAAAATTTGTATTCATTGATAACATATGGAGGGAAAAGTGTTCTGGTCAGAATGTGTGAAATACAATAATGTTAATTGTTGAAAATACTGAGGTTTTTAATACGTCACAGTACTTGAATTTGAATATGGTTGTAGTTCACTTTTATTATAGCGCTTTTTAAAATGTTGCATTGCTTCAAAGCAGCTTTACAGGAAGAAAGTCAAAACACATCAGAACAACAAATTGTGCACAAATAAATTGCTAATATTACTAATATTCCATTACTAAGTTACTGTTGTCACATACGGTGATATTTACACTATACGGTTCTTGAAGATGATTTAGACAATATCATGATATCAAGTGTGTGTTGTCAGTGGGTGGTCACTGGTTTGCTTCTCGTGGTTGTTATTCTTGTCATGTTGGGAATATTTGCGGATTCAGATGAACGAGGAGAATCTGCAGTTTGTTCGCATCTGTTGATTCTGGCAGTGATATTGTGTTTTACTGTAATTCTGAGATCATGTCGGGGTACAGTTGTGTCAAGCAGAGCAGTAAAAGGGCTTTTAACTCACTCGTGTGTGTGTGTGTGTGTGTGTGTGTGTGTGTGTGTGCGTGTGCGTGTGTGCCAGCTGTTGCAGGGCAAAGTTACATACACACACAGAGGCTCTTTGTTCTCTCATGAGCTCCACAAACTCACAAACATTTAAGCAGTCAACACAACAATCAATCAAACGCCGTCCATTTCCCTGATTGTATTCGCATCACATTCATCTTCTGTGTTCGGTAATGTAAACGAATAAATCGTGCAAAACGTGTCAAGAACATGTCTGGGGAAACTCTTTCTCTAATGATAATGTCTCAATTATTTCGCCTAGACATCAAATAGAGAGCAAAGACAAACTGTTTACATATTGTGAGAAAAAGAGCCAGAAATCTCCCAAAATCTCAGCTCGGATTTGTCAAGTCTGCAATCAAAAGTCAATATTATTGAAGATAATCAATAACATTTTTCATCAGACTGACCCAGATTATATTAACTCTACAATCCACATTCATTTTACACCTTCATGTATTTCAACAATTGCAGTCTCATTTGTTTCATTTGTTGCAATTGTAACATCTGAGACTAAGTTCATTATATATATATATTTTGTGATGAAGGAAAAATCTTAGTAGTTCTAAAAACAGCCTGTTTTTATGTATGCAAATTAATACATTTTATATATTATATTAATACATTTTCACATATTACCACATTAACTAACCAAATTCCAGGTTTTACGCAGTGTAAGTAAAATGTGTGTGTGTGCTGACTCAAGCCTTCAAGTGTCTCACTGTGACAGGTGTGTGTGTGTGTGTGTGTGTGTGTGTGTGTGTGTGTGAGAGAGAGAGAGAGAGAGAGAGAGAGAGAGAGACATTTGTGGTCATGTTGTGGATACGTCACATTTCTCCTTATCTAACTCTGGCAGGTCCAGCAAACGTTGTCTATCAAAGCAGACATACTGTTAATGTGTCGCTCCTCTAAAAACACACAAAGCTTCTCATTCCCAGATCAAGACATCTCAGCATCCTCCAGCAGGATGAACTTCAGATAAGATGTTAGTGGGACGTGATGATAAAATATCTCTTTGTTCCAGGTCTTAAATGCTGGTGTAGATTCAGTGATCAGTTGTTCCTCACACACATTATATGACTGAAGGAATAGATTCTGATGAATTGAAAGTCATATAAAGAGCACTGTGAGGATTTTATATCTTTTTATAAAGATTTGTTGAGATCATCTGGTACACAAGTGGCCAAAAGTGACGTGTGCCATATTTGCACATATATCAACAAAATACGAGTAGCACAAAGTGGAAAAACATGATCTGTTTTTCTTACCCCATTTGCAGATTTTATTTTTGATTATTTAAACATAAACATACTTTCTTATATTTTGTGTCATCACTTTCTTTTTCTTAGATCACTTTCCTTGTCAAGTATCTTGATTAAAGAACTTCATTTCAGAGTTGTTTATCCTTCTTAAATTCCTCTCAATGCTGAGCTTCAGTTTACACTCCAAACTAAATTTTTTATTCATCTTAAAATATGTAAGTAAAAACAGACGTTTTCCATCACTTTTGGCTACTATTGTACGTGAGGTTGCGCAGAACTGAAGTTTTGAGGTTTGCTGATGCGGTCGTGATGAGAGATCGGGTTGACGCTGTGACGTTCAGCGCTGTGATAACACAGAATCTCAACATTCCTTCTGGGTTCAGTCATGGATTTTCACGGTCTTCACTCAGAATTTGAGACTCTGTGGAGCCGTGAGCCAAGATGTTTACAGAAAACAATTCTCTTGAAAATGCTGAAGACTGCACGGCATCTCTGGATACTATACGCTGTTATAATGCTGCTTATTATCGAGAATTAAAGCTTTGTTTTTGTTTTTTTAGCCAAATATCCTCTTAAATAAAAAAGTAATGTGTTTGACTATTGTCTTTAATCTCAAAAAACAAAAACAAAGAGCATTAACTTCCATCCACCTGTCATGATCAGCTGTTTCAGACGTGACATCTAAGAATGATCTTCAGAAACATTACATGGAAAAAACAAACACTTCAATATCAATCATTTTGATATAGATGTGTTTCAGTTATAGATGAACCTATGCTGGTTAAAAACAGCCGAGCATTTTTAACAGTGTTTGATCACAACATTATGGATCTACACTATCCTCTCAAACATCTTCCAAGATCTTGTTTTTTTCACAAATCTATATCGTGATTCTTTGCTCTTCATTCAGCATAACTCATGTGGGGAAACAGGAAGACACACAATGACTGGAGGAAGGGCTGCACCTGTTTCCTCTTCCTGTCAGGAAATCAGAATTTTTCTTTATCCACAAATACACATTGTTTTTCTGTTCAGCACTAAGTCCAGTAATAATGACACCAGCTATGTATAGAACTTCATTCATCTGCTGATTCCACCAGGAATTCTGGGACCACAGTGCATCCTGCATTATAGATTATGGAGCCGCGATGAAAACCATTTTCAGTTTTTCTGACTTTATTTATAGGTATGTGTTTAGGTGAATGATTATTTTTGTTTTATTCTGTGAACTACTAACAATATTTCTCCCAAATTTCCAATAAAAATATTGTTTCTGTTTGCATTTATTTGCAGAAAATGAAAACTGGAGAAACAAGTCAAACATAACAGAAAAGATGCTCTGTAGTTTCTCAGACCTCAGATACAATAAAACAAGTTCCTATTTATTTTTAAGCGATATAGCAGTAATATTTCTACATGTATTTTTTAGAAAGTTCAACATTTTTTAATTTAATTTAACGGTTTTCATGCGTCTTGTCATGCTGTCAGCGTTTCACATTACTGTCACTCCTGAGGTTTGATTTGGTTGAAATTCAGCAGACACTCGAGATTCAATACTTCAAACTAATAAAGTTAATATAAATGTTATAATGTCAGTCTATCTGTTTCTCACAGGTGTTGGTGTCACTCCGGTCACCGTCAGCACTCGCAGTGCGATCGTTCAGGTGCAGGAATATTCAGGTGAGTTTGTCTTCATCATAACACCAGAGAGACGATCTGACGTCTCTGACTCTGTTCTGCTCTTCTGTACAGACGCTGAGCTCTCCTGTGAGTTCAAGACCGAGCGCGAGAGCAATCCTCGCATCGAGTGGAAGAAAAAAGATAAGGAGGTGTCCTTCGTTTACTTTAAAGAACACTTCACAGGTGACTTTCATCCTACTGTGTCAAAATGAGTTTATTAGTATACTGCTTTCAAGCTAAAAAAAGTTCAAAAGTTAAATTTAGTCCCATTGAAATAGTACGCATTAAGTATTTGTTACTAAATAAAAGTTAACTCTGCTTAAGTGTACTTAATAAAATGGACTTGAAGTATACTTTATATTTTGTAAGGATAGTGTTTACGAATCACTGCAACTGTTGTGAAGTCCAAAAAATATATATTTTCTAAATTTTTTCCCCTAGACATCAATGAGATTAAAATGAGAGAAAATGAAGCCAGAAATCTCACAAATGTCTCAAAATCTCAGTATGAACTTTCTCATGAAATGTACATTTTCAGGGCCCTTTCAGGGTCGTGCGAACATCGATGGGGCCACGGTGCGACTGCAGAGAGTGACTCAGGCGGATGCGGGCGAGTACCGCTGTGAGGTCAGCGCCGCCCTCGACGCCATCAAACTGGGAGAGACAAACGTCACGCTGAAGGTTCTGGGTAAGACCGGATGCCGGGTTCTGGTTTCATGTGTGAAAATCTACAAGGAGAGTACAAAAATGTGCGTTTTGTTGTTTGTGACAGTCCCGCCCCACACCCCGTCATGTGACGTCCCGAGCTCCGCCCTGACGGGCTCACAGGTGGAGCTGCGCTGTAAGGACCAGCACAGCATCCCTCCGGCCAGCTACACCTGGTTCAAAGACAAGACGCCCCTGACGCCCGTACGGCACGCAAACGCCACCTACGCGGTCAACGAAATCACGGGTGTGCTGGTGAGAGTCGACACGCGTGTTTCATTTATTACTAATATTTACTACTTTTGTCTCACGAGTTTAGTTAGAAATATGACGTTGGGATGCGATGTCTTTGCGTTGACTGTCACGATGATAAACGGAGTTTGACAGATGAACTCGAGCGTTTCTAAATAACACTGACACATGCACAGACTGATAGATGTGTGTCTGACTGTTCAGATCTTTCAGACGGTCAGCAGATCCGATACGGGCCGTTATTACTGTGAGGCCAGTAATGGTGTTGGATCTCCCAAGCGCTGTGAGAGCACACACATGCAGATTGGTAAGATTCAACTCTGAATCTGACTTCACTACATTGTAGACAACGTTTCTATCCTGATTCTCTCTTTCTCTTCTATATCAGATGATCTGAACGTTCCAGCAGTGATCACTGGAGTTGTCGTGGTGTGTGTTCTTGTGATATTGTGCACTTCTGGAGTGTGTTACGCCCATCGACAGGGATACTTCAGCCGTGAGTTCAGATCTCTCTCACCTTGTGTGTTTAAGAATGTCAAGAGTAAATTATGGGACACAAATACAGATTGTTTGGGTTATTCTCACTTTGCTTTGTCTTTTTTTTTGTTGCTGTTGTACCATCGTACACAGGACACAGCGGAGGGTAAGAACAAGAGGTTATTCTAACTAACCAAAAAGTGCGCACGTGTGTTTTGTTGTGTGACACTAGCAGTCAAAATAGGAATGAATCGCTCAACATCTTTAAACGAATCACGTTTGGTTTGTAACTGGTTAAAACTTGACTAAAGTACTGAATCGTCGAGACTGCATGCGATTGGTGAATGACTCCACGTCTCATATCTGCTGAGATATCTGCTTGAGTTGTTTACTAATAGTCTGATGTTCTGCATGCTGCGTGGCGACTGTAACCTTTGACCTCTGACCTCTGACCTCAGTGGTCCGTTATTGCAGGTCATTCTGGATCGCACAGTGTCACGGTGTGGCGCACATAAGCAGTCAGAACCTCAACAGAACTGAGCACACGTGAGTCTGACACCAACCAGCATCATGTTGAGAACGTTTGGTTATATGCAAGGGTTAAACTCAAGTTTGAGATATTGACAACTACCGTATGGATGTCACATTATCAGACTTTAAATACACAATTATCGTGCCCAAAAGAATTCGAGATATAACTAAGATGTCTATTGAAACGCTTAAAAAAAATTATAATGCCATCAGGTAAATTGAGCTTAAATTGATCTAATTTTGTTTGTGTGTGCAGAAAGAAAGTTTGTAACATAGCTCTTAAGGCACTTTTAAACAGGCGCTGAATTATTAATATTATATGGGTATCATGATAATATAGCATAGTAGTACTGAATACTATATAATATAATTATATCATTTTCTGGACAAAAAATGACTTTTTGAAAACTTATGTATGTAGTAGTTCTACATGCATACATTTTGGTTTGGGACACTCGAGCAAAATTTTTCTCATTATTTATCTGCGGTGTTGCTTACATATCTGAAATTAGTTTAGTAGACGAAAATATAATTTTCCAAACATACTTGTTTTTATGACAAAACTAATAAAATGATAACATTTGTAATTTTTTTTTATATTTTAAAAATGCTTTTTAAATGGATAACTTTGACTGAATAATGAAGAATGAACAGCCAATAAGATTTTTTCTTAAATGTAAGATTTGTAAAACTTAAAAAAATATATGATTTTAGATAAAGAAGTGTTTGTGTGAGTGAAAGTGTATTTAATGATACAATCATATGATATATTATGTGATTTTTCCTTGTGTTGTCATATAATTGTTTAATCTTTCAGTGTGTTGAAAAGTAATTTGCTGTTGTTTTTCAGACAACATTCAGGTTACAGTCACCCCCCACAAGAAGTGAGTTGATCAAATAAAATATTAATGATCATTTCTCCTGGCGTTGCCAGGTGTAAAATTTGTATGCTGATGTAAATATTTTTTTTTCCAGTCTCAGGACTTCAAACACACCCAGTCGTTCATGTTGTGATGGAGAGCACGCTCATTTTTCTCTGCAGCTGGACAGAAATGCAATAATGTGTAGCATTACATCTCTGAAGCCTTTGATGGACTAAAATAAACAGAAAGGCTGTTTTGGGAGCTGTCTGGTATTCTACTGACCCCCCTCATTGATATCTCCTGCAGCCCCTGCTGGCCAAGGGTGCTAATGGGCACTTGCGCCCCCTGGTGGAATCTCTGCAGCAGTAACATGGACTGAACATGTTCCAGTATGACCCGCATAACCATGTGCCTTAAAAGCAGAGACTTTTGTTATTAGTGTCTTTTAAATGTTTTTGTGCCTTTTTCATTTCAACTGAATATCACGTCTGTTTAACGAAGTGTGGGAATGTAAATCTTTGATGTTTTCAGTATTATCTTTTTTTAATAAATATTGAAAGTCTTGAATTTAATTCAATGCATTACAGTAAAAGTATTTGTCAACATGTACACACATTTACAACAGACATTAACTCCATAATAAATAACAAACACATTTTTAAACCAACGTCATTTATTAAATATTCACTTCAGACCGTTATGTATATTACAGATGTGATTGTGTTTATTTTGTTGCCACCTCTTCCAGCTTGGGCTCTGTTGAAGACACAAGAAAGACGTTTGAATAACTTGCAGCTTAATCACTGAATATTAAACCAATCGATCGCTTTAGTTTAAGTGATTCAACTAAGTGCAATCTATTCAGTTTCCATGAAATACACTGTGCGTACGATTATCTTTAATTTGACAAAATAATAAATGTCAATCAGGACATACACTAACATCTATAAATCACATTTAGGACAGAAAAATATTTACAAAAAATCATCTGTGATGAACATACAAACAAATCTTTCGAAAGTACTGACACAACATCACAAGAAACACACATGCAGTCAAGTGTGCTACACACTTTTAAACGATCAACACTAGTAGATGATCAATGACCGAAGCACATATAAAACAAACAAAAGTCTCTGATCTTTCCACAAAAACACAGTTCTCACCTGGGAATTTGAAGTCTGGGAATTTAGTGAGATCACCACCACCATATAACCTCTGCAGTTTGGTCATCTCCTCTGTCAGGTTCTTCTGGTAGGCTGGACCAGCTTCCACTATACCACCTGCAGTCCTACCAGAGGAAACATATAGAACAAGTTATCAAATCCGTCCATCTTGACTCAAACACTATTGAATATAATTGGAGTTCATCAAGAAGTCACTAACTTGCTCTTGGTGTTGTACTCCCGGATCTTATCCAGGAAGAGTTTCTGTACGGGGTCCAGATCTTTGGCCTTGTTGAAGAGGACAGCAGACAGGCCGATGTTCCTGCGCAGGGTCACTGTCACAGCTGAGCGAAAGAGGGACGACAGCTGGAAGAGTCGATGAAGAGCCATACTGCTACACATGTCGAAAAAAACAACACTGACTTTAATATAAATTGATGAAAGTATAACGTCTGTTAGAGCCCACAGGTGTTCTCAAAATCTGCATTTGAAGAAAAACCGATACAACAAAGTACTGCAAAGTGGTACAATCTGGCATAAAATACTGATACTATAGTACACTGTAGTAAACTACGGTACATGGTAGCATACTTTAATAATTACTAGTACACTTTGTTAACGTATACTACAATATTATGAAGCAACTATAATGAATTGATAGGAAATACGAAGTGTACTACTTTTTTTCAAGTGTGGTGACGGCATCAATATATCTCAAATTTACGCAAAAAGCACAATTTGAGGTGCTGAGGTACCTCACATAATACCGTATTGTTACCATAGTACAGTTATTATACGAATTAGCTGTAAGGACTGTAACAATAAAAAAAGAAAGCGTTAGGTGATGATAACAATAAGAAGAAAGAAATAAGAGTGAGATGTAAATTATAGTGCGTTAAACTGGTCCTCAGTCTCGCGGTCTCTGACCCTCACAACGCAAACTGCACGAGCTTCTACAGCTTAAACACAAAGACTGGCTTCAAGATAGCGTATATAACTTCATTACGACACATATAAAAGGTACATACACGTTTAATGACAAATAATCATGAAAAAAGAATAAAAGATCAGTCACCTTGTGTTTGACACTAGAACCAGCGAAAGACGAACTTGACTGCTTCCGGATCACCGGCGCAGGGACTTATGGGCGTGACGCCATCACGCACGCGTCCTGTGTACAGAATACAATTTTTCCTTTTTATTTATGTATGGGTTTCTGTTTCTTTTTACATTTCTTTATATGGTTTTGTTACATTGTAGCGAACAGTAATGTTTTATATATGTTCAAGATGATTTCATCGATGTTATAATAAAATGTGCATTCGTAAGGATGATTTCAGTAATTTATTGAAAAATACATTTAATGTGGCGACCTTTTAACGAAAATATTGTCTGTTGTTTTGTCACTTGTATATTGATTTGTTTCGCATGTATCGCGTTCAAACATATACATACATACATATATATATATATATATATATATATATATACATACATATATATATATATACATACATATATATATATATAATTAGATCTAATTCTGTACTTACCATATGAAACCATATTTAAAAATTACTACAATAACAATTTCTTGGAAATTTTAATTCATTTAATCGTTGAAATCAAAATGCAATGGTTAAGCAGATTACTAAATCGCAAGAGAAATGTGGGGTAAAGAGAAATGTGTGGGGTAACAAACATGACAGTGACGTCACAGGCCTGTTCACCATTGTCCTTATAAGTTCCAGAGATGCCGGTTTATACAGTTAATATACCTGATGTAATAAATTGCTTGCAAAACAGGTCCAAACAGAAGCCGAAACAAGGCAAGTCTGTATGTACATTCAAAACTTTATTTATGGAATACAGTGTAGAAAGAGCAGTTGTGTTTCCAGTCAAAGCAATTGATACAGAAATCAGAAAAATGCCACATAAACAAAACCCCCATTAAGTTTTCTAGTTAAATCATCATATACCACTCCAGATCAAACCCAGACACCTGACTGCAGTCAGAGAAATTCAATGGACAATAATTTACTCCTGACACATTTGAAAATATCACATCAGTAGCGCTTGAATATGATGGGCTGTGTGAGTTTTAAAGAGTCTGTTGAGTTGGTTCTGTAAACGATTACTGACATTCATTAGACGGGTTGATTATTGATGTGAATCCTTCCAACAGTTTGACTTAAATCAAATTCCACTCACACTGGTTGCCAGATCATCAACCACGTGCAACTTCACACAGAATAATGACAATCTGTCATAGCTATGATCTGGCAACCAGTTCCATGTACGGATGAGCAATTTTCTAAAATTGACTGAAACAACGACATGTGTGACGACATATGAGTGAGTGACTACAGATGCTTGATTTTAGAATCTCATGAATCTACATTATATTTCATAGAGAAAATTAAGCATTATGCATATTGTAATGATAAAGAAATCTCATTACATTCTCATTTCTCTTCTCATGCAACTGTCAGAACACAATGATTTTTCTAAATCAAAATCAAGATATTAAATTCTGTACATCAAAAAGCATTTTGATATTGAGAATGTGAGATTTTGTCAATGACAATTTCGAACATTTAGCAGATCTTTTCTTATCCGTTTGCATGAGATTCAAACTCAAACACTGAGAGCGAGAAAAACAGAGACAGCGAGAGCAATAAGCTTCAGAAATGCTGCTGTATAACATGTGATAAACATGAGACAAAGAGGAGAACGACATCCACATCAGCTGACACACAGTAACACAAAAAGATAAAACCGACTGGTGAGGACACACAGAATGACCCACCTCGAACCCGCCCGCCCTGACCCCAAAAAAACATCTTAAAAAAACACATACAACCACGTGTCAAATGGAAAATCAAACTTAAATAGCTGTCACGCGAGTAAATAAATCTCTGAAATGCATAGAACTTAAGATAATAATGTACATCGACAGCTTCAACCAGCCGCCCACAGCTGGTCATAATAAAAAAAGAACAAGATATAGAAAGAAAAGCACGAATCTCTTTAATCGTGTTTAAATTATATCAAAGCAGAAAGCCAATTCAATCTTAATTTTTTTTGTGCAACTCACATATTCACAAGTTACTAACTGTTAAACCTGCTAGTGTCTCTACATGAGAAAAGACCAAGATCCAAATAGCAGTATTGTTTTTTCTCATCATTTTTTTCTATCATGCACTACATAGTTACAACTATTCTTTTTACTTTTTTTTGCATTACTTCAATATCGACAGAACTAAAAAAAAATCTCACTTTTTTTTGGCAAGTTTCTTTGTTTTTACAATTATTTTTCATTTCTTTTTTTGGAAAAACAAACCAGAAACAATCAAATAATTATCAAGATCTCATTCATAAAGACAGCGATTTTACCACTAGATTTTTTGTGACCGAACACAGCACAGCTGCAGTCGGTGTGATGAAGAGAGAGGAAGAGGAAGGAGACGTCACCCCTCACATGTCCCAGTGTTTTACTCATTTAGTAGTGTGAGGATGGACAGTGCAGAAAACACGCTGCTAACTTACCAGCCGAGACATGAACTGTCTGGGTTTGTATTACTGTACAATTTACATTAAAGTTCAGAAGATGAACTTATTTCATGAGCTTTAAGCATTAATCTGAACTGAATTTGACAATTATAGCATTTCATATTATTATGTTAACACCTTTCCAATCAATGGGAGGAGCATTTGTTCGTAAAGCAAGAATGAGGTAAGATGCAGATGCCGTCTGCACTGTCGAGAGAGGAGGGTGGGGTGAAGGGATGGGGTTACACCATCAGTTCTGCATCTGCTCAAAGAACTTGTAGGTGGGGTTCTCATAGCCGTTCTGCTGCATCTTTGACATGTGACGGTCCTCCGGAGTCACAGCAGCATCCACCTGTATAAAAGAGAGAAAGAAAGATCAACAAACTGAACCTTTAAGATCAAGAACTCTTTTCACAAGGCTCACACACACTGACCTCGATGATGCCGTGGTGAATGGACGTGTACTGTTTCTTCCTCAACATCACCAGAGTGATGACGATAATGGTTGCTATGACAACACCTCCGACCATCAGGCCAATAATAGCTCCTTTATTAAAGCTCACGTCCTCTGCAAGGAAAACCTTAAACACCAAAGACACACGTGCATCAGCATCTTCAGCTGTCAAGTCCTTGAACCCGTGTTGCCACGGCAACTTCATCCTGTTAGTCCATAGTTTATAGTTATGAAGATTTCACTAGTTTCTACTTTGTGTTGTAATTTGGAGAAGAAGAAAAAAGGTTTTGTTGTTGTAACGAATTTGTATGTTTGTGTAAGTACCAGTTTCTGGTGGTAAACTTCACTGTGTCTCTCTTCCGCCTCCATCTGCAATTCAGGAACATCTTCAGACTTCAGTCCAGACACTGAGCAACCAGAAAAAAAGACATTCGTGAATGACGACGATCACACGACGAAAACACAGCCTAAGCTGAACGGTATTGTCTCACTATTGTCATTTTACCTGGTCGTGTTGGAAGGCCTCTATCAGGAACAGGACGAGCATCTACAGGCTCGACTGCAGAGAGACAGATGGATTATTGATTCATAGAACAAACTGATTCTGATTCACAGTACACACTGATTCAAAGCATAAACTGATTCACTCGCAACATAAAATGATTCTCGTTTACAGAACACATTGATACACAGCACAAACTGATTCTGATTTACAGCATAAATTGATTCCAAGTTTGTGCTTTAAACCACAAATCTAAAGTGAATCAGTATGTGATGTGAATCAAAATCATGAGAATTATTTAATGCTGTGAATCACTTTTATGATGTGAATCAGTGTGTGCCGTGTGAATCTGAATTAGTTTTGTGATGTAAATGAGAATCATTTAATGCTTTGAATCTTTATCAACACATACTGATTCAAAACATGAAACGATTCACATGATTCTCATTCACATCACAAATTATTTTAAATTACAAGCACAAAACTAATTCTGGTTCAAAGCACACACTGATTCACATCACATATGATTGAACTGAATCACAACACGTACTGATTCTGATTCACGTACAAACTGATTCAGAGCAGACGCACTAAGGGTGTTGCTAGGGTGGTTGTTAAGGAGCAGAAGTTTATTCAAACAGTTACATGACGCTGGTCTCAGTAAACAGCACAGATGACGTTAGTCTGCAGCATGCTTGTGAATTGCTCATCGGACCATGTGGTTTAAAGGAAGTGATGCGTGTGTCCATATGGCGCTCACAGTACTGAACTGGACCACACAGTCATGACACAGCCTGGGCTGCTGGGATACGTCCAGCTCTGTGTGTGTGTGCACATACCCTCGTTCTGTGTGTTGGGCTGGTTGAAGCTCTCGGGGTGAATGAAGCCGAAACCCTGAGTGTCGGGCAGCAGGTCCAGACCGGCGGTGCTGTCGGGCATCAGAGCGTCGTTCCCGTAACTCACCCTCACATCGCTCTGCAGAATGGCCAGTTGAGCGAACATCTCCTTCTGTTCTCGCTGCAGGACATCTGAGAGAGATTCAGATGAGACGTTTTTACACTATAAACAAAACTACTGATAAATGACTACTGACAGATGACACACACAGCAGTGAATGAGGTGAACAGAATATGTTTAGTTGGTCGTTGCATGTTCAGCTGCTGCAAAATCTGTTGTTGATACGCGTTTATGTAACAAACTCACCGACTTGGTCCTGGATATCTTCAGCGACTCCCGGCACCTTGTACAGCAACCCAAGAGACTGATTCATTCTCTCCTCGATGACACGCAGATGGGTCAACACCTGAGGTCAAAGGTCAGCCGGGTCACCAAATCATAAAGTGTGGTCTGATGATAGTCACGTGTTCTCAACATACCTGCGGGCGAATCTGAGCCGCTTTCTTGGGGTCGACCATGCGCACATGCTCGAAGTGTTTGAGCGTGTGCTGTCTGTCCTTCTGCTCGGCACGCACGTATTTCTTCAGCAGACTGAACACGTGCCGCGGCTACGACCAGAGAGAGACGCAAACAAGACTTAGAGACCTCACAGGCTGGTGGTTATAAAAGCAGTGACAAGTAATGTGTGTTTACTCTGGGTGGATCGGCCTGCAGGGCGGCGAGATAGCTCTCCAGAGCCAGCCGGCGTCGGTCATTCAGCAGAGCCTCCACACGAGCCATGTGCGTCTCCACTAACTGCTGTCGCTCGCTGGCCGCCTCCTGCTCCAACGCCTCCACCTTCTCCTGGAAGTGCTGCGGTCACGAGGAAATACAGAGACGTCGTGAGACCATATTCTAATATAATGTCCTTGAGAGCACCAGGGCACATTTTCATGAAATTTTAGAAAGGACAGCCACCTGGATCACGGCCTTCTTGTCATTGCGTGGTAGACTCTTGGCCTGCCTCTCGGCTTCTTCCCATTCTCTCATCACCTGCAGAGTAAACACATCTTAATTCAACCTTCAAATTCACATTCAGCACAAACCAAAACAAATTATAATTATAAGGAAAAACACTGTCAGCTTCAGTTAAATGTAATTTAGTGCATTCAGGATCAGTCGTCCAATCACCTGAGACATGCGCTCGCGATGCCTGCCCTCCAAACTCTCTTTGGCCTTGAGGAAATGCGAGTGTTCGTTCTCGTCCGCAGGGGTCTCCAGGTATCGGTCCACAGCATCCGGTGGACTGGAGGAGGGGGTGGGCACTACAAGAAATGATGGAGAACAAGAGAAGTTCAGATTACAGTAAAGAGAAACAGAAGCGTTTGTGATAAACACAAGCAGAGAATGTGAAGACGCTCGCGGTGGATATCATATCAGTAACGTCTGCACAATGTGACCGTGAACAGAAAGTTTTGTGTCAACTGTTCAAGTTCTGTATCATCAAGAACAAGACTTACCGATATGTTGCCATGGCCAAATTGTCAGCTGATACGTGGATTTTTTTGTTATAGGTAAACCATTGGCCGATAAATTGCTTGACCATCAAATAATGCATTAGTGCTTTGTTCCCTTAAGGCAGCCAGACATAAAGCCATTAAAGTCATTCAATTATCCACATTCAATATTTAACATTATTCAATATCTGCTGCATTTACCCGTCCACGATTAACACAATATCATGTGCCGTTTCATGTGTTTTAGTCTGTTATGATGCTAAGCTACATGCTACCAACTAGCTTGTAATGCACTATTGATAGTAATTTAGTGTAATTGCTTACATTTGTGTTATATTGTTTTTCAATATCACTATCGGCCACTAAAACATATGTCAACCACTAGCTCAAGTGTGATTATAAAGATGATCACACATACATGACAAACCACAAAGATTGATAGAAAGGGTTTTAGCATCACTGCAGATTTAATGCACATGTCAAAGACATACAAAGAAAAAAGCGATTCAGAGAAGATTAGCACCCAAATCAGCTCTTCACATCTGAGATCACACACACACACACACACACACACACACACACACACACACACACACACACACACACACACACACACACACACACACACACACACACACACACACACACACACACACACACACACACACACACACACACACACACACACACAGCAAGCGGCTGTTAGTGAGCATAAGAGGAAGATCGAGTGTAAGGTAAAAATTCAACCCATTTTACTTCTGTAAAGCAACACATCTAAAAATGGATGGATGTTCTTTTTGAAACTCCACGTGTAAGAATATAAGATGCCAGCATTTAAAATATAAAATTTTTATCTTGTGCTCAACTTGTTGAGTGTTACAGAAGTAAACAGGGAGAGATGTGATGTCATGTGATTGTAGGCACACATGTCGGTGACTTACACACGCCGCCGCAGACAGACATACAATACTCCTCAGACTCAAAGTTATTGCGGTTTCCTCCACAGCCTCCATAGATGAAGGGCGCGCAGCGGCCCTCCTCACGAACAAAATACCAGCGGGACAACATCGCCCTGCAAGGGCCCGTCTCTGCGCTCACCAAACACACTTCTGATGCAACATACACACATGAATGAGTCTGATGCCACATGGGAACAAAATGACTCCATCAGTGTCATGAGACACGGACGCTCTCTCACCTCTGACCACCTCCTCTACTGATTCTGTGGTGGTGGTTGTGGTGGTCATGGCAATGTTGGTGCTCTGCACATTGTCGATGCGTTCGTCGATGACCTCGTCGTCATCCTCATCTTCATCTCCGTCGCCATCCTGGTCATTGTCAGGAACCTCCTGCTCTTCGTCGGCATCTTCGTCATCATCATCCTCGGCCGCAGCAGGCTCAGCGTCTGTGGTCATGCTGCACAAAGTTATAGTTTATTAAAACTATATTAAAGTATTTCTGTAACATACTAGCATAAATATTATTTTAAAGACTTACAAAATGGAAAATGACATCTCAATTAATTGAAATACGTTTCAGGCATCTAAAACGATTAACTAAAAACTAAACTAAAACATAATAAAAAATATTTAACTTGTACAGCAATAAAAAACAAACAAACAAATAAATAATAAAACGACAAAGCACATAACTTAATTGCTAAAAATTAAACAAAAATGTGTTGTACATTTTATTGTTACTGGTTACCTGTTCTCAGTGTAGTCGGCCTCAACGCCCCCCCACCACACATCTGAGTCATCTTCCTCAACAGCAGTGCTGTCCGACTCCTTCTCCGTCTCTGCAGGGCAGCAAACGAACTCAACGCCACGGAAACGATCGATACCGCATGGCAACAGCATCCCGTAATCGTGGAGATTCATGCTACGGTCACCGCAAGACTGCAGAAAATAAACTGTGGTGTTACCATGGTACTGAAAATGTACTATATTCATATATTGTGTTATTATCTTGATTCTCTAAAATTACAATCATATTGTGTGTTGAGACTCTGACCTCTTTGGCGACGGTGTGCCAGTGCAGGTGACTCTCGCACATGTCCATACGCTCCTGATGTAAGAACTTGCACTTGTCAGGAACCAGCAGGGCATCGCTCACAAACTCCCCGACTGACACACACAGAGAGAAACACACATGATGAACACTGACAGCGTGTGATTAAAGATCAGCGCACATGCAGCGTGTTCTTAAACACACTCACCCAGGCAGCGGTACGGCACCACGATGTGCATGTGACTGCGACACTGCTTGCGCCCTTTCCTGCACCAGTCCCCGATGCTCACCGGCTGATTGGCCTCCACAACATTAGTGATCTGCAGCTCGGGATACACCTGAACAACACGAGAGGAGACGCTCAGATTAACATCCTCTGGACCTTTAAACACTACCTTTGAACATATCACCTGATTTAAAGGGATAGTTCACCCAAATATGATTCTTTCATAATGTACTCACCCTCATGCCATCCCAAATGTTTATGGAAAGGTGACATTTTTTTATTTAAAACTTAAGAAGTAATTCATGTAAATCTGGGATGATGAGTGATTGGAAATATTTGGGTGACTATTCCTTTTACAAGTGTTACTCCTCCGTGACTATCTCTCTGTCTCTTTTTACCTCTTGGCAGTACTGCAGAATTCCCTCTTTTGTTCCAACGCAGCTCTTGGTTTCGGACGGATCGGATTCCCATTTTCCGGTCTGAATGTTGATGTGCATGTTGAGCTTTCCGCAGAACATGGCCACCTGCGGCTCCGCCAGCAGTCCTGTACCCGTGTCTGACGGCACCTGGAACACAACATCAGAAAAGTCAAACCCACTGCCGACATAACACATTGTGAAACATTTATAAATGAAATAATGAATAATTCAGCTTTTTCAAAGCAATAAAATCATTTAAGATGCAGTACCAGATATGCAGACGCAATTATGGTCATAAATATTTTTCTTTTATAATCTCTCAGTACTGGTGTACTGTTGACACTCAAAAGTAAACGCTTCAGATAACTAGTGAAGTAAACACACTTCGCACAATTTGTCGTGTCACAATATACCGAAAATTACAATAACCGTGATATAAAAAACAAGATTAGAGATATTGTGTTAATTCTACACATATCGTAATATCGCAAACTATTCAGCATCAATTCAAATGTTGCTTTAGGAGTTACAGTGGTTGCAAACTCTCTGTCTCTCCGCCTCATACACTTGTATAATGAGTGTGATTTGTTGACCAAATAACAAACAAAACAAAATTAAAGATGAATTTCACCGATGGCATCATTTATTAATTTTTTTAGAGATATCCAACAAATACCGTTACCGCAAATTCGTCCGGCAACAATAACCGCACAGTGAAAGCCAGATATCGTGACAGCCCTGGGCACAATGTATAAGTAGGTGACCTGCAATAATGCCTGAATAAATGTGCAAACAAACAAGAAACGTCTGATTGTGTTTCTGAACCTTGTGATCTTCACCAGCCGTTTTACTTAATATCTTTATCATGTATGAACATGATAAAGTGAATAATCGTGACCGGCAGTGAGTTTTATCTTACAAACCTTGAACTTATCAACACTGTTAAACTCACCATGTGGATTATCTTAAGAGAACATTTTTATTACTAGCCGTATTTACTGAACACTATGTGAAAAATCCACACACCAGATCTAAATGTTAACAGCTTTCCTGTAAGCTCAGTGGTTAGAGCATGGTGCTAGCAACGCCAAGGTCACGGGTTCGATCCCAGGGATTGCACATACTCAGAAACAAATGTATAGTATAATGCAATGTCGCTTTTTGTCTGCCAAATGCATAAATGTATTTTAAAAGTGTTATTATTATTGATGTCGTGCACACACGATGCTCACCAGCGAACACACAATGCACAATCAACGCACACATGAACCTGACCAGTTGCCCATGGCAACCTGTTTTCATATTGATGATGATCCTAAAATATCTGGTTTAAAAAATCTTTCCAGAAACACATTTCTCACAGTGTTTGTGCTCTACAGAACTGAGGTGTCACACCTGTTCATTTCTCTTTGTTTGTATTTCACACTCACAGACGGATTTATTAGAGAAGAATTCATCTCCATCAGTCTGAGGGTCTTTCCCTGCGGTGCCCCTTCATCACTGAGCCCCGAGTATGTGATCCTCTTCTCAAAGAAACATTGTGTCTTACAGAAAGGACAGAGAGGAGGCGGGAGAACCCGCTAGTGTTTTGTGTTCACTAATCTTGTTAGCAGACTGAACGTACTGGCAACACGACAAAGTCCTATTTGTGATGAGGCCATGTTATGAAAAAAGGTGGGGAAGGATCCGAGTTACACACCAGACTAAGAACTCTCACACACCCACCCACACACACACACACACACACGTTCACAAACACACACCATGGAGTTGGGTGAGATAATGCTAAAAAACCTTTTGAGTTCAGTAGATTTCACACACGCACAACCACAGATAAAACACACAAATTAAACCCAAACACACGTATTACAAATACACACATTGAACAAGCAATAAAACACACACACACACACACACACAATTAACACACAATAATACACACATTCATATTAAAACGCAACAATAAAAAAAGCACATAATAAACACACGCACACACAAACACTCACGCACGTACGCACACTAAAATCTTCCCAACCATCGCAGCCATTTCCACACACATCAACACCATCATCTAAACACAGACATGTGTGGGCTCATGAGGTCAAACAGGGACAGAGATAAACTCCCATGATGCCATTGGTCACTGTACACACAGATAACAAGGCTCAGAAAAGACCAAACATGTGCATGCCTCAAAAAAAGCAAAACTCCTTTAACCTGCGCGTGCACACACATGACACACACACATTCCCTAAAGCAGGTGTGTTCTGCAGAAGAGATGTGCTCCTACAGGCCGGCGGGACTCAATAACCTCTGAGCTGTTTTATAACACTCTCACTTCTATCTGGACTATATGTCATACTGTTAAACTTCTTGTGCAAACCTGCAATAGATGCTTCTCTTGATCCTGGCAGGCAACACAGCAAATGTTATTAGGACAGATGGTTAGACCTAGTAACAGTAACTAAGGAAAATTGGATTTAAAGAGAGAGGGATTAGAGAATTTGAATAGAACGAGAGACGACAGAGCTCAGCCTACCATCACTCATCTCCTGCCCAATCAGAGAGAGATCAGATACTGATGGCCTGACCTTTGACCTCCTCCTGTAATCCGAACTCTGAACACTGACTGTGTAACCTAAAGGATGACACTGAAGCGCTAAAACAGCAATGCTGGTTTAAAAATTCATTTCAATGTGACTTTTGTATTGTGGATGTTTAAATGTATTCTTGTATCCTGTTCAGAATTAAAGGTGCTGTGTGCGATATTAAGAAGGATCTAATGAGAGAAATGCAATGTCTTCAGAGGTGTATAAAGACCTTACATAATAAAGGGTTATGTTTTTATTACCTTAGAAGGAACTATTGCTATGTACATACCCCGTGGGTCCCTTTACAAGGAATTGTTTACAGTATCCCTAAAAAGACAAACTAAACAAGTTTTATAAATATGCTATCTCCTTTGGCAAAGAAGTGAAAATGTGACGACATCTTTGTCCTGTATCAGCCACCGTAGTGCCGCTAAAATCTCCACATTGCTCTTTTAACTTTTCTTTCTTGTTTAGTTAATTATACATCATTTGTGCTTCCTCAAACAAGATTTCTTGGAAATGGAGAACTGTCTTTAAAGTTTAACCTGTTAAACAACATCTGAACCCAAATACCCTCCTACAGAACAACTGTCTAAGTTTGAGTAATTATTAAGCATTACAGTTCGCCATCATTTTGGTTGTTTTAGGGTTCAATAACTAGTTATTTAAACCAACAAAAAACATTAAATATGAGAAGTGACGTACTGATACAGGCCTCCTGTTTCTCCTCTAGAGGTACAGGAGAAATCTCAACCGCATCTCACGCTTTGCAAGATATAAAAGTCTGAAATAAAATATCAGTTCATTGAAAAATGTATGTTAACATCCATAAACTGTTTAGCATAATGTTATGTCAACAAATCAGTCATGGGCGAGACATTAAATTAGAAGAAATTAGTGAAAAAACAAACGCGTGAAAAAACAAACGCTTGAAAAAGCCTTTTGTTCAATGAGCAATGACATTTTCCTCTGAAATGTTTCTAGGTCAAACAGAAAGAGTGAATGTTTGACCAAATACCATTAATATGTTATTGTGCTGGAATGAATAGGGTGAAGATTAACTTCATCTGAAATCGGCCAAGTAGAACAGCTGAGAATAAAACTGCCCTTCAGTGTCAGTAAAACAGATAAACACAGGTGATATGACAAGGGATTTTATATAACGTTGCATCACGTAAGAAATAAGATATTACTGAGATGAAGATTTAAAAATAAAGAAATAAGTGATTATTGTTCAAAGAGGGCACCAAGATGCAATTTCACTCCCATTTTAAGTCTCACAAGTATGATAAAATATAACTATAGAAAATGTAAAAGTCAAGCATTAAATGTCAAATTTAATCATTTTATTTAAAGCTCCACACACTCTGACATCATATCGATTGATGCTATATGGGTCTCTGCGGGGCAATTCTGTGCCATGTGACCCGTGATGAACTTCTGCCCATCGACTGAGCTCTTACATCAACTCTACAATTTACATGCAAACGGTGTTGTGTAATCTGCTCGAATCACCGCCCGCCTCAAGCCGCGTTTAATTGGGAACTTGCGTTATCTGCGGCTCACGGACGCGTGCATCGCAACACCCCCGAGCGGCGATACGAACGCTGCTTAGACATGCGCCTGAGGGGGGAAATAACTGACATATCTCTCACTAACAAGACATCAGCATTAAAAAACATGAGACTGAACCAAGTATGCTGTCTACATAGGAAGTTACCTACTAAGGATGCATCGGAGTTGACGTGTAAATTCACTTTTGAAAATGTAGATGTCATACAAATATTACATGAGGCACACGGGAGACTTCAGCAGGTTTAGTCAAGCATAACACTACACAGCACAAAATTAATGTAAAAAAGCACATTTTAAATGATACCTTTTCAGTACAGAATAAAAATCTGAATAAATAACCTGAAGATATTTTTTTTATCTTTCTCAAGACGCCACCGAAACGCTTGTGTACTGCACCTACTGTTATAAATGATCTTCTGAAGGAAACATCTACAGAAAGAACAAAGACCAGCTTTGATTTCCCATGTGTGTCTGTGAGATAACATCCGTCCCTGCTTCAGGCCGGATAGGCCAGTGTGTGTAGTACTGTAATCACACACACACACACACACACACACACACACACACACACACACACACACACACACACACACACACACACACACACACACACACACACACACACACACACACACACACACACACACACACACACACACGGGATGTCAGACTGTTGCCACGACACCCATCCCCCTTCTGCTGCCATGGCAACATTTAGCATCACGCCCATAACCCCACCCATCCACCCCCAGACCCCCGAGGAGAAAGTGTGTTTATTGTCATTCACAGCGAGGATCACCGCACAACCTCCAACACACACATCTCCCAGAGGAGTGAACAAAATACGGTTACACATCAATCAATTCATTTCATCAATCTGTATCTATCCACAAGTCTTTTGCACCTACCAAACCAAGCTGTCAATCAAATCCCTTACTACAACACCCATCTCTATGTTTTATATTTAGGCTTGAAAAGTACATTTTCAACAACACAAAACTGTTCATGCTGTCATGAAGCAGTTCAGATTGTATTACCACAATAATAAAGTAGGAATGCAACAATACCAATTTTTAAAGACCGAGTAGGAGTACCGATTTTTTTTCCTGGTACTTGCCGATACCAATCTCTTTATCTTTATTTCTTTTTTGGTGAGGTGGCAATTTTCCAAGCAAAACACCGTGAGACTAATAAAAATAGAATAACTTCTTAAATACAACTCCACCTCAAACACATTATGAAAAAATAAATAATTTAATGTGCTTGTCACAAACTTTCAAAGCACAAATTTACATTTTTATGCATTTTGCAAGATGCTTTTATGCTAAGCGACTTACATTGCATTGTATTACACATTTATTTCTAAGGAAATTTCAGTCAGTTATGTCACATGGGGTATCAGTCTTTGGTATCTGTATACTTTCACGAGTACGAGTGAGCTAAGTATCGGGCCCGATACCAATACTGACATCGTATCCCTACAATAAAGTATTATTGTTATTATTATGTCTGTGAGAGAAAACACACCGTCCTCTAAACTGAACAGCTTTCTTTAGAAATGTAGGTCATCCATCAACCAGATGCATTACTTACTGCAAGACAAATCTATCACAGAGCAACAGAGATCTCACAACAACAAACATTATGTCTGTTGTCTTCCGCACAAACGGTGAACATCCGTTCTGGGTATAAACAGGAGGTAAAGCCGGACATAGAGTCGCCATCAAAGGATCTATACAATTAAACATGCACGTATTTCCTCGGGTTCATATGTGCAACAAGAAGTAAATGTCTATTGTGTTATAGATAAGTGGGTCAATGTCACACATAAAAGAAAAACACAGAATTTACGCTCCACAAATAATCTTTTTTCACATGTATTTAATAGAGGTTTAGTTTATCGAGCCTCAAGTCACTTACTCGAGGTCATTTCTAATCTGAAATCGCTGCGACTCCCAATTCTCACGATACCGTATCGAAACCTTCATCTCTATTTACAAAACGACTGCAAATGGATGGTGTAATGGAAACATCAGCGTGGCATTCGGAGGAAAGCTGGGAAACGGGAACAGAGACAGGAATATCGCAGCATGCCGCGCCCCAGCGCTCGCAACACTCTCCAGAGGATCTCTAATTATAGAGCGGGTGTCGAGCACTGAGGGAGAACCCACGAGACACAGAGGATCTGTTTGCGAGACATCTACACTTCTGTGGTTTTACATATACGTGCGTCTAAATGACATTCACATTAAGACACTTTCTACAAAAGCTACTGGGGACATGACGCTACCACGCACACAATTATTGCGTTTCGAGGGTTTATAGGGGTTTGTTGAGATCAATAGCATCAGTAATGCTAGCAGTCAGCACAGCTCGGAGTATTCATGCGTTCCGTGCTTATATTCATGCAGCGGGCTGCTACCTGCGGTGAGCTCATACACCGGCGTCAGGGTTACAGCATCATTCATCTTCCTCTGGGATGAGCTTGTGACAGCCATGTGGGACTCTGATTATCACAGTTCCCTGTTACAGTGACTGCGGAGGTCAGAGGTCAAACCCAAATAACAAGAAGCATCTGTCACAATACGTCTATGTGAATCCTGGACCCTCCACACACAGGGTCTTGTTGCCATGGATGCAGATATACTGGAGGATATGAGTTTTAAACATATGTGCGCTTGGCCGCAAATATCACGTGACATAAATTCATCAGTACTGAATCAGTATTAAAATATAAAATATTTTATAGATCGGCTACGAAATAACTAAAATTATATATTTTTCAAGATCATTAAAGTACCAAAAACAACAGTTTTTGATGTAGGAATTGAAAATAGAAATAATAATAATATTATAATATAACAAAAATAATATTATTACTATCACTTTTTGTTTCACTACAATATGCGCACTACGCATACTAATAAAAGCATACAAGACTATGTTTTAATAAAACCCACCACAAATGTTTTCGAGTAAAGACGCACACACACCAAACCACAATCTCATGTCAATTCGTAACTATTTCACGATGTAGCTAATTTTCATGATTTGGTACTAATGCGTGTGTTTTAATATGATTTGCTTTCACCACACTGAAAATGTGCTTTTTTTCAAAAAAAAATTTATTCGCATTTTATTAATTTACATGGATTACCAACCTTGTAAAATAGTTACAAATTCTTGTAAGATTAGGCTATCGATTTTAAGTTAAAAAGTAATTAAAAATATTTGTGAAAATTAAACTCAAACCTTATTATTGTAAACGCTGTTTAAAAAGAAAGAAACATCTCGCTTTGGTCAGCTCCGGTGGACATGTTGCGTGCGACCAGAGTTCGAATCCCGACTTGTGGTCTTATCACGGCTTCTGTACTCCTCTATTTCATCCCATCATTTCATATCTCTCTACACTGTACTGTCTGGCAAAAATAATATAAAAAGGCCAAAAATACTAAAATAAACTGCACAGTGCATATCATGAGACTATAGTCTCTTTAGGTAACCTAAATCTCATTTAAATGACAGCAATAGTTACAGTATATATGCAGCAAAATCATTACATGTATGTTATCATCCCACAATAATAAACAAACATCTGCTGGTGCTACTGAGAGATTTGAACAAGTTAATCCTCATTACACAGGAGACTATTGTGTTAGTGATCACCATCACCTGCTGACACACCATGTTTTAGTCAACAATGCTCCCTATTGAGTGTGGAAACCTGCTGCTCAATGGCAGTCATACCAGAGAGGGTAAAATAACCTTTATACATCTAGACGAGAGCGGAGTGGCCTACAGCTAACAACCTACGGTACGCAACATGGCGTTTCAGATAAAAAAAAGTTACATTAAACATTGATATAACTCAACATAATAAATATTGTGTGGTTTTTGTTTGACTAAAGAAAAAAGTAGGAACTTATAATAATAGATATAGGAACTATGAAAATCTGGTGCGAAAGCCCCTCATGAGAACTTAAATGCAAAACAGAAAACACCACACATAACAAAATACCCAAACCATCCATTAAAAAAGCAGACAACATTTCTCTGAACAGCACACAATGACCACAATCTACTACCCATTCATCAAACAACCATTTCAGAATATAAGCGTATTCAATGTGAATAAAGATATTATAAAGCTTACACTCTTTTTCTTTGTTTGCTATTGCAATGATATAACACCTTTTATTCATTAGCAAGCCGTTCTGAACACACACTACCAAGATGGTGGTGTAACTGTGATGTAATACAAGATATACAATAGTTGAGAAAGAAATAATGTGTAAAGGATCATGGTATATGCATCCCAAAAAACATGGTATTACCACAATACTTGTTAGCCCCAAAATTAACTGCACTGCGAGTACTGACCCCTTTTGACATCTTCAGGTCACAAGTACTAACCAAACCAGTTTAACCTATAGACAGAATCTCACATAAAAATACATAAACTGTAGTAT
The DNA here is from genome assembly GCA_026939265.1 of Oreonectes daqikongensis. Taxonomy (NCBI): domain Eukaryota; kingdom Metazoa; phylum Chordata; class Actinopteri; order Cypriniformes; family Nemacheilidae; genus Oreonectes; species Oreonectes daqikongensis. The sequence continues at coordinate 3,514,279 of JAOTQM010000350.1, forward strand.
GATGCTGCATATATTACAGTGCATTTGAACCACAGGAAATATTAAAGAATACTACACTATTTATAATTAATACTAGAAAATAATGTAGTATGCATTAACAGGATAATTACTCTAAGATACTACGGTATATAACAGTTTACAATAGTAAATACTGAAGTATACCACAGTGTTTTATGTGGGAAACGTCATTATTATGTTACTTTGTGTTATTGTCTATAAATATGAGATACATTGGAGGAAACACACAAACAAGAATATTGTGTTTCTCAAAACCCTCACTGACCCGCCGCCATTTTAGGGGGTGTTTAAAACAAGCAATACTGAACAAAAACAAACAAATACGACTTTAGGACTCTTTAAAAAAACGAGTTTTGCAGAAGCGACGCAACGGCCCAAAGACTGCGGTCCGACGCATGTGTACAGACCAATACGACGCGACCAAAAACAAGCGCTATAGCACACGGTTTACATCATTTATAACATGTGCGTTTAAGCTTCAGCATCGCCTCATTTCCCTCTTAATTTAACATTTTAAATTCAAACACGTTTTGAAAAAAGCATCGCCAAACAAAGGCCATTAAACGCGTCGCGATCGCGCCCTGACGTCACAATTATTATTATCCTCTTTTCATGCCCACTGGCAACAACATGGGTGATATTACAAACACTATCTGAAGGAATACGAATTGAATTTCTACCATAATTTAACGTTAATCCTAAAGGAAGTTAGGGTTATAAAAACGATATTCCTACTTTTAGCTCCTATCTCTAGAATCCCAGTTTATCCAGAAGGATCTTCCTGCATTCTTTTTCAGTAAAAAGAATGCAGTATGTTGGTCTATTTCAGTTTAAACAACAGATAGCTGAGCTCCTTCTTTCATTAACTAACTAAATCAGACTAAATGACAGATCAGATTATGAATACGTAACGCTGTAGTGTAATGAAGCGTCGGGTTAACGCGAACAGAGGCCGACAGCCCCACATTGCGTGTTTAAACGCTGCTGTCGGTCACTATTCGTTTCAACACGACACGGTTTGTTTATTTATGCAATTCTGGTATGAAAACTGATAATAATTCAGTCTGTTGTGTCAGATATGAAATATCTCTCATACAACAACACGCAACAGTGACCAGCTTACGACATATTATGTAAAACGACTATCCTAATGTTGACGAATCATAGCAAATACATTCGTAAAAGAAAATTAACTTTCGTACGAAATACTACAAGACTTCAATCACAATAAAAGCTATTTGTGATTCAAAGATATCCTGGGTTATTAGAGCTACAAAATAACCGTAAACATAAGCGATGTTAAATGTTCATTCATTGTTAACGTTACTTCATATCGTTTATTCCTAACACACTCATTCAGAGGTGTGTGTATAAATAATAATAAAACAAACATGATAACAATGTGTTTGTTGCGGCTGGTGGGTTCATCCTCGCCCATCGCCGCAGTTTTGGTCTTTTGTGGTTTCTTACCTCGACCGCGAGCGTCGACGTCGCGAACATCAGCAGAATAAAAAGCGCTTTACAGCCCATTCTGCCACCAATGCGCCGCTACTCCGATAAACACCGACTGTAAGAAATTCCGTGTTAAATTAGTGAAAAATGTTGCTGTGTTTTCCGAGTGGACTCCACGAAGGACGCAATGCGAGTGCGAGCGGCGCGTCACCTGACCGCACAACGAGTGCGAGCGGCGCGTCACCTGACCCTTCAGCGAGGAGGAGGCGGAGCTATAGCTTCTCCTGAATATTGCATTTATTATACAATTTTTATATACGCCACACACAGCGTATTTTAATTTCAATCGACCAACTTTAACTATTACTATCAATGTTTACATTTATTTTGATCATTTTCTTATTCTTTTTTATTTAACAGAATTCAACAATGTTGGTGATGCATAGGTTTTGTTTACATGTATAACAACAAGTAAATTATTACATAAACGATTGTATTTGTACATTTTAGTAAATTTGCTGGATATTTACGGTTTTCTTTTCTTTGCTGCCATCATGTGTCCATTCGTCAAAGTGCAGTTTGTCACCAATTTAAACTTTTTTTTAGTGACAAAGCAATATTCTTTATTTTCCCCAAAACAAAATTTTTTATACAAATTAAATACACATATATTTAAAGTGAACTTTCTTGTAAATGTGTGAGAAATTGTCTCTGGAAATGTTTTTCATGCATCAAAATTGCACCTGGTTTGTTTTATAATACTTCAAGGTTCCAATTATTGTTCTACAATTCATTTCAAACTTATATTCATATGAATAAATAAATAGTCATAACATTTCCCCCAGGCAGACAAAATCAACATTGATCAATATCAATTGACATCATGTAGGTACTGTTGTCATAATAAACACCACAACAGTAATTTCACTGTATTCAATTCATGTCAAAGACACAACACAGAGTAAAATCTGAATAAACTGCTTCACAGTAAAACACATTTATTAGCTCAAGTCGTATGACTTGTTTTGCTGTCCTGCTCTCATGTCCAATAATATCAGTGTTCAGTCCTCAGTAGACGTCCATGCCATCAAAAATGTTCACATGCCAATGTAAGAGTCTCTTTGTGGCTGCTCGATGGATTCTCCAGTCCCTCACAGCCACAGTCAGGTACAGGTACCAGCTCATACAGGCGTTTCATTCATTACCCACGACAGGCTCATCTCAGCTCATTTCCTATTGTATCCTGGATACGGTGGAGGAGGAGAGTTTGTTGCTCTGGGTGGAGTCGGTGTGTACGGAGGCGGCCGCAGATCTGTAGGGTACATCTCATAATCATAACTGTAAGGTGGAGGTGGACCTAAAACAATCATGAAGAATTAAACATTAGTTGCACTTTAACCCTTGGTTAACACATTTTCACTAATTACTAAAAAATAGTTTAAAAACTATATATATATATATATTTAAGATAAACATTTTTCACCCATATCATAAATAAAAAAACAAACATCTTTTTTATAAATGTGATTTAACATGACAAATATTACCCATATATTGTCTATGTTGCTTGTAATTGGGAGAAGGATCTTTTATAGAAATTATTTATGGCTGTGCTGAAAAAAACAAAAAATGCAGTGGATCCACTAAATCTGTGAACATTGTCTGAGTAACAAAAACATGAACATCATACAACGATTAAGTAGGAGACAATAATCATGTTGTACTTTCTGTTCATAAAAAAATTGACTTCAAAGGCATACATTAATTTTAGTTTTAGGAAAGGTAAATGTTGAATATCTTACTTTTTTATGAAATAAAAAATGTCTTTACCAATGTTAATATTTCAATATGCACAATTAGGTTTAAAATTCATACTTTGGGGTCCCCTTTTTGTGTTGACTTTTTATTGTGTTTTGGGTTTGTTTTTTAACAGGAACAGCCCTTCTAATATAATTGTATACAGAGCTAGACAATGACAATAAAGGCTTTAATTTAATTTCAATCTCGTTTCAAATGATTTCAGTTCAATCTCAGCACAAAGTGACACCAACTCCAAAAGTTGAATATAGGTGCTGTAAATACATCTCTTTGCCTACATGAAAAAAACTATAGTATAACAAATGACTGGATACTGGAACCTTACTATAGTACATACTGCAGTATACAGTACGGTTCAAAAACACTACAGTATCTATGAATTTTACTACAGTGTTGTTTATGCAGTTGTTGAACAGTCTGAAGGTTTTTTGTGTTACCTGGGTAACTCTGAGTCACTGTGTTGATATATGAGGTTCTGAAGACGCCCACTCTCGCCCCTCGCCCGTTCTTCACACACATACAGATGCACAGAAAGATGGCGGCCGCCGCGCCCATCAGGAACACAACACCAAACACGATCCCTGAGATGGCTGTTCCCCTTGGGACAAAAGAGAGGGCAAAAAGAGAGTTTTTCTGCACTTATTGAGAATTCAAACACACAATGATCTTTTATATGTTTTATTTAGCAGTGTGACAAGCATCTGTAGCTTTATGTTCGGATGAAAGTCAGCAAGTGGTTTCATGAAATCAGACCACCCAGTATGTTGATATTTATAATCCTCTGGTTTTGTCCGATCAGAGACCGAGTCAACAGCGATCCGTCTCATGGGGTGGAGCGGTTGTGCTGACAGGCACCTGACTAAACACGCTATCGTTGTGCCACAAAGGACATAACATGTACGTTAGCATTGGATTAACGTGAAAGACATTAGTTCAGGCTAGTTTGAGCTTCTGTTCAAATGACGTACCCAGAGGAAAATGTCAACACTTGACATATTATTTTAACAGGTTTTTATTTATGCTAAAACAACCGTTTTGCCTGCCAAAACATAAACATTTAATATTTACAAAATGCAAATATGGACATTTTTGTAATCAGACACAAAAAGCACAGATGAAAGGTCTCATCTGCATCTCAAATATTTCTCCTGAGAAGAAAGCCCGAAACCTTACAAATGTCTCCATCAGAATTTCAGAAGAGATCTCAACAATGTGCTCAACAAAACTGAGCTCAGATTTGTCAATTAAAAGTCAATATTATTGAAGATCTCAATATGATTTCTCATCAAATCCAGATTATTTTACCTCTATAATCTACATTAATTTTACACCTCCATCCTCGCCGTGTGGTAATATTAAGTCTCCCGAGCTTTGAAAGAGCAACCTCTGAATTAAATTATGAACTGTGGGGTCAATCTCAGACTCACGAGCCAAAGAGACGAGAAAAAACAGCTGCCTTTGGGGGGGTTACAGGTCAAAGGTCAACCCAATGCCTCACCTAGCAGTAAGAAAGCCACATGCAGTGTGTGTGTGTGTGTGTGTGGACTTACGAGAGCACATCTCCCACATAGGCATAGTAAGAACAGCAGAAAGGAGGTACACCATCACAGCAGTACTCGATACAGCCGTCACACTGAGCATTCCCTCGACCTACACACACAGACATTCATTTACATTCCTGCTCTCTACAGACGAGTCTCATCCTGCTGGCTAAAAAGTGCTGCCTCTTACATGACTTTGAATGTCCATTTGTATCGATTTGTGTTTACGTTTCTTTCAAACGTACACTTTGAAGAGTAATGCATGCTTATGAAAGATTGCTGCAGAATAGGATTTATCTATTTTTCATAGGAAAGAGCCACATGCAGTAAATACCCATGAACTCTTTATGTAGACATGGACCTAAACCTAAGGACCTAAAATGCATAGCTTTGCTTGATGCATTGACAGCATTTCCACTAAAAATGCCCTTTAAAATAGCATTAAATCTGAAGAGAAGATGAAAGTGGATCCGTACATTTTAAACGTCAGTGTCTTCAAAATGTGATTTTTTTTAAGACTAACATATGGGTAGTTGACAAATAAACTGTACATGTGTCCTATGGTGTGACAGCAAAAATTAAAAAAAAAAACTAACAACGAAGATAATATTTATATTACAAATATAAGTATAAAATAATATATTATTAACAGTTTGTTTTCTACATTTTTGCTGTCACATCATAGGACACAGTTTCTTTGTCAACTGCTCATATTCATACAAAGAGCCAAAAAAATGTATTCATTAAGTATTAATATTATACAAAAACAAATGACCTGGGCTACTTTAAAAGTGTATATTTGAAACAAATCAAGCCTCTTTATGACAATAAAAACAAATCTGCCCACTGAGGGAGAAGTTTCTTAAGGATGTAGACACGATTACAGCACTGTCTCATCTTTCCCACAGACATCACAGCATAATTGATATAATTATCTCTTCTAAAGTGCCAAAATTTGGCTTTAATTTGAGTGCCATCTGTTTTCATCTGGCTCCCAGAGCAATTGAGCAAATGTGAGGCTCCGCAGTCTGGGTGGTCCCCCGGAGGCCCTTCTCTTTACCTCTGGGTCCTGTCGGTCAACACTTTTGGGACAAAGACCCTTTAGAAGCACTGGTGCTAAAACGTTACCCCGCACACACGCGCGCACACACACACACACACACACACACACACACACACACTAATATTACAGCCACAGTACTTCATCCTGGTGCCTTATTGTCGTCATGAACGATTTACCAGGCTACTTTGATTTATACCATGTTCCTGAATGATCACCATACTCACATACCACTGTGTTTACATGGTACTCCTAGGTATTACCATGGTAGCATGTCAAAAACGACATGTTTGTAGCACTAGCCATGCCACTGTTAAAGTTACATTGAGAAAACATTCATTTAACAGATCCGAACCCCGAAAGTGGCCAAATGATCAACTAAAATCTAATGCAACTCCATAAAATTAAAGTTAGAATTAAAATTTAAATCGGACTGCGACACACATTTTAATGTTTCATTGAAGCATTATTCTGTTGTTAGAGTGAAACATTTAATCCACGACCAGATAAAAACACGTTACCGGATAATAAGCAGAGAATGAGCGACTGCCTCAAGAACTTCCAGCTCTTCCTCGGATTTTCCATCATGATCCAGAAAACCCCCCCGCGTCTATCCAACTTTTACATGTTATTAAGTCTTTCAGGCACACTTAAACGGTCTCATCTGCACGTTCGTGGACTTGTCAAAAGTTGCGCGTTAAAACGAACGAGGTCTTTCATCCACGTGCGCGCGTCCCTCTCAACTTCTCCTCCGACTCCTTCCTCTTTGTCTCCAAGTCCTTCCTTGCGCTACTTTCTTTTCTTCGACTCGATCCCCTCCCCCAGAAACAGCGCCCAGATGACTCCGTGCGCGACTGCGAGGGGACGCATCGAGCGCGCAGACAAAACAGCGACGCGCCGCCTCCGCCGTCACGACTTCTCTTGCCGCGATCAGACGCGCGCGTCAGGTTACCGGAGGAACAACACGAAGGGCGCACGATAGTTAGAGCACGTTACTCGCCTTCAATAGAGCCAAATTGCGGCCTCATCATGTCGTGAATGTCCCTCATGTCTATATTTAGAGTCGGCACATCCCTGACCTGACTCAACGTGAAGAGATGCAAACAAAACCCACACAAGACCAAATACACGTGCTTTAAACTGTAATTCAAAGGTTTCTTTTTTCATTTTCCATCTTAGTATCTGGAAAATTGTGAAGAATAATACACTAGATATACATTCGATATCTCTCCATTACCTTGTGAAAACAAGCAGTGCTTTTATTACAAATAAAGGCAAAAATAATTTATTTTGTGAAAATGAATCAATTTAAGGTGTACAGTCTCAGACAGGCCAAATAAAAGGTTTTAGTAGCTACACTTTTTAAAATAAATGTTCCCAAAAGTTTTCCTTAACATCCACAAACCTTTCAAATGGTCATTTTTGGAGAACCAAAAAAGTTCTTATATGACATTGCTGCGAAGGAGCACATTTTTGAGCACATTACATTTTTTTATGATTATTTTTCTGAAGGTTGTATTTATTATTTAGCAGCTGACTGGGCTCCTGTAACATAATGACTAAACTCCATGTGTGCTCTTCAATTATTGAAGCTTGTTATGAAACAAAATACTTTCTCAGTTCTATCCAGTGATGCCATTATCCCCTCACACAAGCTTTCTTTCAACCATTTTTAGGACAACTTATTTAATTGATTTAATAGAATTTTATAGATTTAATTTAGTCTGGAGGACCTTCCCTGTCTGCTGGATAGATGTCATCATTGCCATAGTTTTCATGTAAGATGTGCGTATGTACATTATTTATTGCAATGCAATCTAAAATTCTACAAAATCAAAATTTCTGTATTATACCATTAACAAATTAGCCTAGTTACCCTAGCAATGTCTGGATTGATGTAGCTTCACATCTGAAGATAAAAATGTAAATATTTTGTATAAATATCATGCTTACAGTCGATGAACACATGCAGTGTTTTGACCCCTAGGGGTCGCCAGACCTCAGGTTAAAAATGCTGGATTTCGACCTCAATAAACCACACACATATTGGGGTCCACAAATCAATGTGATACTTTATTCATAAACCTAAGATCATAGATACTGTATAAATACTCTAATATAATCTACATCCTTCAGTTATTTTAACAATAATAACAAATAGAAATACAATAATTATAAAAAAGCAACAAGATTATATTAAATGGACTGTACAAAAATAAATAATGTTTGGCTATTCTGTACAAAAAGAAAACCTCATTACAAAGATACCTTCTTAGAAGGTAGGAGAGGATTACTTATGAAGTAGTAGTAGGAGAAAAGTCCCTCACCATATCACACACACACACACACACACACACACACACACACACACACACACACACACACACACACACACACACACACACACACACTCAGGTATAAACCCATGCTCTTTGGTCTCCCTCCCTCTTAAAATATGATCCCTCTTGATCGGATATGGCTTTGCAAATAAGTGAAACTATATACCCGTGAAGCTAAACTTAAAGCTAATGTGCATTGTGAATCTTCTGTGGAAATGCATAATACCTACTGTTGTGTTCCAATAGCAGCATGTGTGCCTAGCTGAGGTGAAATATGGCAAGAATTTGGCGCGATTGTTAAATATGTGCTCCGAGCCAGAGTTTACAATTATTCAATAAGACCCACTAGAGGGCGCTTTGCAACGCTCTGAATAATGAAGTCCAACTACTGATCTCAACCCTGGCAAAATAGTTTCATCTGTACTAAGCTCCTCCCATCTTATATATTCGCTTGCAAAAAATTAAAGGCGCTTGTCCAGTCCAGCTCGGACAAACAGTACAGCCGTTCATACATTCTTTCATGATTCATACATCATACACACCCAAGCACACTCGAAATCTAACATGCGTGACATTAGCATCCAAAGCAGCAGAGATGTCTGTCTCATCCTCCAGCACGGCTGTCATGACAGGTACACAGTGTGCCAGCTTCGTGCCCTGTACCCAGGCGGCATTTAAGACACTGAATGAAGTTTGGTTGCAGAAGGGTCATCTGAATCAACCAAGTCTTTTTAGTTTCAACAGGGCGTCTGGTTGCACAAGTCCAGAAGGGGCCTTGGCCGGTCTTTTGAACTGCAGCTCTCGCTAGCCAACGAGCGACCGTCGTGTCCTATGCAGCGCAGAGGGCGCTTGCGAAATCCCCTGCCACATGTTTTGGAACAAGCAGACCACTCACCCGGCAACCAGTATGGGCAGACCTGCATGGCACAGGGTTGTGCCGATGTGGGTCGCAGCTCCCCCGGACAGTCTTTTGATTGCCGACCATAAGCGTCAAGGCAGATGACATCCCGCTTCTGGATTCCACCGCCGCAGGTCTGCGAGCAGGGTCCCCACTCGTGAAGGGTCCATTCCGCACCTCCTACTTCGCTGATAGCGTTAATGGACAGCCGGTTGAAACCCGAGGCTGGACGGGGAGCAAAGTAGGTGTATTTCACTCTAGGTCGAGGAGAGTCGCCCACTGACAACACTTGAATGGTAAGAGGCTCGGGTAAAGGCGCAAAGCTTCGCAGGCGCTCTAGCGGTGCGGAGGAACCACTGTATCTCAGCAGTGCACCTCGCAAGGGGATGTCAGTCTCTAACGTGGTGAGCTTGTAGTCGCCATTCAGCAGGTATGTGCCATCTTGTCTACGAACTGCCAAGTAGCTATTGTCGTGGCGACGGCCTCCCAGAGAGCGCTGCTTGACATCGAGGTGTGTAGCTCCAGCGGGAATTGTTACTATATCCTGGTAGCCCGGTCTTAAGAGCAAAACAAAGAGCAAAAGTCAATATAAAGTGGAATCTAGAAAGGTACCTTTGGAAACCTCAAAAGAGCTGGCAGAATCTTTGATTCAAAGCAAATTGCGAGCTTACCTTGCACGGTCCATTGATCCAGATACTTTTTTGCAAGTAGAACCATCTCCTCCGCAGACACCGCACTTGTCAAAACGTTTGTTGGAGCCAATGACCCGGTCACAACCAGCCTTTACACACTGGCCTTGGACGCAAACTGAGGTGGAATCTGGAGTGCAGGGGGTTCCATCAGCCACCTGAATTCAAAGAGGAGAACCAAATTAAGCATCATTGGACCTCTAACATGCTAGATTTAACATACGCAACCAGTCAAGCTAGTTGACACCCTTACCTTTGGTTTAAGAATGACGAAATACCCCGTTCCCTTAGCGCGGCACACCAACTTGCAGCGGTCTTTGGGAGACACTCCTGCATACTTCGGCACCCACTCAACACCTTCTCCTGAGCCAAATGACACTTGTGAGGAGATGTCGTTGTGGGCCAAACACTGTTCCTCACGGAATGTCAAACCTGGATGCAGAGAAATAAAAACAGATGAGCGTCAAAAGGCTAACATCTCATTGTACTGTTCAAAGCGCTGTTCAGTGACACGACTATCACGTACCATTGCTGTCAGGACAGGCCTCAGTGTTGCAGGAGCGGTACTGAATTCGTTTTCCCTCACAGTATTTGCCCCCGTTTTTGGGTAGAGGACTGTCGCAGTCCCTGAAGGAGTACTGCACTCCTCCTCCACACGTACGTGAGCAGTCTCCCCAAGGACCCCAGGTTCCCCATCCGCCGTTGACCGGAGTCTTAAAGAAAACAAGACAGAATTGTTGTAAGTCAGAAGTACAAAACAATTAGGTCAACACATAGCATCACATGTACAACAAATGGTGCTCACCAGAAACTTGGCTGCCTGGTTCTTGCTCAAACACCGGCCTGCCATACAGTAGCTGTTGGATCCACAAGGCGTCCCATCGGCCCACGGGAAGTTCTTGGTTTGGCAGACCAGCAAGCCATTTGCAGTTGTGACGGTGCACCAAAGGGCAGCGCAGGTGGTGCTCAGGTCAGGACAGTGCTGCGACTCTTCTCCAAATGTGAGGCGGCACTGTCTGTCAGCGTCGTAAACGGTACCTGGCAGAGCTTGGGGTAACTGCTGCGGCCTCTGGGGCTTGTCCAGTAAACACTGACCGTGGCCATTATCCAGGAAGGACGTGACCATCAGAGCACTGCAAGGGGACCAGGGCTGAAGCTGGTCCAGATTTGACAAGGTTGAGGCCATCATGTGGGCACTCCAGTGGTCACCATTAACACTGGCACATTGTTTGGCGTCATCATGGGGCATGTTAAACACATGACCTGAGGCAAAACCATTGGTTTTAGTTAGGAGTGGATACTTTAAGTCTCATAGTTTTTAAGATAGACACCGGAAAATGGCTTACCAAGCTCATGTGCTACTGTGAAGGCTGCCTGCAGGCCATCATCCTCAATAATGGAGCAACTTCGATCGGGATCGCACACAGTGCCCACATCTGCCATACCCAGAGTATCACAAGAATTAGCTCCACAAAGATCCTGTGAGGGGTGACAAATATAAGCCACACTATTACATTCATGAACATAATTATGGATTTGACTAAACTGTAATGAAATAAATTCTCACCTGTCTGGTAAACAGCACCGCTGTGTCATAATGCTCTGGGTCACGGTCACTCGTAGGGTTGTGTCGTTTTTGCCACTGGCAGAAATTCCTGAGCGTAAGAGCGGCGTTGGAAGACACCTGGGGGCCGTGTTCCTCTTCGTACACAACCAGAAGCTTCACAACAGCAAGAGTGATGGAATTATGAATGGTAGGGTGACGATACAATCGAGACGCCACCGCCATGATGGTTAGCAAATAGGGTTTGAGTCCAGCACCATGAAACTCTGCCATTGACTGGTCAGCCACAATCATGATCTCCAAATAGCGAGGAGTGGACACGAAACGACGGGAACGGTGGTGTGCTGGAGGATGGAAAAACAGAAAACTAAAGTCTAAACTCAAAGTGAAAAGACCATTTACAGATTTAAAGGGTTTTAAAAACATGTCATTGGTATATTTCTGTAACAGAAAGATTGTAGCAAATGTAGCAAAAAATGTAGTGGGGTCTTTGATAGCGAAGCACTTATCAAAAGAGAGAGAACATTGCTTTTTATTCAAACAGAAATGTCTCGTGAATGGGTAGCAGCCCAGCGTGCGTATTTCTCCATTAGACTAAGCTTGTTTCTGCTCCGCCCTGTTAATAACTTCTCCAAACTTGCGCACGGAAACATAAGCTGCAGTCTTTCAGTGCTGATCTGCGCAACATGCGGTACCAGGAGGAGAAGTTCCACGTCTCTATCGCCTCCCACTCCCCCAACCCTCAACCTTTCCCTTCAGGGCTACGGCTCATTCCCTCCTCTTGCGTATGTGGAGAGCTGTCTACCCTCTCCAAGTTAACCCTCGCCTAACCCACACATCCTTCAGAGGGAAAAAACCGATTGATTTAACAAAACAAAAAAAACCTATTTGAAATAAGCAGTCATCATATAATTTTGATTAACCTAGCAGTAAATTGGAGTTGTATGCGTATGGGGAGACACACAACTCTCTAACCTAGTTAATTCGCTCCTCATGCGTCAGTGCGCACCGAATGACGCGGAGTCACTGAGTTTATTAGGGTTACCGGGGGTGTACGCGAAATATTAAAGAAATAAATGCATTTCTAACTTTGCACACTTACAATCTGTTTATATTTTTTCCAAATACACGTCACATGGAAAAAAACAGGGATTAACTAGGTTTAACATCGTACAAATATTTACCTTTAGAGCCAGCTGGGATGGGCTCTGCATTTGATCTGAGCGCATCTGGTTTCTCGTGGACGCGCTCCTCCTCCTCGTTCACGCCACACTTTGAACTGCTCTCCTCAGTCAATATCCCCCGCTTTCTTCGGCGAATAATATGGACGTCTCCGTTTGCAGACTGCACCTTTGCACTGACGTTTTGGGGTTGAATGAAGTACTCTTCAGCACCGACATAAAAACCGCCGCGCAATCCATCACACACGTTGATCGCGGCGGCTGAATGTTCTTCGCCCTTCACGGTTCCTGAGAAAAAGCACCGCGCCTCTCCCGCGCTGTCAAACTCCTCCGAGCCCGGTTTCCCGACCATCTGGAAGACAAACCCGGGGGCTAAAAAGGTTTGGTCCGGTTCCAACACCAGTACCATAGGATTTCCAAAGACGTCGAGTTGATAGACGCGCTTCTCCGATTCCTTCTCCCGTGCCTCTTCAGTATGAGTCGGTTCGGTTTCGTACGGGTCGATCCGAACCGGTATCACTGTGCTGTCCTCCCACGCGCTCTGCGCCGCGTTAACGCACAGAGCTGCAACGAAACCCAGTATTACGCGCAAAAAAGACATTATATTCCCGTCGGGTCCTCAAAAAAATAGAGAATATATTAATGGACCCAATGAAAAATCCTTGCGTGTTTAAAAGCGACTCAAAAGTTCCAAACTGGAAAATATCACAGAAAACTGGAATAGGTACCAATCCAGTGCTGATGCAGAAATAAATAAAGTATCGTGGTGCCGTGGACTGAGACTTCAGCAGCAGCTTTAAAGTTGAATATCACCTTCCGAAGGAAAAGACAAGTCTTGAAAATAAGTTTTCTTCACTGTCTCTTCTAGTTTCAGCTCTGCTTTTCTCTTAGTCTCGAGTGGAGCCCGGCTCTCTATATATGGCCCGATGCGGGACCACCCCTTTCTGAAGCCCCTTTGATCCACTGCGTACGCAACAGAGAGCTGGCGCACTGCCACTATAATCACTCATCAGGGTACAACACTCACAGTCCAAACCCCTTATATTACACCTCTAAACTCTCTATAGATCTGTCTATACATGCATTCTGTGCATTGCCATGACTTTTGTAACTTAAACAACTGAGTTCATTCATACACAGAGTGCATTTCACACACACACACACACACACACACACACACACACACACACACACACACACACACACACACACACACACACACACACACACCGACAATTGAGTTTAGGGTTACTGGCGACAGCACTTGTGATCACAGATTTGTCACATTTAAGTGCCTAAGATGTCAAACTCTTGGCTGCAGGGAGAAGCGCAGGCGGTTCGGGTAGAACGGTTAGCGCGTGTGCGGTTGAACTCCCGCAAAACTTCATTATAAGCGGATTTACGGTGTGTGAGAAACGGCTTCGTTTCGGACGCGTTTAACGGGATAGATTTAATTAGACATTAAACGCGGCCCAGGACCTTCAAAGAGAAAGTAGCCTACATACCGTCCGAGAACACAGGCGTAATGTTCTGACAGACATAATGGGTCACATATTGAGATTTTACTTTCTCATTACATGATCCAATTCATGAATTCATGCTACTGAATTAGATGAAGACAATAATAAACTTCATTACTGCTATATTAATAGTTTTCAGTGATGGATGTATTTTACATTTTCCAAAATCTTTCAAATGAAATGCTAATCAATAAATGCATCAATACATGAGCTCACCAATGCACAAATGCCGAATTAATATGAATTAATAAACCGTGTCAAGCTGAGAGAGTTGACAGTCTACCTTAAGAGCTGCAAGTCTTCTGTGCCAGTTACACGCAAGCCCACGAGATGGCAGCAGAAACCAACAACTCTTCGAGGGACTTTGGCTGTAAGAGTCAAAATATTGCACAGATGAGAAATAACATGTATGGATCATGACATTTTTATATCAGCACACATGAAAAAAATCCTATAAATACTAAAGTATTCAGTGCTTTTCTAATAAACTGAATTAACACAGTATAGCACATACATTAATATTGAAAAATTACCCTTCATTAAAGAAATACATTTATGAATAAGGTTTAAAATAGTAAGATGTGACACTGCAAAATGGACACAAGTAAATGTGTTAATAAAAATAAAAATGAATACAAACTAAACACAAATCTACACATTCATTTAATTACTAGTCTGCTTTAAGATTTTGGTTATTTGATTGTAATAGAATTTTGGGGGGATTTAATTCAAATGAAGTTCACCAGCAGGTGGCGCAACAGCCTCATAGATGATGTTTGTGTTTGAAGGCCTATAATATGCTCTTAATGTTACATTAATATTAATATTACACGAATCGTTTTGTTTACGAACTACAAAAGAAGTTAATGGATGATTTGAGTAACAGAACATCTATTACATGTTTGCTTTCCTGTGGTCTGTTGTAAAGGGAAAATATTTTTCCCAGCATCCTAATAGAAAAAAGCCTCCAAAGTCTTGCTTGTCAGAGAAAATTATTATGGTATACGTCTTTATAGACTTTTTATTTATGTATTTTCAACATAACTGTGATGTTTCTCCAGAATTCCCCAAATAAAATAAAAATGTTGACAAATCAGTGAGTGATGTAAGAGCTTTAAGAATTTGTTGAAAACATGTTTGCGTTCAAATTGAGATTTCTGACTTTTTTCTGAGTTTATAGAAAAACAACTGCAATATTAAAATGACTTAATTTGTAACTGTACTTGCTTATTGGTGTTTAATGTGTGCTTAGGTTGAGCATCTTGTCCAGTAAACCGTATAAAAGTAAGTAAGAGTAAGAGTAGTTGTGTATTCATTAAACATTATCTGAACGTTTTGAAGCTACAATTTGCAGGTGTTAATATGTTTGTCCTGATGATATCTTGGATTTATAATACGAGTGTAATATTAGATTTTAAGATGCAGAGTAACATCACAGGATGCTATATATTTCACTTGGCACGATGAAGAAATAATGTCCTAATTTCTTTTTTTTGTTCAGTTTAGCTTTCTTAAAATATATATTTTAATTTAATTCTAAAATTCAAATTATTTTATAATAACAATTACGTTTACAATACCTTTTTTTGGATGAAGACTAAAAAACTGTGTAATAAAGGTTTTACCATTTCATTCGTAACATTTTCAGTTAACTGGAATAAACAGTATGACAAGTTACCTTAGTCTTCAAGTCTCCTTAGACAAAAAGCACCTGCCAAATGAGTTCATGTAAAGTTGCTTTTGGATAGATGCTTTTATGATCCAGATTGTAATGATTTATTCAAATCTTTAAGATTAAAATATGTATATTTAAACACGTTGTATTTATTGTCTAGCTTTTAATAGATGCAGGGGTTTGTAAGCCTGATGTTCAGTAAACATAACTGGTGATGGAAAAACAAATCAAACAAGTGTGATGACATCAGCAACAAATAAATCAACCAATCGAAAACTTAAATATAGTGATTTTTATATACAAATATATTCATGAAGATGGTTTAAAAAAACCACAATTTTCTTAGAAAGGAAATTTTCCGCTCAGTCATATTTCTAGTTAAATAGTAACTATGAGACAAAAAGACCATAACAATAAATAAATTCATCATGTGTTTTCTTTTTCACATACCAGTACAAACAATAAATTATAAAATCAGTGCTGTGTGTATTCAGTACAACGGCTGTTTTCTGCTGAGATGAGTGAAGACGTTCCTGCATTTAGTTTACAGATGAAATAGATCAAGTTCTGAATCCGTTCACCAAAAATACTGCAATGAAATGAATCTCATGAATGAGTGAAGTAGTCACCTGACATCTGTCTTTGGAGGGATGGGATTAGCAAGAGAGATTGAGAGAAAGAGATGTAAATCACTTCCATTTCTTTTTTCTAAATATCTTCTTTTGTGTTCTGCAGAAGAAAAAAAGTCATACAGGTTTGAAGTGACATGAGAGTAAATAAATGATGAGAGAATCTTCATTTTTGGGTGAACTATCCCTTTAAGAAGTGTGTATACGTGCATATTCTTGTGTATGACTAGTGTGAAGGCTTTAACACACAGAGTTGAAAATGTGGCATTGCGACACCTGACCTGTGTGCAGCCCGGCGCAGGGAAGTTCAATTCTTTAGGG
The DNA here is from genome assembly GCA_026939265.1 of Oreonectes daqikongensis. Classification (NCBI taxonomy): domain Eukaryota; kingdom Metazoa; phylum Chordata; class Actinopteri; order Cypriniformes; family Nemacheilidae; genus Oreonectes; species Oreonectes daqikongensis. The sequence goes on from JAOTQM010000350.1 coordinate 3,530,984, forward strand.
AACGTTAACGCGAGTCACATCAAAAGGCCTCCAGACTGTTTATTTTAGCCATGCAGCATAAAAACACACCGCGTGTCATTATTTCCTCAAGTTTGGTCTCAGAACTGAGGCCGAGCTGTGCAACAGGTGTGCAGGGACTGAAAACACCACTGCCATTGAATTGGAGTGTTCTGAATATGATTGGCTGCAGTGGTTGTGAGTGTTTTCATTTTTAGATTATTAAGGTTCTTTATGTAACCATACAGCCCAACAGAGAACCTTTCAGGAAACTTTATTTGTACTGTGTACTGTGATGGTATCAGCCTGTAATATCCAATTTATACACTGATATACACTATGGTACCGAAATTGAAGCACCCTGGTACTATTATGGGCCAATGTCCAAAATAGTATTTTTTAGGTAATGTTTTTTTAAGTAAATAGGCCAAACATACACACACGAGCAACGTTTCTACATCAGATGTTTAAATTCTCCAGAATTATAACTAAAATAAAACTAAAATCAGACATTCAGATAAACAACCTAAACAAACAAATAAGATTTTCTCTAGACGTTCAGCAGTGTGGATTGCTTTGAGCTTATTTTGAAACAGACAGACACTTAATCCAGAGCCACGCTGACGGCGTTTTGCAGTGACACACAATCTGAAGTCATTCATTTCATGAGAGGCAGTCTGAGTTGAGATCAACTTAATGAGCAGTGACGACTACCAATGCAAGACGATGAATGAAACTCGTGATCTGATGCATTTGGATACTGCAGTCGAATAGGAACGCAACTAGCAACCAATAACACTTTTAAACGGTGATTAAAACGCTGACAGTGTGAACATACAAGGTTGTATTCAGAAAACGGTTGCATTGTCGAAGGGGCGGAGCTACATCGAGCGACCGGTCTGCCGGTCACTTTTCCACATTTGAGGCAAGAGCCGAAGCTCTGTGTCCAAGTCACAAAACAACACAATTGGGGGATCCCACAGTGATTGTGTTTAGATCATGGAACAGCATTTATACAAACACAACTGTCAGTCTACACGAACCAGCATCGGTTCAGTTATGTAAGCGTCTATGTGCTCCACGTAGCCCGTGTCTCTGCTGGACACCTGTCACGGTCGACCAGGAACTACACCCTTCCTCAGTTCGTTTCATCGATACGTCCTCAACACTTTTTTATCAGGCAGTGTTTGAATGCTGACGGCCGGGTGCCGAGCGGGCATCCTTTGGCCAGCTTGTCCTGTTGGTCTTTGCACTGTACCATGCGACTCTGCCAGCCCGTATCGCAAGTCCTAGTGCATGTCATCCACGGTCCCGTCACCCACCGGGGTCCTGCGGGCGGCGTCGACGGAGGCTCCATCGTCGTAGGAACCTCGGTAGTGAACGTCAAGATCTCCGCTGACGACAGCGCCGCAGCGGTGCCCGAATATGCGATGGACGTCCGAGGGGGGAGAGGTGTTTTACGGGGCATGAAGAAGCTATAACGGATGTCAAGTGGCTTCTTAGCATCTGTGGCCAGCACCTGCACCAGCAGGCTCTCTTGTAGCGCCCCGGGGCCCATGCTGTGAAGGTACTCGTCTCGCTGGCTCCACCCGCTGTAGTTGAGCACCGAGCCATTGAGGGGGATGACCGTCTCCGATGTGGAGATCATGAACTTGCCGTTCAAAAGGTATTCTCCACCGGGCCGACGCAGAGCGAGGTAAGCTGTGTAACGTGTTTGGCCTTTCGATTTGTACTGCCGTACTTTGAAGTGCGTCGAGCCCTCTGGGACCTTCACGACATCAGTGTAGCCCTTACTGGGGGAGACAAATAGAGGAGATCATACAACATATATATTCTGCATTGCTCAGATCCTACTCTACTTTAACCCCATAAAATAGTTACGCAATCATGCAGACAAAGAATCATGAGTAAGGACCACGTGTCATATCTGTAAATGACTTAAATCAGTCTAATTTGTTCGCTTGCTTTTGAGTGCCAGCGTTTGTCTATAATTTCTAACCTCTTCTTGGTGAAATTTCCAGCCACTTTGATACAGCTGTTTTCGTCCCCCCCGCAGATGCCGCACTTGTCAAACTGAAGTTTAGAGCCAATGATTCCATCACAGCCCGTGCGCACACACTTTCCTTTAACACACACAGAGCTGCTGTACGGCCGGCATTCTGTCCCATCAATCACCTGCACAAAAAAACATTTGAGGAAATGTTTCTGGAGATACTACAGAACATTCATACATTTGGCACAGCTGTAATCTCAACACTTACATGCAGGAGCTTTGAGAAATAAATCACTAATCAATGCACAACACAGATTTTCCATGGAACACTTTGGACTCACCCTCTGGGCGAACACGACGTAGTATCCCGTCCCTTTTGCTCGGCAGGTCAACTTGCACATGTCTTTGGGCAGAATTCCAGCATACTTCGGTAGCCATTCCACGAGAGTCTTCACTCCTTTAGGGTCTGTTTGAGGGCCGTTCCGGTGAGCACACTGTTCCTGTCTGAAACTCTTAGCTAACACAAACACAAGAGTAAAGTATGACATGTTACACTAGATAAAAAGGTTAAATATTTAAGGACTTGTATGATATGTTCAAAAACTGCCTTTAATGTACCCATGATGCTCTAGGTATGATGTCTAAGTAGACAGCTCACTATGGTGTGGAACAATGTGTACCTGCAGATTTTGCTGTAAAGTTTAGTGATTTTGGTGTGATGTGATGTGCTGTGATTTTGCTGTGATGTGTGACCTTCACCTCATAAAAAATGGAGAAATATTTAATATCTGACCGACTTCCTGGATGCAAACCTTGGCATCTTGTTGTGTTAATGTTCTGTGATGTGTTGATGTTATTTTGTTGTAATATGTTGTTGCGCTGTGTCATGCGTTCATACACTGACGTGATTTAGTTGTGATAGATTGTGATTTTGTTGGAATATGTTTATGTGCTGAGCTTTTCCAGCGATGTGATGTGACTTTGCTGTGATATACTGTGATTTTGTTTTAATGTTGATGTGCCGTGACTGCTCATGTGTTGTGATATGTTTTGTGCTGTCATGCGTTGATTTCGCTGATGTGTTCATGTGATGTGATTTGGTGACTGCTGTGATATATTGTGAATTTATGAGAATATGTTTTTGAGATTTTGCAGCGATGTGATGTGACTTTGCTGTGACATGTTGATGAGCTGTGATCTTTTTGTGATATACTGTGATTTTGTTATAAGATGTTTTGTCACGTGATTAAGTTTTGATATATTGTCATTTTGACGTCCCGAGGCTCTGATGTGATTTTATTGTGTTGATGTGCTGTGATTTTGTTGTGATGTGTACGATATCTCACCGGCTGGCGGGCACAGGCTGACGTTGCATGACCTGTAGACGGCTCTCTTTCCTGTGCAGTAGCGGCCGTTGTTGCGTGGCGGGGGGTTATTGCAGAGACGATGCGCAAACTGGACGCCACCGCCACAAGTGCGAGAACACGAACCCCACGGACCCCATGAGCTCCAGCTACCGTGATTAGACGTCTGCAAAAGAAATTCCCATAAACATTAACCAGACATTAGCATGATGTATCATTGTAATATCAGAAAACAGAAAATGTGCATTCTGCAAAAAATGTCCTATATGTACTAACACTGCCTTGGTTTCTATTTCTGTCAACACACAGACTACAGGGAAATCTCACTGGTCCAAAATCCTGCTCCACATAACTGTATATTAATACTGTAAATTAAATCAGTTCTGATTGGCTGCTATTAAAATGTGACGCACAGCATTTCTGCTGTAATTGAGGACAGCTGTCTGAAGAGGAGGGGTTGAAAACTAATCTATTCAGAGCCAGAGCGAAGTACAAAGACGAGTCCAAAGAAAAACATTTTCACTTCGAAATAACCTGCACCAATAAATCGTGAGCAATACGACTTGATGGCGATTTATTACCTCATAACTTTGTTACCTTCTGTTCTTACAAGTCATCAAATGAATAAATACCATAAACCCAAAATATAGTTTCAGCCAGCTCCGATGAATAAAACATACACTGACTTGTCCCCAAAAACCCTTTAATGGTTTAATAAACACAAATTCGCATGGTTTTTATAATGTCATGAGGTGAATGCAGAGGAACGATTGGGCAGTCGAGTTGAAAAACACATTCTCGCTGACCTCTCATGAACAAGTTCAATAAAGAGTGTGTGAGAGACTAAAACACACAGTGACAGGAAGGGTGTGGAGAGAAAATTCACAACCAGTGTGTGTGTGTGTGTGTGTGTGTGTGTGTGTGTGTGTGTGTGTCACATTTCCTAATTCCACGCGACAAACAAACACGCATGCATGAAGAGACACGCTCGAACAAGAGGGATATTCTTCAGCAAGACAAAATAAGCCTTTTAAACACTTAATGACCGGTGACACGTGGAGGAAAATACCCGGCCGGCCTGCTGGAGGACAGGAGGAGAAATTCCAGCTGGTTAAAAGTGTTTGAAACTATTCACAGAAGATCTGTGACTACGGCATTAAAAAGTGTTTCTGAGGAGCTCTGCTTTAGGGTACGTTTACAAAACAAACAAGAAACAACAATTTTCTCTTTGCATTTTTGAAACGTTTAGGTAACCATACAACATCGACCCCCATTGACGTTCACTGCATGAACACAAACCACTTTAGACTTTTCTCAAAATATCTTCTTTGCACATACAGGTTTTTATTTTTGGGCGAGCTGTCCCTTTAAGACAGTGATGTTTTCATTTTTATTTTAAATAATTGATATAATACTCCTGATGCTGTTGGTTTATCACTTCCGTCTGAATGAACACAGATTCACATCCAAATGTAAACAATGTAAAAAAACTTTATATACTTTTTTGTAAACGCCCTCTTAGTTGCTGATATCTCAAGTGGCCAGAATGATTCATCAGATGATAACTGACCGCTGTGAGATGATCAGCCAAAAACTGTGTGATAAACCAACTGACTCATGAGTATTACATAAAGTATTTAAAGTAATATAAAAATTATTGAAAAACATCATTGTCTTAAAGGGACAGCACACCCAAAATTAAAACCCTGTGTGACTTTCCTTCTTGATATTTTAAGAAATGTCTCACAAATGGTGTTGCGTTCATACAATGGAAGTCGATGGGGGTCAATGTTATTTGGTAACCAACATTCTTTAAAATATCTTCTTTTGTGTTCTGCAGAAGAACTATTGCTAATCTCTTGCTGCCAGTCTATAAACCAGCATGAAAGTTTATGCTGGCTAGTATGCTTAAAAGTTTGCTAGTTCGCTAATTGCGCACAACTTAACCAGAAGTGTGTTTCAAGACGGTAAACTTACGGAATAATGTCTCTTTCGGGTTTTGTCCACACATTTCCCCTGCAGACAGATTCTTCCCTTGCCGCATGTTGTACCTTCTACAGCGGGAAGTTTCTTGGTCAGACAAACCATCTGGCCCTTCCTGATCACTGCACACCACAGACGGGCACACACGTCCATGCCCGGGCACACGGTGTACTCGGGGCCGAACGCTAAACGGCACTGCAGCGCGGCGTCGTAACTCTGTCCGGGCAGCTCTTCTGGACCCAGCAGAGGCTGGCGAGGTGAATCCAGCAGACACTCGGCTACATCCACACACAAACCACTTCAGTCTCATACAGCTTCAGTATAAACACATTATTTACAGCGATTACATTTTGTTTTAAGCAGATGGTTTCTCACCGTTGCCGTCATCAAAGAAATCTGTGATTGTTGCAGACGTACACCGGCTCCAGGGTTTGGAAGCATCGATAGAGGTCAGGATGGATGACATGAGCCGCTTGTCTTCCGTGGAGCCGAAGCGCTCCTCACAGAACTTGGAGTCGTCGTGAGACAGACCCAGCAGATGCCCTGAACGAACACAGAGGAAGTGATGTCATGAGTGTTTGTGCGAGTATGAATCGATTCTTGCATTATGCGGGGCGATCAATACCGATCTCGTGCGCCACGGTGAACGCCGCGTGCAGCCCGTCGTCCTCGATGATGGCACAGCTCCTCTCCGGAGAGCACACGGTGCCCACGTCAGCCATGCCAAGAGTGTCACATGAATGATGCCCACACAGATCCTGCACACATTCATGATCAAGATATCATTAGATAGCGATCGATGATTATTAAAACAAACACATGAATTAGCATTTTATCTGTTCCTCGTTGTGTTTTGGGGGCTGTTAAATAAGTATTGATCTACAAAAGTGAGTATAAGACCCCCGAGGACCAGTAACAATGTTACGCAAGAGACGAATGAATTCATTAACAGAACCCTGAGGTGACCTTGAAAAAACAGACAGGAAACATCAGTTTCCTTTGACACTCGCCAATCGTTGAGAAGTCAATTAATAGCAGTGACACATCAGGTCACATGATGACTTTTCTGTGATGTAATATAATGTATGCGTAAGAGATAATGCAATAACAACCAGCTGCTTGTGAGCAAATAATTGGACATGCATGCTGTTTATGAAAAGATTTGCTCCAGGTTTTGGGCCTGTTTGGCTAAACACACACACACACACACACACACACACACAACCTGCTTTCATGTTTACTGTTACACATCACTGACAATCCTAGCAGACATGCAAATGCTCACATTTCTCAAAATCCCCTCGTACTCGAAACGGCCGTACACACACGCAGGCAGGTTGATTTTTCACAGGAGAGATGATGACAGCCGGTCGGTGTGTTTACTCAGTTAAAGAGGATGGAAACAGTCTGCGTTCTGTTCTGGACCCGACGCCAAACGTACACAAACATCTCGCGGGCCACATGAAAGAAAGACACTTTTAAAACCGCCGGCCCTCTCGAGACCGCCGGCGTTTGATAAAGCAACATTCAGCGCGAGCGTCTATATGTGTGTAAACAGGTTGCAGAGTTTAGCACATGAGCTCAGAGGAACGCATGTGTAATGTGTTATGATGAGAGAGTCTAGCCAACCGCTCCATCGACAGGAAACCTGAACACAGATGAAATAAACATATATGATTCTCAAATCATGTGTACTGTTGAGGAGATGTGTACTGCTCACATGAACACCTGAGTGAGCCAGAGAGAGAGAGACATAGGGAGTAAAAGTGAGAAAGAGTGCAAGAGAGAAAGAGTGATAGAGAATAAGAGTGAGAAGACAGAATGGGATAGAGAGAGAGAGAGAGATAAAGTGTGAGAGAAGGAGAGATAGGGAGACAGTAAGAGAGAGAGTAAATGAGAGACTGGGTAAGAGAGTGACATAAAAAGTGAGTGAGTGAGTGAGAAAGGTAAAGCGAGAGACTAAGAGAGTGAGATAAAAAGTAAGAGAGGAATTAAGAGTGAGTGAGTGATTAAGGTAAAGCGAGAGACTAAGAGAGAGAGATAAAAAGTAAGAGAGGAATTAAGAGTGAGTGAGTGATTAAGGTAAAGCGAGAGACTAAGAGAGTGAGATAAAAAGTAAGAGAGGAATTAAGAGTGAGTGAGTGAGTGATTAAGGTAAAGCGAGAGACTAAGAGAGTGAGATAAAAAGTAAGAGAGGAATTAAGAGTGAGTGAGTGAGTGATTAAGGTAAAGCGAGAGACTAAGAGAGAGAGATAAAAAGTGAGAGAGGAATTAAGAGTGAGTGATTAAGGTAAAGCGAGAGACTAAGAGAGTGAGATAAAAAGTGAGAGAGGAATTAAGAGTGAGTGAGTGATTAAGGTAAAGCGAGAGACTAAGAGAGAGAGATAAAAAGTGAGAGAGGAATTAAGAGTGAGTGAGTGATTAAGGTAAAGAGAGAGACTAAGAGAGAGAGATAAAAAGTGAGAGAGGAATTAAGAGTGAGTGAGTGATTAAGGTAAAGAGAGAGACTAAGAGAGAGAGATAAAAAGTGAGAGAGGAATTAAGAGTGAGTGAGTGAGTGATTAAGGTAAAGAGAGAGACTAAGAGAGAGAGATAAAAAGTGAGAGAGGAATTAAGAGTGAGTGAGTGATTAAGGTAAAGAGAGAGACTAAGAGAGAGAGATTTAAGAGAGGAATTAAGAGTGATTAAGGTAAAGCGAGAGACTAAGAGAGAGAGATAAAAAGTGAGAGAGGAATTAAGAGTGAGTGAGTGATTAAGGTAAAGCGAGAGACTAAGAGAGAGAGATAAAAAGTGAGAGAGGAATTAAGAGTGAGTGAGTGATTAAGGTAAAGAGAGAGACTAAGAGAGAGAGATAAAAAGTGAGAGAGGAATTAAGAGTGAGTGAGTGATTAAGGTAAAGAGAGAGACTAAGAGAGAGAGATAAAAAGTGAGAGAGGAATTAAGAGTGAGTGAGTGATTAAGGTAAAGAGAGAGACTAAGAGAGAGAGATAAAAAGTGAGAGAGGAATTAAGAGTGAGTGAGTGATTAAGGTAAAGAGAGAGACTAAGAGAGAGAGATAAAAAGTGAGAGAGGAATTAAGAGTGAGTGAGTGATTAAGGTAAAGCGAGAGACTAAGAGAGTGAGATAAAAAGTAAGAGAGGAATTAAGAGTGAGTGAGTGATTAAGGTAAAGCGAGAGACTAATAGAATTGGTGATAGAGTGAGTGAGAGAGAGAGAAATGGAGAGAGAGTGCATGGACACAATACCCTTAATAATTCCTGCTCAACCACCTGGAAACAAAATAAAATATATGGTGGTTATTTATTCAACCAACTCCATCGGAGAGACATTAAAGCCCAGGAACGATGAAAACATACGCAAGATTCCTGACGGCTCCTGGGTCACTTCAGAACATCTAACTCACACGCAAACACACACACGGGAATGTTTATACGCTCACGGCTCTCACCCTTGGCAAGCGGTTTGAGCAAACACGTCGAGCGCAGACAGACAGGAAGACAAGCGGTAGGTGGAGAAGACTCTGGATATTTGATTCTAGGTGTGACGGGCCCGAGAATGCCGCGAGCTTCTGTCAGCTGGTTCTGATTTATGGGGCGTTCCGGGGCCAAGCATATGGCCTGGGTTATTCTTCAAACTGATCTGAGGTCTGTTTACCGAGCGGGACATTATGACTGTTATGAGCAAAGGATTTCTGGACTGTTTGAAGCAACAAAATCATCATCTCCTGATGTCAACAGGGCTGGTCAATACATTCTTCACGGCTCTCAGCGTTTTTGGACGATATTAAAAATACATCTTGAACAACCGAACAGCAAATACTGCAAAGCAAACTCCAAATGTGAAGGAAAATACAGTCAAAAATTCAACCGGGAGTCTCTGAAACCATTCAAACAAATCGGATTTTAAACAAATCCAACAACTTTTCTTCATCCTACTGAGCGACTCCAAAGAGGCCGGAATCAATCCTAGACTGTTGCTACCCAACGCTGGCACCGTGCGAAAAGATTTCAGACGGCGGGGTGTATAGATGGATAGATTCATGAGGTTCAGAATATCTGTGAGATTTTCAGTGAACTGTTAACGTATAGCCGCCGCGCTCCAGGACATGTGAAATGCCCCAGTGCGTTACAACTAACAAACAGGGGGCGGACGGAGGTGAACGTGTGTCTCTCACTTTCGGATTACAAAACAGACAATGTACGTTTCGCCAAGACGAGAAACAACCGAGACATTCATCATTTTGATGTCTTTAACATCTCAATTGTTTTTCTTAGACAATGTGGTCTCAGATTGTGGATTCTCACGAGGACAGAGTTACTCTGATGATAAAGTGCGTGTCTCATCTCTGCATGGACACATGATGCATTGTCTCCGCTGGACCCGGCGCAGTCATGTGTCCGTCTCCTCTCTGATGTAACGACTAATCACACATGCACCCATAAGCCTGTGTGTTCTCAATGTGGCCGTTGTTTCAGCGTGCTGTGGTATGCATTGAGCTGCATGGACGTATCCACAAGCCTGAGATCATTCTGGGACTGAAATGAGACCGGTGCTATTAATGAGAACTGGGCCACGTATGAAAGAGACAACTTTGCTGGCAACATTATAACAACAATGGCTTTTATTTTGGTCATACGGTTTCGGAGTTGTGACCTGCATGATAGCGGTAAAACAACGTAGGGAAAGGTGCTTGATTTATTTTATTAACTTCCTTAGACGTCGATGTCCGAGCGCATTCGCTTGGATATTTTCATTGCATGACAAAGCGTCACGTGTTTTCTTGCGATGCATCATCCTCACTGAAATCAATGGATTCTACAGCAAAAACTCATAAAAGCCTCTTGTAACTTGTATTCTTATGAGCTGTAATCACAAAAGCATCTGATAGTTGGAAATTCGACAGAACTGTTAAAGGAGGGGTTCCCTATTTTCACCCAAACCTGTATGCTGTTATTTTCTTTCTGCACTGTTTGGTGTAAACCTTCAATTCCTCAAAAATTCTTGTTTTTCATTCTGCAGTCTGACATACAGGTTAAAGGTCGGTAAATAATAAAAATGTTTCACTTTGGCTGACTTATTTACTCCAACAATGATTTTCTTTCGGCATTTTGTCTTGTTTTCCAATACAAATATCTAAAAATTCGATCACATCAAATTCAATTAAAATACATTTACTTGAGAAGAAAAATAACTTAAAATATTAAGTCTTGTTTTCCAGGGGAAAAAAATGTCAAAGTTAAGATTAATTCCAAAATTCTATATCTGCTGTTTTTTTGCAGTTTTCCTTTCATCTCTTACTAAAATAAGAATCCGTTCCCAATACGATCATAAGGACCCTTTGGAAACACGTTAAGAGGAAATGACACCCACAGCTGTGAAGCTCTCAGTGGGCGTCCGTGAGCTCTTTCTGCCCATCACAGACTGTTGACATGGTACTTCCCAACCACACACACTCCAAAACACACACTCCACGCCAGCAGGTGCTGGACACTGGACTCGCCAGAGGAAAGTGACCGCTGGCATCAAGTCGCGTGTGCCAGTGCCAGGCCTTTTCTCTCCATGGAATTTGGTGATCCTTACACTAAGGGGAAACAACGTCAGCATCACTTACAACAGCGCCAAGAGAGGACACCAGGAATGGATTCCTGCTAGGGATTCACATAACGGTATTGTAAATTCACAAATGCATATTAAATGTGTACAGTACAATGGAAAACAAAAACCCTTAACAAAACCAAACATCATGAAAATGATGCTGAAGAAGAACGATTCCCGATTCCGAACTCTAGTATGGAATTCACCTCCCTCTGAACAAGACCTCGCATGACATGTACCACAAGACTCATCTGGAAACTTGACAAGCTCACAAACCACAAGCGAGGGGGCTGAGGGAGGCCTGGTGCTCTGTACCGTACTCTGGACTTTTGTGGTGGTAAACGAGTGTGGTCTCAACCGGTGGATGAATTTCAAATGGGAGATCTGTTTATTTTCCTCAGTTCCCAGCGCTCCACAGAGAGAGAGAGAGAGAGAGAGAGAGAGAGAGAGAGAGAGAGAGAGAGAGAAGAGAGAGAGAGAGAGAGAGAGAGAGAGAGAGAGAGAGAGAGAGAGAGAGAGAGAGAGAGAGAGAGAGAGAGAGAGAGAGAGAGAGAGAGAGAGAGAGAGAGAGAGAGAGAGAGAGAGAGAGAGAGAGAAGAGAGAGAGAGAGAGAGAGAGAGAAAGAGAGAGAGAGCTGTGGTTAGCGGGACTCAATTGGACATCTACAGCAGCAGCTGATTCAAACAGCATTCTGCATGAGGAATGTGCAGGGACAGCACAAGAGATCACACTATATGAGGACATATGAGTCTCTCCAAAGACTCCCGGCTAGAAAAACAGTAACAACGGAAATGATTTTACACTGTTGAATGTGAAACAGGAAGGGAGAGAGACTGAGGTTCCCACAGCAGCTGGACACATTATCAGATTCACCCTTGTACCATATTCATATACCACAGTATTTACATGGCTACACTTGTTGGCACCTGAGACAAATGTTAGATGCTCCTGGTAAATTAATAAATGTAAATGTGTTACCAAAGTACAAAAAACATGCAATACCACAGAATTCTTTGAAGTCTCCTGTAAGTGATGTACATAAATATGTTTCTATGATTCAGCACTAAAGTACACAGTGTACGCACACGCCCTGGACACACAATGCGCAAAGGCTGTTGCGCGTCTGCGGAGCTTTTGAGGCGCATGTTTCATCTGACGGATCTGCACTCTGTGTATGCGCTTCTGTTTTTTTTTACCTGCCTGGTGAAGAGGATGGCGGCGTCATGGTGATGCTGGTGGTCATCATCCAGGGGGTTCTGCTGGTTCTGCCACTTGCAGAAACTCTTGAGGGTCGCGGCTGCGTTTTTGGAGACGTCAATCCCCTTCTCGCCCTCGGCCAGAACAGCGACCTTCACCACAGACAAGCGTATTGGGTTTTCGATGCTGGCGTGACCGTACAGTTTGGACGCGATGGATGCGAGCGTTAACAGGTAGTGATGCAGGTCCTTCCCGTATTTCTTCGTCATAGTGTCATCCGCGACCAGCAAGAGCTCCACGTGCCGGGCTCGAGACACAGACCTCTTGTGTCGCTTCGTCGGGTCCGACTTGACGAACTTTGCCCACCAGCTCCGTCCAGGCGCGTAACCGTCCTCACCGTGACGGGGGTTTTTCCGCGTCCGTTTGCGTCTTTTCGCGTCACGCGTGCCGCAGCTGTGTAGCTCGGGCATCGCTTTGAAACTGAAGCGCTCGCGGGTGTAATAGTGGAGAGAGCGCGTCGCGTCAGCATCCTTGACTATACGCACGACATTCTCGTGTCCTTTCGCCCGTATAAGAGGCGTGATGGTGTACCGGGCGTCATCCACTGCAAAGAACCCATGAAGTCCACCGCCACACAGACTAAACACCGCCAGAGACTCTGCGTTTGTGTTCACCGTTCCGCGGTAAACGCATTCCCGGCGCAGCGGCGGCTCGTCCTCCCCCAAGTAATGGGACGATATCGACTCATCCCGCTCCATATCCAACTGAAACCGCTGACCGTCCATGTATAACAGATAACCAGCTTTCCCTCCTCCGTGATATATCCGATCCACAGTGCGCAAGACGCCACCGGTCTGGTGGGCAGGTGTGCGCAAGGACGCGTTGGCAGGTGTAGAGAACGCGCTGAACGCAATGGAGCCAGATGCGCGCAACGCAGCGCACATCGCGCAGCACAACAAAACAACCCTCCACATGATTTAATCCGATGGAGAAATGTAGTTTAGTCCAAAGCGTCGTTTAGTCAATAACTTTTGCAGACATTACAATCCACATGATACATTTAAGACGAATTTAGGAAACCGGTCCATTTGTCCGCGTGCGCATCTTCTGCAAACTCCGCGGAGAGGCGAGGGGATGAAATAAACACGAGAGAGGCGCGAGAATAGACGAGGAAGAACTAAAGTGAACTTGTAGAACAAAACACAAAGTTTCCTCTTAAAAGCACCAGAGAGAGAGAGAGAGAGCGAGCGAGCGAGCGAGAGAGAGAGAGAGAGAGAGAGAGAGAGAGAGAGAGAGAGAGAGAGAGAGAGAGAGAGAGAGAGAAGAAAGAGTAAGAGTCCTGCCCCCTTTGCGCTCTCTCTCACACCAGCCCTCCTCCTCTCTCATTCTGTGTGTGTGTGTCGGAATCTAAGTCCGGTGAAAGCCACGGGGACCGATGAGAGACTCTCCGGTGCCGAGAAACAAACAGCGGAACAACGTGCAAAACAAAGCGTTAATGCGCGTTCATGCGTCCGAGAGCGTCTGGAACACGACTGTTGCGTATTAAGGATAAATCTTTTCAAGTTACTGGAGACATTTTGTACCGTACAGAACTGAGGTTTGCATGACATACTGCATGATGATGCTTTGTTACTTCATTATTGTATTCCTATTTATTTTACAAAATTACCTGGAGATCAATGCATGGAACCCCCTTTTGGAGACCCTTGGGGTTGACATGACATAAAAGACGATGACAATAACAGTTACATATATTTCCCAAAAAAAACAACATTTGTGTTTAGCACAACAATAACATTTTAATAAAATGTAACTTGGTAAAATGACAAATGCGTTCTTAGTCATTTTATTTTGTACCTCCTCATAAAAGCATTACTGTACATTGTGAATATATATAATGTGTGTGTAAAGCGTCGTACCTTATTGCATAATGATGTTGAGCATCAGAGGAAGCAGCAGCCTGTGACGGAGGAAATCCACGACTGGGAAACCCTGTTCAACAGAGCATTAAACACTGCAGACAGACAGACAGACAGACAGATGGGCAGAGAGGCAGACAGGTGGCTGAATATAGTAAAGTGCACACTAGTGAGGCTCTCGTTCTACTGTCCGAGGTTACTGCAGGTCACTGTATTATGACATCATTACTACAACAACAACAACAACAACAACAACAACAACAACAACAACATTTGATTCTCTTAAAGGGACAGTTCCTATTTACTCACCCTCTCTCTGAGGAAAGACAGAATGAAAGCGCCACAGTCTGTAATTTATTAAGTCTTCATGCAAGCATAATATGCTAAAGTCAAGCATGTTAGTCGTTACGTGTCACCCGAGTTTAAATAATAAAATAAATGAGACACAAGACGTGTTTTCAGTGAATAACTTTTTCACGTACAGTACAGATATTCCAGATATTAGGAACTCATAAACAATCTGACACATTTTTATTTTTATGAAAATAGCACTGAGATTTTGCTAAATGTTTTACGTTCCACATGAAAGAAGAAGAGTTTAAAATGACACAAGGGTGACAAAATGATTCCAATGCTTCTAGTCTCTTAGTTAAGAAACATCAATTTAATTATTGACTAAGCCACTTGTTACTCTGTGCTTTAAGGTAATAAATCATTTATGACCATTCTGAGTGGCAAGACAAAAGCGTTTTCTCTCTCTCTCTCGCCCACACGCATGCCTTCGAGGGGACTTGCCATAAACTTGTTTCTATCCCCTACCCCTAAACCTATCCTAAAACATAACCCTAACCCTAAAAAACGTATGAAGTACCATACCGTGTGTTTTATTTGGTGTTTTTAATATTTCTTGCATCTTCATAGAAACGGTTGTTTATTTCCAGCTCTGTCAGTCGTGTTGTGTAATGCGAGTCTTTATTCAAAAATTACATTGGTTGCCAAAATGCCTCTCTGCATTTAATACGTGACACCTCACGGATCTCCTGCCCGGTGTTTGTTTACTGAAGCTGAGTCATTTAATAGTCTTCCTAAAGGACCTGACAAGCAAAACAAGACAAGCTGGCAACAAGGAATTTTTCGTACGTGAAATTCTTCCTATATGTATTTAATACGACATTTCATCATTCGCTCACTTTCATGTCGTTCTAAACCTGTGTGAACATCTATTCTATGAAGCATGACAGTATTTTTCCTGTTTGTTTGCACATGGTTCTACTAAGTTTACCACATGCATGATGCAGATTTCAATTTCAGGTTTTGGAATTGTAGGTTATTTGGTTTTTGCTTTGGTCAAAACAGTGTTGTTATGAGCCGGTCGTATAGAGGCACCTCTCATCTCTCACCTATCTGTCAAGAGACGAAGCTCTGGGGGGTCTGCGGCCCACCGCCCGCTCGGCTTTGCCGAAGCGGATGTTTGCTCGGTTTTGAGAGATGTGAGAAAGCTACGGGATGGTCAGCATGGGACAGGTAGATGTGAGAGAGGTGTGCGTGTGTGTTTTGGGTGATGAATGCTTCGGAATCTTTGAAGGTAAAGCTATGACCCAGTGCTCACCTTTGGCTTGCGTCTCGACCTGTCAACCAATGTGGAGAGATTAAAATGAGCAAGCAATGAGGTCGGGCCATTTTTCAAACACTTGCCTGACATGTTTTTCTGTTGAGAAGCATGTGGGTGGATATTCCTGTCAAAAATGTTTTTGAAAAGCAAGCAAAAGGTTTTTCACAAAGGAGGAAGGGAACAGTCTGTGCAGAACAAAATTCTGAAAAAAATTGAAGTTGCCCTCCTGAAATGGTGATGGAGAAAATAGACAGAAAGACAGACAGACGGATACACAGATACACAGACAGACAGGTGGATGGATAAATACACATCTTCTCTTAACAGATGAATAGACAGACACCTGGTCAAAAAACGGGCAGAAAGACAGACCGATTGATAGACAGACATATGAACAGATAGACAGATGGAGGGACAAACAGATGGACCAATGCACAGACAGACAAATAAATAGACAGATGGAAAGACAGACAGAAGAACAGACAGACAAATCTAGAATTTCCATTTCAGATTTTAAACCGCACAGATGTGTTATCACTACAAAAATTGTTTACAAACACATTTCTCACAACATCCATCCATGCCCGCAGGGTCATGCTTTGGTGCAGATGGTTCAACGTGCCGCAGCTTTGTCTGTATCTTTAGCAGGATATGTGCTGGATATCTACTGTATCAAACATGAGGTCACACATTAGAGGATCAGATATAATCCACTAAACACAACTACAGTCCACACGGACACACACACGGACACGCACGCACACACTAACCTTATTCCAACACACACTATCAAAACGTGCCTATGGACATGCATGCTGGCACACGTGCGCAAACGGCACACAAACACACGCGACGGGTAAAGAAAGTGCAGCACTAAACGACTCCATTTATAAAACAAGAGCACTAAAATGCACTTCTAGTTTTCACACTGTGTCCCATCTGTTGTGCTCTGAACCGGCAGCTCTCATTCATAATAGAACCGTTCAGATTTAAAAATATGTACAAATCCATCATATAGCATTTCTACCTTACTGCTATCACCACATTCACCGTATGTCTGTAAAACAGAGGATACAGTTACAGTAGTGTGTCTATTAACATCCTGAGAGAGAGAGAGAGAGAGAGAGAGAGAGAGAGAGAGAGAGAGAGAGAGAGAGAGAGAGAGAGAGAGAGAGAGAGAGAGAGAGAGAGAGAGAGAGAGAGAGAGAGATATGGCTGTTTTTCCTGCCTTGCGTTTGGTGTCTGTTTTCATGGTTTGTCTGAATCTATCATCTGTTCACTTCAGCTAATGCTTCTCCGTCTGTCTCCGAGGATCATGGGAAAGAGAATCCACTGAAGCGACACAACACACATACACATTCATTTACTTGACTACAGAATCTAAATGCAAACGAATAAAGACTGAAGACTAACCCAAACTAGTAAGACCCCAGATGATGATGCTTACCTAAAAGAGGTCAGCTGCTCAGTTTTGGGACAATTCTGCCAGAAAACACACACACATTTGTTTTTGTTAACATGAGACACAATGTTTTGGGGCTTTTAATCGACCAGACTGCAAATATATTTAGACGTTCATCCGTTCAACGAATTTCCATTTATCAAGTCTCTATGATTATCAAACAGCTCCATAAGTTTAAAAACAAAACAAAAAGTACCACAAAAGTCAAGTTTATAGGCAGATGAACAAATGCTGAACGTGTTCTAGACTTTTACACAAGAGATGAGGCAGAAAGAGTTTTATTATTGGCACCGCAGATCTGTTTTCATATGCCTGAAATATTACGCTTAGTGTTTGTTGTAAATCTCCAAGCCTAAATATGAAACTTCCGCAATTATGTCAGCCGGAAACGCTTTAAGTACCGTATTTAAACTTTGTAGATTTATATTTATTCATTCAGCAGAAGTTTTTATCCAAAATGATCTACAAATGAGGAAGCATTTTTACGCAAGAGCCAAATAATAATCATTCTATCTTTAGGTGAGCCGCTGCTGTTCGCCAAACTTTCCAGAAAGCAGCATTTCGTTTGTAAAGTTAAGTCTGTATCTTTTGCTTCAAAAGCATCATATATTGTTACGTTCTCATCTTTAAGGTGAGGAGTTTTCAACACAAATTTTTTATGTACTTTGTAAATACTTAACAATATACTGCTGCTTCTAATTTCTAATTTCTTTTCTTTACAGTGACCAGATGAAATGAAACGTCAGTAAACACTCCCACAAAAGATGAAAATCATAGACAAAACACAAAAACGTTTAATTATTAAATTATTAAAGGAAAGTAGAATAATTAAACACACAATATGCAACTTCACATCTCAATTCATACTCAAGTTTATTTTTGTTTTAAGTCTTCAAATGACACTTACCTTTTCTCAAGAAAATCTCCACAAGCGATCCTCAAACTCGTCTCCTGGATTCTACAGACAGATGCTGACGTTTGCTGAAGTGCACAATGCTCTTAATAGGCTCTTCTCGGAGGTAAGGTCAAAGGTTAAATGAGTCTCATTAGAAAGGTGATTGTGGGCCGACGCTCCGCTGGGACGCACAGCAGGTGGAGACGCTGGAGAGACACAGCAGAGACATGAATGGGCTGTTATTCATGACTGAGACATATGACCAGACACTAGACTTACTGTCAGCGTGACGGAGTTTATTTGATACTTTAACAATTCAAAGAGTACAGAGTCAGTTTATCAATTTGGTTTCAGACTCCTGGATCTTGAAATACAAAATCGGTTATATGTGTGTAAAACAGTGGCTCATGCATTACGGAAAACGTAGTTGAAACAAAAACTACAGACCAAAAAAGCAAAATACACCCAGTGGACCAACAGCCCGCCCATCGCTGTCCATCCAGGAGTCACCACACCCTTCTCGAGGGTCAGCGGGTTCTGAACACCAACAACACAATGTACCCTGAAGACACACAGAAACATTATCAGAGGGTGTTGACGGCCAATCAGCATCTTCCATCAGTGTCGAGTTCAAATGTCAGACGGCAGGTGTCAGGACACACCAGCGAGGGTGAAGGCGTAGAGAGGACGGTATCTGATCTTTGACTCCTGCTGTGTTTAGGAAAATCGGATTTTCCCCATCTTCTATGGAACTTGAAGTCGGACATCCGACCTGTGAACTCGGGGCAGATCGATCAAACCCGACCTCGGGGTGACAGGGTGTCAATTGACATTATATCCAGGATGCTTTCAGTGAAACCTAATTTTCACAGCACAGAATAGTATGAAACAATGTCTCTTCTGAAAGTTTTATTACTAAATTTAAACAATACAGTAATTCAAGTTCGACACGGTCAGGTAGGACATTGGTGAGAACAGTCAGTGTTGAATTTGCCAGAAGACTCGCCAGACAAATAAGACACCCAACCATAACTTCAGAAAAGAGATAAAGACTGACAAGGGAAGACAAAGAGAGCAAGAGACAAGGACTGAGAGAGAGAGAGAGAGAGAGAGAGAGAGAGAGAGAGAGAGAGAGAGAGAGAGAGAGAGTGTAGTGTAGTATATTAGTTTTTCCAGGAACCTCTGGACTTCATTATTTGGACTTCATGCTGAGTATATTAGTAAAATATTCACTATAAAGTTTATCTCAGACTTTTTACAAGCAGCCTGGAAAATAAACTTGTCACAGCTCGTCACCATTTATACAAATCCACTTCAATTCCTCTGTAGTACACAAACTGAACAAAGAAACCTTCAGAAAAGAGTCAAATGAGGCTGACCAAGACTGTGACCCCCCCCAAATGAGTTGCCATGTATGCCATGCTTGTGCCAAGTTCCTAGAAATGTAATTAATGTCTGATAAATTTTATATTTTTTATATATATATTATATATGTTATACCATGATTATATATTATATATATTATAAGTTTCATAATCAATAAAAACTATTTTCAATAAGAACAGATTTTGTATTGCCTAAATTTGTCAAGTCTCTCCAGCTCTAACTTTAAAAACAAAGTTTTGTTTTTGTAATTTAAATGTTGTTTAAATATGACTTGTATAGCAGTCTTGGTTTATTTTTGTTTTTGTTTCCTTGTCACAGTTCCTCTGGCTCACTGGGGGACTAAAGCAGAAGCGAATAACATTTCAATTCAAACATTTTATATTTCATAACTGCGGCCAATTTACTTTTTTTGCATTCATTTTGTTTTGTGTGATTTGACCGAATGAATGCATGAATCTGTTAAGTTATAAATTAGCTCAGAGCTCAAATCCCAAAAATATCACACATGACTTCATGAGATGTTTAAAGAAGAAGCTAAAAAGGTTTTCAAAATGTTCACAGTCTCTTTCCTGTGATGGTTCTCTATGGGTGGGAAATGAGGACATTTCAAGATGTTTGGATAATGGAAATGCACAGAGCCAAATATTCAGCCTAAATCTTGGCCTTGACGTTCCCATTACGACAAGATGATGTGAGGTTGTTTAGACACAGAGATGCAGTCTATGAATTTGAAAACCCAGTAGAGTCAGAATAAATGGACGGAGATTGGCCTGTGTTCAAGATGTTCCTACAGTCACATCCCTGTGTACACATATGAATGATGATGTAAAACAGACTACCATCCCATGATGCATCATCTAGGGTCTGAAGCGGTTGACCTACGACCTTCATCAGCATATCCACCTGCTCAACACAGCAAATGCACACCTGAAAAAAGGTCCCAAAACAGAAACAGAAATTTAAACGAACGCTGAAATAAGCAAACCAAGCACTTCACTTTTGGTCGGAGGAGTAGTACTAAAAACAAAAATAATACATTTTGAATGTAATGCACATTGAAAAAAATCAAAGTAGGCAATAAAGACAAAGGTATTGATTGGTGAAGCATATATAAAAAATAACCCAAAAAACAGTTGTCATGTTGGCCAGGGTTTGACACGACCAACAAGACGGGATGTTGACTTAGAAGGAGTGACTGATTTTCTCTTTCCTTTCATCCGACTCTTGCTTTTGTACCCTACAGTGAGACACTCGTGCTCATACTGAAAGCCGTCCGGCTGTCACAGCCCTCGGCCCGAGTCATGCACGACAACATATTCCAGATAAATGATGTTTGAAAAGATCATGGATAGTATGACATCACATTTCAGCATCTCACAGCATCTGCTGAAGATCAAGTGCAGCTATGCCGTGAATTTTGACATCCACAGTGAAGCGTACTCCAGACTGAACGTTTTAACAGAGAGGTTATCTAACACAACGGCTCCGTCTCTCTGGACAGCTGCTTCTAATGCTGGACTAACAATGTGAACATCATTTCTAATAACGCAAACCCTGGCAAATATTTCATTGCTTAAACCGAAGAAAAAATGTCATTTTCAACATGTTTTTAAGGCTGCAGGCGCATGTATAGAGAAGAAACGCACAGACGCACAGCTCAGGTTTGGGTACACAGGTGTTCAGACGGGCAGGTGTTTAGTTAAGCAGTAAAGATCATCCATCATGCAAACACTCAGATTTATAAGCTTGTCATTTTAAAGGCCTGGCATGAGTATGGAGTGAGTATGATTCATATATTAGATGTACAGCAAAAAAGCAGTACTGGCTGTATTAAAACCCCTGTGTCTGAGAAATACTCTTATTAGAAAGCAGGTTATTTTTTGGCAGCTTTCCACAGGAAGGAAATAGTTTTTGCTCAGTTTTTGAGCAACAACACAAACAAACGTTACTGCGCATGCGGCCCAAACTTAACTTTCCGTGCACATCAGCAAAGAAAAGAGTCACTGCAGATTATTTTTGATAACAAGCAAAAGAAATAAGAAGTAAATGACATTAGTTAGCAAGTTACCAGTAGAAGAACCGTTACTGGCTAAACTGGCATTTAGTTACACAACCCATTCAACAAATTATTTATTTACAATTAATATACAATAAATATATTATTAAAAATATAATTAAATAAAATATAAATAGTTTCATTTTAAGCCACTAGCCAAACCGATCAACACAGACTGGAAGTTAACTTCGGCCCATGCGTGTGCATCTGATGAAAGCGCCTATAGAGAAAACTGTACTATAGTGTTTTCAACCTTCCTATAGTAAAAATTAAAGTACACTACAGCATTTACTACAGTTTATCAACTTACTATATTTAATATTACAGGGTGTTATAATACACTATATCAGTAATACTACATTACTATTAATAATTTACTACAGAATACTATATTACTATATAATATATATATATATATATAATTGCTACAGTATTCATTTATTATTCGGCAAATAATAGAGGGTCTTTGTCCACAAATAAAAAACATGGGGAGGCTATTATATTAAAATTATTGTTTCCATACGGGCATATACCTATACCAAGGATAAATGTCACAAAAATGTTGACAGTTTTTGTCCAGCAATATGATTCTCTCTCCAAAGCAAACTAGAAACTTGAGAAGAACAACCAAAATGATATAATATGATGATTTGATAGGTTACATTTGAATCTAAATGAGTTTGAAATCCTGTAATGTGTGATTGAGGGATCTCTCAGCTGAGGTAAGTCATATTTCCAAGGAGAAACAACATACATGATAGCTTGTGCTGCTCCTTAAAGACAGAACGAACAAACATCTCGGGTTCTCATGCCGCACCCCCGCCAGGCCCTAACAGGCCCTAGTGTGCACGCAGCAGGTCAGATGGTTTAATAGGGAATAACTAATCACAGCCAGACTGCTGAACAAAGGCAAGAGTCCTCACCGGACCGGGGAAGAGGTGTTTCAGGGTGAAAACTGCACTTTTTTACTGCTACTGAGGGCAAACGGGTAAAAAACCTTCTTACTGTTCAACTGCGGGTGAGCGAGGTTTTTAGCAACTATAAAAAGTCAACTCAGATAAACTCTCAACACTAACGCACTTCTATGTAATCTCGGAGAAATAACTGAGATGCAGTATAGAAGAAATCTCATCTGTGACTTTGGGATTAAAAATCTGGAACATCAATAACTAGATGCATATTTTACATGTCAATATAAGGCTTCAAAAACAATATCTGAAATAAATACTTAAACAGGAAGAGCAAATGGCTTCGTCCATATGCTGAAAACATCAGCGTGTTAAAGTCGAGAAGCTGAATCAGCAGTCTGGCTACAAACCAAAGCATGAGGTTAGGAAGCAGCTGTGGTTACCTTCAGCTCAGCGCAGATGAAACACATGCGTCCAAATCCATGTGACATCATCCGTGGCACCGCACCACACGACACGCTTAATGTAAACGTTAGATGTAACCGCCCATTTGGAATCTATTTACAGTTTAGGGACAGCTGAGGCGACGTGAAAACAACTTGGGATAAACAAAATAAAGTCGTGAAGTTTTGCAGGCAGAATGTTATTTACAAACAAGAGCGTTGGAAACATGGAACGGGACGCGTCCCAAACAAATCACCGTGATGCTGTAACCGCTCTGCGCGTGACATACTGAATTATGACGTTTCTGCAGTTAACCGTCAGAATTATTTATGGGACTTCACTTGATAAAAAGCACAAAAAGGAAACGCAGTGGAAAAGTAAAAACCAGGAAAACCAAAGAGAAAAAACATAAAACCAAAGAGAAATCTCTGCAACGTGTCATTCTGTTTGATTTTACCACGGTATCTAATGAGTAACAGACATTAAAGCCTATGAAGGATAGATATTAGGGAGAGGTTTCCTGTGTGCCACAGCAAAATTATAACACTCATGTCTGTAAAAGCTTTGGAAAACCCCTCATATCTGCGGTCACGCTGGAAATAATCATCACCCTCCAAAGATGAGAAAACTGGGACTGACAACAAGAAACAGCATTCACAACCCATTTTAGTTCTGTGTGACATATTTGTGAATGAAACTGAATATTCAATAAGGCCGAGGCTTATTTGAATCTACGCTATTTTAAATGGATACATTTTTATTTTTCCATATTGCGATGGTAGAAACTATCATTGCCATAACCAGCAACCTCAGCAAGTCATTATATTTTCATAAGTGTTTCTAAAGAGAAAATAATGTCCACTGATGCACAATACGACTAGAAAGCGGTTTTGAAAAGGGTTTCTTTTGATTTTATGTTGACCTTAAAGTCGAGATGATTTTGGAGATCAGGCCTGTCTGGGGTTTATTTAAAGCTATATTGTGTTTTAGTGCACTATAACAAAAGCATACTAACAGGAAACATAAATTCATTCGACTTTCCCGATATATACGTACATAGATCAAGACATGAATGCTGAGATGCTGTTTTTGCTCAGTTGACATCATTTACTTACTGTTTAACATTAGAAAACGTGTTAGATATTATAGGGATGGTTCATCCAAAAATGAAAATTCTTTCAACTCACCTTCATGTTGTTTACAACCTGTATGACTTTCTTTTGCAGAAAACGAAGATATTTTGAAGAATGGTTTGAACATTGATGATTGTATGAACACAAAGCCACAATATCTCAAAATATCTTCTTTTGTGTGTTCCACAGACGAAAGAGTAACATACAGGTTTTAAACAATGTGTTTTTATATTTTCTATTTGTTTTATGATGTGTTTAATAACTTGAAATGTGATTTATATATTTTATATAGTGAGACCTGCAGGAACACACCTGGGTTTGATTTCAAGGCAGAATCAATGAATGCCTGTTGATTTTGATTCATGATGATGTTGTGTTTGGTTTATTTTCTTCCAGATTAAAAACTGCACTTCACTTTAGATTGTGTCTCAGTAAAAGCCTCACGATAAAGATAAGAGTGTCTGAAACGCCGGCCACAGAGCAAACCTGTACAGTTACGTCATCAGTCACCTTAAAATTCATGAAGCTTTGAGTTCAGAACGGGTTCAACACACTTACACGATTCTCTGAGCTTTAACGTTTATTTCTCAAAGTGCTGTCTAAAGTGTTGAAGTAAATGAAGTAAAATGAGTCAGTTTTTTAAGCTTAGGCGTATACATTTTCCAGGACCTAATATTAACATATGGTGTTATTTACATTTCATTTTCAGTTTCTTTTTTCATTTTAAGCAGAAAGCTAACAGAAAGGCATTAAAATATGAGCTAATAATACTGAAAAAATGCACAGAATTTGTTTTTAACATTAAGTTATTAATATTTTGTGAATCATCGCTTGTCATCTTCCTGGGTCTTGACTTAAAAAGCTTTGCTCATGTGTTGTGTGTGTCATTTTTGGGCAAGCCTCTTTAAATTCTTCAGTTCACACTTTAAATAAACTTACACAACAAATTTAACACATTTTAAATAATACACTTGAAGAGTGAAGACATCAATTTTCCAAAGTTAGAGATCACTTTTGGCCACGACTGTAGCTCTGATTTTGAAGTGATTTTAATTTAATGACAGCTCATTGTTCTGGATTAAATTCAACAGCAGATCGCAGTCAAACACTAAAAACATTAAGAAACTTAAACACACGAATAAACCGTACAGCACATCATGTTTGTGACAAAAAAGTGAAAAGATTCAACAACATTTGAAACTAGCCTTTAGCAAAGCTTTCATTAATCTCAACAGTCAAACATACGGTAGGAGAGATGCTGTAATATAATTACCTTCAGAAACACACGAGGGGTTTGTGTCCCCTCAACGTTTCCTCAACTTTCTGCCAAAGTTCAGGAACGAGGTGAACTTCCACATGCACCATAGCACTAGAAGCATTTATTTATTTCTGGCAGGTAATAAACATTACATCTTACTCCGGAGTCATTTAACTTCTGCAGTCACATTTAAGATTTAGTGAGAGTCGTATTGCTGTCAAATGTAAAAGTACAGGCAGTCCAGCTCAAAAACATCAGTTTGCGATGTTTTCATATCAGTGAATTTTGGCCTTGTGTGGTTTGTTTTGCTGGATGTTGTTTGGTGTCGTCAGTGCACACAGAATGTGATGACAAAGTGCTACATTTGGAGTTCATTGTTGACCTCCACCCACATATTACATAAGTGCTTTTAACTGGAAAAGGTTTTACTGGACATCGCTGGTCACGCTCAAAATATAACCTGCATTACTCACGTCATGCAGAAAGAAAAACTCGACTTTCAGTCTGTTTTTATTGACAAGGGAAATCATTTAAACCAATTATAGATGTTAAATCTGAAACACATACGGTAAAGATCGCACAAGCACAAAGAATGACGCAGATCTATTTTCAGGCATCTATACCATCATAACACCACAGTTCTGAGTGTTTATAGGCAGCTGAAGGTCTCATGACCTGCGTGGCCACGTCTGTCCCAAAACGACCAGATGGTTTGTTCTCGATCCACATTCACACTATATTATGACTTCAGTAAAATTCACCGTATCCCACAACACCCATTACATCAGCTACACAGAATGCTCACACACATCGCCAAATGATTCAATGACACAACCCCACAAAAAAAGACCAGCATATAAAACCAGGACACTTTTCCACACAATCTCATGGCAATTTGTAACTATTTTATAAGGATGCTAATTTGCACGAATGCATACGATTTCTTTTGTATGTTTTAGTACCATATGCTTCCACACCAGGGTTAGGTTTAGGGGTGGGGCTTCAGTATTGCGTTTTCATACGATTCACGTATGAAGTTCTTACAAATTAGACAAACCACGAAATATCTAGAAATTTGAGTGAGACCATGCCGCATGTTTTGTGGAGATTTCTTTTAACTTGATGCATTTGTATTATATCGCTGGTGTTCTTCCGAGTCCATATTTTTTTGGCATAAATCATTATTATTAGTGACCCTCTATGTTAGTTATGGGGTTTTGGAAGTATCTAACCAATAAAAGTATTAAAAAGTCCTTGTAAACTTTGACAAAGTCGTTTTTTCCATTTCCTGAAAAACAGCGAATTTGGACATCGAGGTTTTGGAAGGGCAGCGACGATATGTAATAATTCTTGGTGGACAGTAATTGAACTAACCTTCAGTAAAAGGGTTGTACAGTAGTTGTAGTAATACTATTTATTAATATACACATATTTTTTACTAAATGTCTTAATTTTCTGTAAACCTACACTCTTAAAACTAAAGGTGCTTCACGATGCCATAGAAAATCCTTTTTGTGTCTAAATGGTTCCAGAAAGAACCTTTAACATCCGAAAAAAATGTTCCGTCTCAGAAAGGGTTCTTTGTGGTGAAAAAAGGTTCTTCAGAGAATAACCAAAAATGGTCCTTCTATGGCACCTCTTAAACACCTTTATTTTTAAGAGTGTACACACCACCATTCAGTAGCGTTTCTCTGTGAAATAAACATGGTAAAAATTAAAATATTTCAAATAAGCTCACCGTTAAAAGACCAAGCTGTGGTTGGTGGCTTCTCATGTCAGTTGGCCGGTTCTCTGGGCGGTTCTTGGTGCAGTTTTACTGTAATACCAAACACAGTGAAGTCATTAGATGAGCTGCACGGTTTGATTTCAACCCAGATCCAGATGTTTATAGCTCAGTCTTAAATTAAAGACCAAAGAATAATTAAACAAACTGCTTACTGTGTTGCCAATGGAAAATCAACCCCAGTAACCTTGAATTATAAATATATTCAAGCCTAGTGCGTTTGCTTTTAGATGCTTTCTTGAAAGACCACAACAGCACTTATAAACAAAACTTTATATCAGTGCTGTCTACATATGGAGCTCCCTTCTAAAGCAACATCTACACGGGCACACAAATACACACTCACTATTTATAAATGCTTGACATGTTGTATTTTCAGTGGGACGAGTAATGTAATAAGATTGAGTGAACATCACTAAACATCAGTTAAAACGGACGCAGTGGTTAGTTTTTACAGTTCATAGGAATTTCCTCCAATCCAGTTGAAAAGTCAATCATAAAAAGTCAGCGGACACTGTTGTTGTTTGAGGTCAAGGGTCAAGATCCTAATGCTCGCGATGAGGGTCGACTCCAAATACAGCAGCTGCAGCGAGTCAAAGAGGTTTTTGTTGTCGAATAAAACTGAAAAACTGAACTCTCTTCTTTGACAGCTCTTCATGCATCTCTGGCACGTCGAGGCAAGCGATTCTTCTCCGTGGCAGATTCTCTGTTTCTCTGCCAGGCTTGCCATCTATCAAAGCCTCTGACCTCCATTCTAGGAATCAACAGGCATCAACTTGACCGGCAGTCAAAAATGCGTGAGCGATGAAGAAAGAGCCCGAGCAAGGAGACGAACCATCGGCTCATGTACTCAATGAACCCATTGTGTGTGAAATACGGGTGAATTATGGCTGATTCATGAACAGCGATGTGAAACATCTACTGGAAAAGTTTCACTTTGCGTTTGGAATGATGTCGTGGGAATGCCATGAAGAGATTTTATGTTCATCGCGTCATGACGAAGAAATTCCTGCTACTTTTTTCTACGTTAGAGACATTTTCACCCAAAATGACCTGCAGTAAATTCAATGCACATTGTTGTGGTTTATTTATCAAACTCAATTGAGCGGTTTATTATTTAACAAAA
Source organism: Oreonectes daqikongensis (assembly GCA_026939265.1). Lineage (NCBI taxonomy): Eukaryota > Metazoa > Chordata > Actinopteri > Cypriniformes > Nemacheilidae > Oreonectes > Oreonectes daqikongensis. The sequence goes on from JAOTQM010000350.1 coordinate 3,559,095, forward strand.
TTAAGACACATTTATTGTTCCAAACAAGACACGGCAAACCTACTTGTTTAGTTTAGGTGTTGCTGAAACTCCACCCGAGGGAACACGGTCTGTCATTTGATGGCTGAATTCTTGAAGACAAGTGTCATGATGATAATTACAGCTGTGAAAGAAACACAATGTAGGACAACACAAAACCAACAACTGAGAAGACAAATGACAAGATGAACTGGTGCACGTGAAGAGATAAAGTCCAGCGTTACCCTTCCAAAACACCCACAACACAGAAGCTACAACATTAACAACACAACACCCTCAATACAATAGGACAATAGCCTTAACATCCACAGCATCCACAACATCTATAACACATACAACACCACCCACAACACAACGGTCACTATATCCACAGCATCCACAACATAACATCCATAACACCTACAACACAACAGTCACTACACCCATAACACCTACAACACGCAAAACGCAAGACCTACAACATCTGCCACAACATTCAATATCTAGTCATAACACCCACAAAACCTACAACTTCAAAGCACAACATCGACAGCCACAAGCATCTGAGCACTGGAGAAGCAAGACTCAGTGGCCAAGCATCGCTTTTTTGTAAGAAATGTGTTTTATCAGTGAATGTGGTACATCTCTAGACAATGTGATGAATTCCATGTGATTTTATTATTTTAATCTTGTTAGTGTTGCACTTTAGGCTTCCTGTAATAATAGTATTCATTTCTGCCTTTAGATGTGCTGAATACACATGCTAACAAAACAAAAGGTCCCGTGTAGACCGTTTCCCAGGCTTCGGCTGAAAGACTCGGCAGGCAGGCGGGTGGAGACGCAGACGCAGACGCAGCCGGAGGGCGTAAAGGCCAATTAGTCTTATATCTGTTTCACTTCAGCAGATTTTTACAGTGAAGCCCTGTGACCTGCAGAGAGGCTCTCTTCACCGTCTGAAGAAATAACACGCATGGCTCTTTCAGCAGGTCAGGCTGCACTATTAATCATGCAATGGAACGCTACCGCATCTATCGGGCTGTGCATGTCAAAAACACAAGATGTTCTGGGTTAAATACTGTCTGAGATACAGTATACAGTCAAATCTTTATTAAAAAATCTCAAAAAAGAAATAAAATATTTCCTTAGCTTTATCAGACCATTCAGTTTTTACTGCATTTTGTTATCTTATGTTGTTCCAATTGCATCCATTGTTGATCGCATTTGTAAGTCGCTTTGGATAAAAGCGTCTGCTAAACGACTAAATGTAAATCTGGATTTGATGAGAAATGTTTCAGTTCATATTGAGTTGTAATATTGATTTAACAAATCTGAGCTCAGTTTGAGACATTGAAGATATCTCTTTTAAAACTAATGGAGACATTTGTGAGATTTCTGTCTCTTTTCCGAGACACATATAAGACTCACGCAAAAGTTTCAATTTGCTCTCCGTTTAACCTCATTGATGTCTATGAGAAACAATTGAGACATTAAAGAGATCTCATCTGTGTTTATTCTCAATTATGGTGTCCAGCCCTATATCAAGTCACTGAATGTACCAAACATGACAGAATTTAGCAGAAAAAAACCTGACCCACTTTTGCGGGTATTCAAGACTAGTGATGAATGTGAAATTATCAAAGAAAAAAGTGATAATATTGACAAAGACCCAAAAGAAAGAAACCAGAGGAATGTGTCAGCACAAGTCGAGACTGCCTGCTGTCTTCTGTTAAAAGAAAAAGCCAATTTCTTATGAAATATGCCCGTGGTCAAATGATGTCAGAAGTAATTACAGCTTGCAGGGTCTTAATAAGTCATTTGTAAAGTAACTGTATCCACACCCTTACCATCAGGCAGAAGAAATACAACCTCAATATCATCAGAGACCCATTCCAACAGAGTCTGACATAACCATCACTAAACCCTCCACACTCTAAAATAATATTCACATCACACTCGTATGATGGCTACGATTTAGATTTGATTTATATGACTTAATCTAACAATTTCTGTTAAATTCTTGCTGCTTTAAATGTAAAAGTACAATCAACTTTGCTTTACAAGTCATTTCAACTTACAAGATTTGTTCATTGGTGAGTTGATATAACTTAAAAAAATAAGTTAAAATTGCATAACGTATATTAACGTGTAATGTAAAAAAGCTTATATTTAATGCAGCAAAGAACGGTTTACATTGAATTTGACGTTTTTCCATCATCTGATCACATGTAGACAACGTCACCTTTTATTTCACATGGGATTTTTATATGGGATTCATACGAAAATGTTCCAAAATCCCATCCCACATAAAAAACCACTATAGTATACTATAGTAAATTGTTGAATAGTAGTAATTATACTAAAAACTACACATAAAAGTACAGTATACTGTCATACTTATACATGACAACTATAAGTGTACTACAGTGTTGCGAAGTATTAACAATAGAAAATAAAAAAGTGTATTAAATACTATAGTATTCTAGACTGTAGTAAAGTTCAGAAACACTATAACACTTAATATAGTTTACTATATATAATAAATATTTACATTTAGCACATTTAAATTTAGTGTTTTATTTAATGGACTTAAAAATATAACAATAATAAAAAATATACTGTAAATACAGTATTTTGTTCATGTTGGATGTTTCACATGTGAAACTAATAGATTCATGAAATACTTATAAATAAAATGTGCGCTGTGCGATATTTGTCTATTTATATATTAAAATTAAAATAAATTAAATCATAATCATGAATCATTTTAACAAATTAAAATTTCTGACATACTATTTGTAATTTTGAATAATATTATTTAGGACAAATAGTTTACAAAGTTGGCCAAAACTAGCTTTAGAAACAAGCTTCATGTCAGTAGCAACACTGCTGTGTGTTTAGACTGCTGTCTTAGCAGCTCACAGGATAAACTTTAACACACTGTCATTAAGCTCTTAGTTGTAATGCTTGAAAGACGCTCGTATACAAAACACTTCCACATAAATGTCAAGAGTTGCGTTTTACACGGCAATGGTTTCGCTCATGAGTGTAATTATTATACATAAAGCAGCGATATTTGAGTTCAGACCCCGAGCATCACATTTCAAAAATACGGTAAAGATGTTTTCATGTCAGTAGTGAACTGAAGACTGACCACAGCACAGTACGTCTGCTCCAGGAAAATGTCTGAACGTCTGGGCTGATAAAGTGCAGCTTCCAGTGAATTCAGCTGTAGATGATGGAGGGATCCGGCCGGCGTTGTAAATCTATGTCCCGCTGACTTCACAAGTGCCTCCAAAAGCCGTTTGTTTCAGTTTCTGTGACATCTTATGGGCAACGGTTCGTCTAGACAGAGAATACACCAAATGTCAGCATTTTAAAGCACTGAACACCTCCAGCTCAACACGCGAGTTATTTTTCTTTACTAGAACTGAATCCAAGTGTTGATTGGATAAACTGAGCTCACCTGTGTGGGTGTTGAAGTTACTTGAGCCATAACTAAGAAAACAAGGTCACTGTCCCAAATATTTAGATGAATGTGATTTCCACAGCTAGGAATTTTCCATCCATGCCCGAAGACTTCTCCAAATGTCAACAAAGTTTGGTTCAAATTACAGGGATTGACTTATGATTTCACTTAGCTATGCACAAACTCATCCATTCCATCCAAACCATTGTCTGGCATCACTGGAAAGCTTTACTGCCCCACAGAATGAAAAGCCTCAGTGGAGGATGTGGGCTCTTGGAAAATTAGAGCGTTTTACAAACATTACAGATTGACTAAACCGGTTGGTAGGGACGTAACGATAAACCCGGCTCTCGATTTGATACAATACGAGTTCATGATATATTATTATATATTTAAAAAATGAAACTAAAATTGCAATAACAGTTGATGATCCATGTGATAATGTCACAAACTGTGCTCATATTTGTAGAAACCATGATCAGCGATATTAACTTTCCTGTAGCTCAGTGGTTAGAGCATGGCACTAGCAATGCCAAGGTCATGGGTTCGATCCCAGGGATTGCACATACTCAGAAACAAATGTATAGTACAATGCAATGTTTTGGATTAAAGAGTCTGCCAAATGAATATATGTAAATGAACTCAAACAATTCCCCACAAATTTCTTCATGATCAAATGATCTGGATGGGGTTGTGTATGGGTGGTACATTGTTTTGTTCTAGAATGATGGAAGGCGTTGCTCAACTGTTCGGCCTGAGTGAACATTCTACATTCTTCTCCCACAGGGATTGTGAACACATTCTTCTATCCATTGATGACATGCACGAATTGCCAGAGTAAATTAATACATCATGAAAACACATTCATGCGTGAAACTGTCACTTGTGCGACATCATCTCTTTGTCTGTCTTCAACAGTTTTTCAAGTGTTTCTCGTTGTATACTCACTCACAGCAATATAGCATTCCAATCTAATGCTGTTACTATAGGGTGGGATATTCATGAGTTGAATGTCACTGGGTTAAACTGGTTTGTCATGCTGGGCTCTCTGACAGTCATATTTGTAATACTTCCCATTAATCCTTTATTTTCAGTGTTAACGACAAAGTTTCATTTTAGCTTCTGTGTGGTAATTTTACCTGCATAAGGATGTAAGATTTTTGTCATATAGGAGCTCTCAGCTGGTCCTGTGAACACATCCATCATTGGCACTGTAATTCTGCCTTTAATAAATAAACCTTTAATGCCCGTTTCATTAAGATCCATATGAGACAATGGATGAGAAACCAGAGCCTGAAGGCAGTAAGAACGCAGGGTCTGAAGCCAGAGTCTAAAAGTAAGGTCTAAAGCAAGTTGCTAAAAGTATAGTCTGATGCCAAAGTTTGAAAGCAGAGTCTGAATCCAGAGTCTAGAGGTTAAGTCTGAAGACAGAGTCTGAATTCAGGGTGAAGCCAGAGTCTAGAGCTAGAATCTGAAAGAAGAATGTAAAAGCAGAGTCTAAAGACAGAGACTAAAAAAAGAAGAATGTAAAATCAGAGTCTGAAGCCAGAGTCCAAAAGCAGAGTCTGAATCTAGAGTCCAAAAGCAGAGTCTGAAAGAAGAATGTAAAAGCCGAGTCTGAAGACAGAGACTAAAAAAGAAGAATGTAAAAGCCGAGTCTGAAGACAGAGACTAAAAAAGAAGAATGTAAAAGCCGAGTCTGAAAACAGAGACTAAAAAAGAAGAATGTAAAAGCAGAGTCTAAAGACAGAGACTAAAAAAGAAGAATGTAAAAGCCGAGTCTGAAGCCAGAGTCCAAAAGCAGAGTCTGAATCTAGAATCTAAAAGCAGAGTCTGAAAGAAGAATGTAAAAGCCGAGTCTGAAGACAGAGACTAAAAGCAGAGTCTGAATCTAGAGTTTAAAAGCAGAGTCTGAAAGAAAAAGTGTAAAAGCAGAGTCTGAAGCCAGAGTCTGAATGAAGAAGATTGTAAAAAAAGAGTCTGAAAGCAGAGCAGAACAGATTCTGTTGAGTAAGGAGCTGCTAAAGCTCTGCAGGAAGTGGATTCACTGTGGGCTTACTGCGAGCTCAGGAATTTCCTGTGCAAAGCCAACATCATTACACCGTGAGAAGCCCTCTCTCAGGTCGACTTTCTTTTCTCTGTCCCGTAACCCTTCTTTGTTCTCCCAAACACACCCAATAATTTCCTTCTGTCCACCCTGTTTAAGTCTGGGAGTATGACTTTCGATCTACTAATAAAGATTACAAATGACGTCCAATACGTTTATTAAAAGTCAACTTGATATCGAAACTGAATCTGTTTACTGTATAAATATGTTTCTGGTCCTGTGAATGATTTATCAGTGCACGTTATTGCAAAGAAAAAAGTTTGCCTTTTCGAAATGAGCCTAACCTCTGGAAGAACAAACTGAATCCATTACAAACCCACATACAAGTTTCATTCCATTCTATCAAAAACACCCTCTTTTCATAATTCAATCAATCCGATATAGTCCCACCCTACATTTCTTATTATCTTATTTCATGCAGAAACATTAAGTAAAATAGGATGCAAATGTTTCATATTGATTTCAAAGAAATAATAATTTTTGCATACACGCCATACAGTAATTACTCATCGTCATGTTATTTAAAACCCACACGCTGCTTCTTTCTTCTGTGGAAAAACAGAAACGAGCATTTCTTATTAATGCATCTTTTTCCATATCCCTGCCTGAGAGGAAGACTTCCATGTTGTTTATTCTGGTCACTGTGGAAAAAAGTAAAGATACTTATTTTATGAAGGCATTATTAAACATTTGTGCTGGCCCTAAAAAAACCAAAAAAAATTCACAGAGGATTATATTATAAACATTAGAGAGAACAAAAGTAGCATACTGGAGGAATGAGAGAGGGGATTTTCCTGCTGAAGAAGCTATATCAGCCATGACAAGCCTCACACGTTAGGATATAACATTCAACCTCAAAGATCTGAAAGACGGGCCACACACGCTCATGACCTCCTGTTCTGGCTGTCTAACATTAACACACACATGCTGTAAGAGCCCTGTCGTCTTTTACACAACTCATATGTTGTTTGCTTATGCTGGATGTACACCAGGTCATGTTGATAATAACAGATTAAAGAAACACATTATCGGTGATCGTAGGGTATAAATGTGCACAAATGTGTACAGGAATGACGATTAATCACAATATAGTTACATAGCTGGTAAATAATATACCACCCTTAAAGGGATAGTTTACCTAAAAATGAAAAATCTGTCATAATTTACTCACCCTTGTGTCATTTAAAACTTGTATGACTTTCTTTCATCTGCTAAACACAAAAGAAGATATTTTGAAGAACTTTGATATTCAAAAACATTGGCCCCTATTGACTTCCATTGTATGGACACAAAACCACAGAGACATTTCTCAAAATATCTTCATGTAACACAGATAAAAGCGTCATTTAGAAGGTTTTGAATGACATGAAGGTGAATAAATGATGACAACATTTTATTTTGGGTGAACTATCCCTTTAAATTAGTACTTAAGTGATACGGTTACATTGGATTCACTTTCTGTGTAGAAGTAAATGCTAACCGCTGCTTTAATGTAGACAACAGGAATAGTCATATTATTATTGTCAGCATTGTGGTTCAGTTCTCTGCGGGCAGCCAATCAGAGCGTCAGCTGATACATCATGTGATTGGCCACATTGTAAACATTCTGCATGCGGTCATGCAGGGAGTTCTCATCCATCTACACACGCTCTTAAAATCCTGTTCCCATGAGACATTAATCATCAGGAGCAGCTCAGAAATGTTCGGGAGGTGTTGTCATTTGATGTTTACTTGTAAGTGAAGAGGAATTTCACTGTGACCTCTTGAAGTGTCACGAACGAAAAGTAATTTGAACAGAAAATAGGAGGAAAGGGCGAAAACCTAATATATATAACAGAACAGTATAAATCGTTTTTCCCATGCGAAAATGCATTTGCATTTGTTTTATGCCATTATAAATGTTATAACTGGAACACAAAGCTTTTCTTTATTATAGTTATGCTGGCTTTTCTCTAACCCTTAAACAGGCCTTTAAACAATCCTGAAAAATCCTACAAACTTAAATGTTAACATGCTAAAACAACATTCAAACAAGCATTATGCTACAACCTGCTAGCAAGATGCTAAAAAACGGCTAACATCATGTTAAACTCAGCTAGCACCATGCCAAAACATACAAACATCATGCTTTACACTGTTAAAACACGCTAGTTAGCTACTTGTTGTCTAAATAACCTTAAAATTTCAAGCTTTAAACTTCAAGCGACTACTTTTATACGTTTATGCTATGTTTTCTTTATTAAGTTTGTTAGTAAAGTTGTTTACAAATAATTTTCAATTGGTTGCTAATTTATATACATTTGTACAATGTTGTGTGTTTTAGTACGTAAGATTTAGGGTAGGAGGCCTCATTTTTAAGAAATGCGGCATAAAAACCTTCCAAAATTAAATTGAGATCATTTCTCAAAGTGCGTACGTGTGATTCATAGAACAAACTAATGCACAGAAAACGTGCATATGCCTCTCTTAAAGATGTGAAATCTATAAATCACAAATAATCTTGAGATGGTGTGGAGCTGAACAGTTTCAGATCTCGTAAACTATGTCTAAATATTGCCATTTACATGTAAAGGATTTGGACGTTGACAGGTGCTCTTTTATGAGCCGCAAGAATGGCTTATATTTCCAAAAACCCGCAGTACTCGGACACGCAAAAGTACAAACATCTGCTCAGACCCTGACATGGTGGAACGTTCACATGGATTTGTGTGTACGCGCACTCCACGATCAAATCTGTGTGTGTGTAGGTTGTAAAAAATGTTTGTTCTAATAATCAATTGTTTTTGTACGATCATACGCATTCATGTGACAACGCCCCCTCGTAAAATACAGTATTTTACAATATTTTCTATGATCAACTCTACAAGAAACACAAAAATGTGTATTTTATTTTTTCATGCAGTCAGTAATGACAACACAACAGAAAGTCTATACTGTCAATTTTTTATAAATGACACTACTCTTAAATTCCTGTTGGTAAGCTATAAAACAAACCGTTAACAATAATAATAATTGCTATAATAATATAGTTGTAATGTTTTGAAGTTTCATAGGCTGTAAAGGGTTAACCAAGTGCAAACTTGACTTCCTGTTCTTTATAATGTACAGTGAGAGATTGGCATCAGGGCTGAGCTGAAGGAAGACGTTTGGGTGGACTGAAATGGAAAACAATCGGCTGCCCAGGAAGTGCTGCCCATCCCTGAGATGGGAAGCGACCAGTCGTGCGGCCCTTACGCCGGATGGGATTGTTGTCTTCTGCCAAGACTCCAGCACTGTAATGATTCAAGACTTCACACCCTTTGAGGCTCAACGCCAACACTAACACGCACGCCGACGCTCAGCTCGGCGTTTGATCTTCAGAAGCTCGGGAAGCCTGACTGATCATTTATTTTGTGGTAACATCTTGTAACCTTAGACTTTGTTTGCACCCTAATTCAAAACTGCTGTGTCAACGTTACAAGCTCCTTTGGACCTGAACTCCTTCAGGGCTCATCCTCTTATCATCTTTGGCTGAAACTAAATTCAATGATATATTTCCAGATATAATCACATTATTATTTGTGGTGATTTTATAAGCACTATGTAAAAGACGTGGGTTTGCAATGAGGGCGAGTCTGAATTTTCATGAGATTCCTCTTTAGTGACATAAACTACATTAAAACTCTCTATTGCGTGTTTCTCACATTCTCATCTATACGCCACCGCTGTGTCCCGCACCGGGTGTCTAACAGTTCAACACAAAGAGCATCAAACTGGTTCTCACGGTATAATCTCTTAAGAGAGAGGTTTACCGTACTTACACCAGCTTTACCACAGAGGCCTGCAGCCGTCATTTCTCCAAGAATCCAGCAACCGGATCTGTTCGAAAGGGATTAGACGGGGACAGAGGGGCAGTTACTGGGGATTTGAAACGGTCAGAGGAATTCCATTAACTGGCCCTGTGGGAGAATCACATCACAGAGCCTTCAGCGTGCTGCCGTCTCCGCCTGTTCGAGTTTGACACGCAAACATCTGAAAGCATCCGAGCGTACCTGTTCTGTTACTGCGGGTGACATACTGTACAGTAAGTCTGGAAAAAACTGTTCGCGAAGAATATTGACATATCTTTCCTAATCTTTTTATTAATACTATTAAAGCAATATTAAAGCTTTATGATCTAGTAACGTTTATAGGAAAGAAAAACCACAGATATTTGTCTCCATAATATCACATAGACGAATTGAAGAGTAAACGGAAAAAAAGTCAATATTATCGAAGATCTCAATATGAACTTAAACAATTTCCATCAAATGTACCCAAATCCAGATTCTTGTACATTAACTTTACATCTCTTTATGTATTTTAGGAATTGAAATTGTGGGTCGAGTTTGTTTGTATCCACTGTCTACCTGGTTAAATCGCTTCATTGCAGATTTATGGGTGTTTTGTACTTGCGTAAAGTTGAGATAATTTATGACGTGGGAGATCATTGATGAAATTGCACGTGCGGGGGCAGAACACTGATAAAACGCTGATCTGTGAGGTTTCAGTGCTGCAGTATGACTCACTGTAGAGCATGAATCACAACCAGAATAAGATCTTGCGTTTATCCGTCATGTAAGATTAATAAAATTAATGAATGGACTCCTGATAATCAATGAATGGACAGTAACATGTGTTTGACTCACTTTGACTGATTGAGCTGCTGATCTGAAGGGGCACTTCCTGTCTGGGTCATGTAGGTCAAAGGTCAGGGTCACCGGCGAGCAGCGCTGAAAGAAGAGGCTTTGTGCGAGTCCTGGCAAAAGACATTAAGTCATCGTGATGTCTGATTAGAGCAAAAAAACAACTCATAGGAGTTCATTGTGTGATATAGATCTCCATATAATACATATGACCGTACACATGATGATGAGGTGCTAAATCAGCATAAATGGGTCAAACATCATTCACACCCCTTCATACACCCTTTGATACACAAACATATACCCCTAATCACCCATGACCATTCTGTGTGTGTGTTTGGTCTCTATAGCAGGATTGTCCTATAGTGTGTGTGTGTGTGTGTGTGTGTGTGTGTGTACAGGGGATGTAGGTCATGTTGAATAGGAGAAAGGTCATGTCTGTATGATGACATGTTACAGGAATGTTCTGACTTCGATACTTGTGGCGTAATGTTGATTACAACAGAAAAATATTTTGAATTACAATACATCATTTCAAAAGAAAAGCCACCAGACATTACAGCATATGACTAAAGATATTACCAATAAAACACACAATAAATAGGTTTCAAGAGTCCCTGTAAAGTAGATTATTTATTACAATTAATAGAAACTAAAATGTACATTAAATAGAATATTTATAATATAAAACAATATTATTAAATAAAAATAATATTTATTTTTTATATTATATAGGCTGATAAACAACCATAGACCGGAGGTTAACTTTGGGTCTGGCATGTGCATCCGATGAAGCTGATGCTAATATATGTAATAATATGTGTAATTTTACTTATATATGTAATATGTATAAATAAAATTACAAATATATACACTACCGGTCAAAAGTTTAGGATCACTTACTCATTCAATATTTATATTTTGTCACAAAATGTAGTTTTTTAATGAAAGAAGTTAATATTTTGGCACAATTATATTTTTGCCAATATTACCACATTTTTTAAGATAAAGAGAATTTTTTTTGTCAAAAGATCCTAAAATTTTAGTGTACATATATATCTTAGTATTGCTATAAATACAACAGTTTGATTACAATCCTATAATTATTACTAATTAATCAGCTAGTAATGTTAATGTACATCTAATGGTCTCAGCAAACTTTCCTTGTTTTGTGACGTTTTTATGTGTTTACTTCAAAGGTTATTTCTGTACAGCTTTTCTGATGTCTATAATGGCTTTTTATAATTGAAATGTACTTTCTGTAAAGCTGCTTGCAACATAGAAAAAGTACTATTTATATATTTATCTAAAATTGATTACATTTAATTAAAGGCCTTTAATGTGCTGCAGCAGCACTGTATATACAGTATTTTCATTAGGAAGTCTGTGATTTGTAACTTTGATGTGTTTTATAAGAGACTCCTGTTAAACATGTTAAGTTATGAGATCTAAACAGTCTGGTTCTGGGAAACTAGCAGACACACATTTATATATGTGAGTGAAATTGTTAGATGTCCTTAAAGGGCAGAAATGTTCACAGGTGACCATACAACCATATAGTGTCTGTGAAACTATTAAGAGAAGTAAAGCGACCTTCCTAAAATCAAAAATATTGGTTAATCTTTTCAACGCACCTTCCTCATGTGACCCAAATCTGTTTGACTTTCTTCTGTTTAACACAAAAACAGAAAAAAATGGGAAATCATTGATGAGTTCATATTACGGTTTTCTATTGCAGACAGTATGTTGGGCAAATCTAAGCGCACAGAAATCACAAATAAATTGACAAAACAGGTTGATAAAATGTACAATCTGAATGAGCTGCTTTGGATTAAAGTGTCTGTCAAATGCATTCAGTAAATATGAAAAAAAAAAACTTTACATATTTTACTAGTGTATCCTGTTTCTTATAAATTCTGCTCATTTTTATAGCCCTAAATATATAATCAGTCATTTTCCATTCACACTAGTACCTTAATGCTGCTGTGCTCAGCGTTGCCCACCCGTTTTGGATATACCGTACTCGACTAAAAATTCAGTGACATCATCTCGTGTTCCAGGGTGTGAGGTCTATGCATGCATGATGCATGTACTGCTGAGTGCACAGAAACTATAGAGAAGGGGAAATATTCATGACAGAAAACCATCTCATTATCTCATTACAGCCCACGCTGGACTGATCCGTGTTTGTGTGTGGGCTAAGATTTAGTATTACAGCTATATTAATCATCACTATATTTGAACCCTACTTATATTTTATTATTAATATTTGCCAAAATCTCTTAATGCTAACATGCTATTATGTTTTCTTATATGGGAGCCAACATGGTGAAGCATCAAAAGGCACAAACTTTCATCTTTAAAGATATCCAAATGTCTAAAGTGGGTTAATAAATGTCTTCTGAAGTAAAAAGATGTTAGTGACAGAAAACTAATAATTTTTTGAGCTTATGTAATGATAAATGTCACTTACCCACTGCAACATACAGTTCAGCGTGGTAAAGTCAAATATGGCGGCACAGTGATAACGTCAATTCTCATATAAAATATAATTATACAAATGTATTATATGTAATATAAAATATGAAAAATACTACACAAAAAATGACAAAATATTATAAAAATGTGTCAATGATGTTTCATTTCATCTCAAGTATTGCAAAAATTCAACACATTGTCGAATCCGAGCACACGTGCTATTTTATTTCATGGGAATAATATTTTTTTTGTGGGCTTACAGCTGATGTGTGTGTGAGCTCTCTCTCCACCTGCAGAATTCCTTCATATTTTACCTTCGTTTCTCTCTCCACGTCTCTGTTAGTTTTTACTTTCTCAGACCGCTGAAACATATGTGAGCGGTTGGAGGTTTTTGACCCTTCTGCTCGTGCGGGTGAAACTGACGTCCGGATTCTGTTTCTTCTACAGGTTTGGTGATGGCTGGTTCACTGAGGACATTTCAACGCTCTGACCTCTTCATACCTGCGAAACAGAATATTATATCATATCAAACTGTACTATATACAATACAGATACTGCATCCCATAATGCATTGCGCTAGACTAGACTTCATTTTCCGTGTTTTTATAACTAAATAATAAAAACATTCTGCAGTGAATTAAACATGAACTAGATCATGTCGTATGAGCGGTTTTCAACTACAGACTCGTAGACACAGGAATGACGATTTGAGGACTTAAAATCGCAAAGTTTTGAAAACTAGTTTCTAAGTGCACATTTCTTAAAACAATACAGCTATCATTTCAAACACAACAAATTTGTAGAAACAGTGACATGTCATGCATGCTTACATTGTAGTTTGTTTCCATTTAAACATCATTGTGGTGTAAACGTACCCCAAGACAAATGTGCAGCCTGACACTTTTTTTAAATGCCACTTATTGACCTCTTTCTCAAACCTTCCCTTTAACCAAAAGGTTATGTGACGCCAGCAACATTTGCTCGCTTCGAGTATGTGACATTAGCGCGAGTTCATGTCCTGTTATTGAGTGGAAAATCTCTGTGGTTTTTAAACTACAATCCAAAAGATCATCAAAATCCTCCATATTACATGCATTTATGGCCCAGTTTATAATGGAATGTATAATCACATGCAGCCGTCCGATTTATTTATGCTCATGGATACCGGTTGTCACGCGCTTACGTAACTGGCATCGGTACAGTCGGGATTTGAGTGAGCACATATAGATCAAAGCATACGACTTTTATTTAAAGCTTGTGACAGCATTCTCCTGGCCACAGTTTCAAGAGCTGTGGACTCAGCGTCTCGCTTATAATGGTGTTAACAAACAAATCCGCCATAAACCTAAACCAGCTTCATCCTACATGGCACAAAGAACTGTGGGTAAAGCCACCAGCTTGGCCGTACCTAAATGATTCTCTGTGTTAGGAATTTTCCTTTAGACACAGCTTGTTCTCCGTTCACTGATGGCAAACAGTATTAAAGCTTCCAAATGAAAGGGACATGGACTTTCGGATCACCGGACTGACAGTTTACCATGCGGAGAAATGAAGAAATAATAAAGAACAAATGGCTCCCGTTTCATCCCAGTGTTTTCACTGCATTACTGAAGTTGTAATTGAGTTCGTCTTCAGGAACATAGATACCAAATGTGACATGAAACATGGTCTGATTGTTGATCAGGATATTTGGTAACTTTAAGAAATTATGGCGTGAAAGCCTGTGGGATTTAGGTTTGTTTGATAAGCTTGCGAAGTTAAAAACAAAATACTTCGACTGTCCTCGGGAAGTTACGGCTCCTTGCTGTCCACCAAACTGGTTTGCACTGGTCGGATTGGTTAAGCTTCTGAACAAAATGAGTCTTAAGAAAAACTCTTTGATATCTCACAAATGTCTCAATTAGAGTTTCAGAAGAGATCTCAACTCAAACTAAGCTCAGATTTGTGAAGTCTACAATCAGAGTCAATATTATTGAAGATCTCAACATGAACTCAAACATTTCTCATCACATATACCCAAATCCAGATTATTTTACCTCTACAAACTACATTTTGGATGATCTATCCCTTTAAGTTAGATTGAGATGTGAGATAAATGTGATCTTTCACTCAAGAGAAACATCAGAGAATCAAGAGACCTAAGCAAAAGAAACTATCAAGATAAATAGATTTCATTTGTGATTTTTCTTACATATGGGAACTCTAAAATATCTGTCTTGGAGCGTTTTAGCCATCTGTATTTGTGACAGTGTTATGGTTGAGGGTGGTCCTGTAGTGGATGTTCTCTGTTCATGAACGGCTTTCAGATTAACCATCGGCTAACAATTTTATTTGTTAAGCAAAGCTGCACGGCATGTGTGAGAATGTAAAGTATGTGAGATACAATCTGTGTTACTTAATACACACAAACGCACACACGCACGCACGTACGCACACACACACACACACACACACACACACTATTGTTTCCACTGCTCAAACTGCTGGTTTTGCTAAGGGGAAAGTTGGCATGGATGACTTTTCTTTCCCATGTACAAACAAGTTTCTAGTAAATTCAGTGATGTCCATGTGTGCTGGTGTTTTCTGATTGCAGTCATGTTGGAATGACAGTGATTTCATCTGTATGCATGTGCAGAACAATCATAAGTAATAAATGCCAAAAAACTAACAGACTGAAGTTGTCATTTGTTCCTACTTCGATAAAACTGCTGAACTCTACAAAGAACAGTGTCACTACAGCACAAAAGCAACTTAACCTGTTTTTTTTGTACTTTATATATTTTGTATTTTATGTATTATTGTATTTTTATGTTATATGTTGTATGTGTAGAGCAAAACTGTAGTATGTTGCCCAAGACGAATTTCCCCTTTGGGGGACAAATAAAGTTTAACTTAACTTTAATCAATCTATGATTCTTGGTTCCATTGATTTGTATTGCATGGACACCAAACCAGACATTTCTCAAAATATCTTTGTTTGTGTTTCACTCAAGAAAGAGTCACGTACTGAAAATCACTTTACCGTGGTGTTTTTGACATTAATCGGTGTGTGTTATCCTGTAGGAGGGGAAAGTCTTACGTGCCCTTTGACCCCCCTCATCCACTCCCTGCCGTACAGGAAACAGCTCTACACAGGAAGTGCTGTCGACGGACTGTTGGGAGTTAATACGGACTTGTGAGAAAAGTCAAAGAGTGAAACGGGGTAATTCACACACACTTGATCCGGCCGCCCGCCGCATGTCTGCTCGTCCATGAGAAGGAATGTTGGAAACCGGGAGGGGGGCTGCACTTGTATTTGACACTGAGGTCTATGAAGTGATGGCTACTTAAAGCAAAGAAACCTTGAAAAGCCACAAAATAGTTTTGTTCCAAACCTTAAAATCTAGACAGCATTTTAATGCATCATAGGCACGCTCACATTCATACACTCAGGCCTTTTGAACGAAAAGGTAATAATTATGTGCTTCCTTTCGGGTAAAATTATCGAGACACAAAATCATGATTTTATTCACAGGTTTAGTGTTTAAAATAATTAAAAGATGGTGAATTTAAATGAAAAGCTAGTAAATTTAACATGAACATGTTCAGAGGAACTCACTAGGTTTTGGAAGAAACTTCAGTTCAGATGAGGCGGTTCAGCTCGTTCAGACTTGAGGTAACAGATCCTCACCGTCGATGCTGGAAAATATCCGGCACGATTGCATGTAATTGAACCCTAATGGGCGTCTTTCCCAGAGGACCTCAGCCAAGAGCAGCAGGTGCAAATATCGCAAAAACACTGTGAGAAGAAAATGTTTGTGTCATTATTCTTCTCTGAAGGGAACAACAGAATGATGACTGATGAGAGAAACAGACCACAGAACGTGACCGAGGGAGAACGCTGAGTGCTTTGAGAGGAGGTGTTTTGACTTGGTTTCTCTGCTGACAAACTTATCATCTGCTCATTGTCATATTGACTTGACAAAGTATTACTAACAATGTGTTATTGTGCAAAATTTTCCAAAATCTCTAACCTGAGACTAACATTTCCAAAACTAACTCCTCCTAGAGCGTTCAATCTCACTCTCTCTCTTAAAACTGTATGAATCCCAAAACGAAAAATCACACGAGACCTTTAATATCTCAACTAGTTCTGAGATTACATAAAGAGTGACTGGAAACTTTTGCTCAAGTCTCCTGCATCTCAAATATTTCTTCTGAGAAAAAGAAACTCACAAATGTCTCTATTAGTTGCAGAAGAGAAGATTTGTCAAGTCTGCAATCAAAAGTCAAAATCAATCTCAATATGCACATGATCTGGATTAATCTGATTAAAATTTTTTAATTTTACCTCTACAATCTTCATTTTACACGTCAATACTTGAACAAGTGTCTTGTTCAGTTTTTTATTATTTCTCCTAAGCAATTTTTGGATACTTAAGACTTGAATGAAACACAACTGAGAACTCCATCAAATCTAATTGTTTTAGGCAGGTGTGGCGTAAAGGACACAATTCCACCCAACAGTCACGTATAACAGCCTCATGTGAACTTCATTAGTGTAATGTTTATAGGCGCAGTACTGACTTCATTGTCTTGATTTTAAAATGGAAACAAACAGTAAAGCAGGTGAGAAAGAGCGTTGTAAATGCTTCCCTGTTTTGACATTTCTAAAATCATCTTTAATAGGTCAGTTTACATTGGTTCACATTTGTAACCAGAGGACAATGAAATGGTGTTCGCATGTATTCATGATGTCATGCTAGAGAAATTTGTTTTTCCCTCTAATTACAGGCAGATGTTAAGAGAAGCATTACTTAGATGTGTTTGAAGCACAAAGACCTGTCAAAACGTTTGATCAGGATCTGAACGTCAGAGATCGAACACTTGTATCAAAGAAAAGTAAAAACAAACTTCAAACGCATTATTTTCGGTGATTTTGGGGAAAGACATGATGCTGTGTGTACGTTTTAACATTTAAAATTTATTCTTAGAGGAAAATGTTATTGCTCAGATGTTGCTCTTTCATAGCTCAGGAGATTTTAAGGTGTTCTCAGTTGCGTTATGTATACGAATAAATCTCAGATGTTTCTCCTAAAAATGTTTAGGAGAATGAAAAATGAAAACAAGAAAATTGTTGAAAGTATGGAGGAGTAAAATGAATGTAGATTGTAGAGGTCAAATAATCTGGATTTGGGTGAATTTGATGAGAAATGTTTGAGATCACTTTGAGATCTTCAATAATATTGACTTTTGATAACATGCAGACCTGACAAATCTGAGCTCAGTTTGTGACACTGTTGAGATCACTTTTTATAAACGTTAATGGAGACATTTGTGAGATATTTGGGTATTTTTTTCAGAAAAATATCTGAGACACAGATAAGACTTTCCAAAGCTAAAAGTGTCCATTTGCTTTCCTTTTAACTTTATAGAAGAAATATTTGACACATTAAAAGAAATCTCATCTGTGATTTTGCTTGCTTATGGGTTAGTATTTATTATTTATAATGCAAATTTATTCAAAACACAACCCTAAGTGTGACATCACATCCTGTTGCTTCCACTCATTATGAGCTGATGTAATTCTGTACGTCTGAAGTGTAGCGTGACTTCACCTGATCAGAAGGTTTTCTCAGAGACGAGCGAAATGAGATATTTGTGAGACATGTGTAGAAATCCTCAAGATTTCCTCCCCAATTTCCTGAAGTTCAGGTCCCAAAAATCATCTGAAGGTCCCTAGAACAGACAAAGTGAAAAAAGTGAAACTCCTTTACATACCTGCATCTCTAATGCCATTGATGGTGTGTTAAATGTAAAGCCGACACAATCCTAAACGTCTTGAAATAGACAGAGATTTGGTAAAAAAAGAAATACAAACACGTTACAACAAGTACACGCACGCACGCACACACACACACACAAACACACACACACTCATTCCTGCCCCCACAGCAAAACTCAATTTGCTTCAGATTTTCCACAGCACACTCCTACAATATGTTTTGAAACCTGAACATCTGAAAGTTGCACACATTTATTGTAGGAAATTACGTCATTGTATTAATATATGAGTCTAAAATGCCCTTATAAATCCAATGATATTTACACATTTTCCTCTTTTGACATTAAAGCTCAAATCCATAACTTTTGGGTGAAAAATAATCAAGCAAGTACACAAACAATCAGTGTTCAAAACTTTCTCCTCATGTTTTATAAATGCAACTGTCGGGTTACGGAAAAGTAATTTTTTTTAACACAAACAAAGATAAGTACATAAAATAACCTCCAATTTTATGTTTTAAACAGATCTAGAGAGACAAAAGCTACAGCCTATTTTGCATTAAATATAGTTTTTTTTTAAATAAAAAAAGCGTTCCTAAAACACACTTTTCAAAAGCTATTCTGTTGAATTTTATTGCATAGCATTTAAAGTTTTGATTGAAGACATATAACCATCTTGACTTAATAGCAAAACGTGACCTTCCGCATCGCAGAGATATGTTCACCTTCCTAACACACATTTAATATGTAACAGTGTGGAAAATAAAAGCTCTGACTGACATTAAACTAAACCTCACAAGTCTCTGAAGGTTAAATGCGATCACCACAAACATTCTTCTCTGATGTCGTGTTGGTTTAGTTTGGACACAGAGCAGGTCTTGGTGAGGTCACTCATATATGTTCATTTCAAAGCTATAGAGATGATCTAGGTGTGTTCGTTCGGACAGACACAAACATCTTTCAGTCTTGTTTGTTTAATAATAGAGCAGGAATATTCTCTGAGGAAGTTGTTTGCTGGAAATGAATTACAGTAATGAATTACATAAGCTTAAGTTGCTCTTGTGGGTTTTGAGGCAGGAAGAATCCATATGGAACATCCATCCAATGGGAACTGGTAAGTGGAACAAGAGTTTTCAGTTTAGAGGTTTGGCAAACCCATTAACAAAAACTTTTCAACAGAATTGAACCAATTCCAGTTACAGGTCAGGCTTTGGCTAGTTATTTTTGTAGGTTTGCCTCCGCTGGCAGATGCCATAACTACAACATTCTCCTGCAAAACACACCATGCTTATTTGACAACGATATAAAAGTTCATTTGCTATTTCTTTCACTGCCTGCTGTCGCAGTTCAGGATACTCAACTCGATCTCATGGAAATGTGTAACTATTGGCTAATTCGTATACCATGTGAATAGAGCAAAACCATAAGATTATTTTAAAAAAGTCCCACTGCTAAAAAACAAATTGTACTAAAATGTACATTTGAGATCATATCAATTCTATGAATTTGCCGCCTCGTAAAATAGTTGCGTAAAAAAATGTGATACTGTGATTTTTGGGTGAACTGTCCCTTTAAGAACCGGAATAGTATGCATTGATTTTTACAAAACCCTTCACGTTCCTACCTGCTAGTAATCTACCTTGGATGAACTATGCTTCCATTTGCCAGGGTAATTTTTTGCTATGTCAAGCTATCTTTGCTGCAGCGACCAAGAATAACTTTTTGGGTTAACTTAAAAAAATAAGTAAGCTGGCTGCTAAGATTCTGAGATCATAAAACATATTAGTTAATGCTAACTAATATTTGAAGTTGAATTCATTTAAAATTTAAGGCGGCCAGGTGACTTTTTTTAAAAGTTGAACCACCATTTCTTTTTCTGCTGTTAGCAATTTTCCAGCCGTATGTCACTCGAAATATAAATATTGTAAATATAATCCTAACATTCCTCAAACAAGAGAGTGGAACGTCACAAAAGAGAGTTTTGTTTCTGAAAATGACCTGCACCAAAACTGTTTGAGGCCGTAAAAGTGTTTTGTTGAGGTACCAGAAAGAGTAATTAGTGTTTTACACACAGAAACAGTGTTTATGTCCACAACATTCATGTATTTATTGAGATGTGAACCTCTACAGGGCCTTTTCCACATTCCAGTTAAAATACTGGCAGTGGTGGGTTGGTTTGGGGTGTAGGGCTGTATTTTGTAAGCGGGCACAGGAAAGCCACTCTTATTCTTTAATGGACCCTGTAAATAATTAGGCTAACATGGCTGTTTATGAGCTTCACGATTACACTTGGCACTGCGGACAAACCTTTCCATCGGATGAGAGACACTCACATCATAAACACACACACTTTGTGTGATATGAGCGTATTTCATAGATACAGGAATCCGTGCTGCGCTCAGCTATTATACAGAACAAAAGCGAGATGAAATAGTTGCTTATTAATGATGAGAAACCACATCCTCTGGACTGCATACAAAACCAACACAGACACTCAAATGGAAAAATGTATTTTCCTGTTTAAGAGGTTCTTAAAGACTAAAGCATTTCTGAAAGTCTGACTACACTGGAAGCGTGTCAAGACTTTATTTACAGACGCCCCTTTCTATTTTTGATGTTCCTTTAAGTCTCCATAATCTGTTTTAAAACAAAATAGTTTAATTCATGAAAATTATAAATAGGCCTGTGACTTTCATCGCAATATATGACCAAACACAATATCTTGTTGCTTTAAATAAATCTGCAAAATTATATTTATAATCTCATATGTAAACCCCTGCCAGTAAATCTTACCACCAGAAATGGTCTTAATGTAAATTTTCACCAAGCAATGTTAACAGAGCAAACCACTGAAATCATACGAGTATCACATCATCACCGCTGCATCCACCTAACATGCTCACCCTTAAAAATACAATTTAAAAACACAAACCCTTTGTTCTTAATGGACATGAACATGCAATGTCTTAAAGGAAGTTTAAAAATTTGTTCACTATGGTTGCCAGATTTTTCAAACAAAATCAGCCCAACAAACAGTACAAACTAGCCCAACGACCCAAGCCGAAGTACCAAAACTCAAAATGTGTCACAGCCCATACCTAAAATACATCTTACAGTCACTGTTATGCATTACACAAAATCTAATATTACGTTTTTACAGTGTTGAATTCTGGGCAAAAATGTCAAATTACCTTGTAACAAATGTCTCACACCAAACGTGAAGCATTGCGTTTCTCGCTCTATATTACTCGAGGGATTACGACACAGTGACGCAGAAAAAACTTGTGCGATCTCAATGAGCACCCAATATGCGCCCTACGCGATGTGATTTTAGTCCGTTTGCATTGTGTTTTGACTTTGTATGTCATTTACTTGTGCAAACAGTTCAATACGCATGTTTTTATGTAATAAAAGAAACAAAACTCTATAGATATATCAAAGGGTAGACAAGAAAATGTATAATATGACCCCTAAATATAAAATTCTTAGAAAATCTGCAGTATTTAAACTTTTTTTTTTTTACATGTAACAGGAGGAATATTTCTACATTTGCAGACTTTGTAAAATGTTTTTAAAACCATAAGAATAATCTTCACTAATAAACCCACTCAACCCTCTCCTGAATCTTCGTTTGGCCTTCAGATTCTCAGTTTTCAGATTCTTCACCCTCGCTAGATACACGGTCATTACTAAACCAAAAATAACACAACTGAATCAATATCCAAAATATATACGACTGTGTGCGTCGTCTGTATGTTTCAGGGTGTGTAAGTGAACACATTTTTGTGAGGTGAAGTGAACTCAATCCCCTGCACGGTTTGTAGAGGATTGAGTATGCTGGTTTGGCAGAGGTCTTCCTCTTCTGGGTGGCACATGTATGAAGTCATATGGAGGTAAACGAGAGGTAAAACAACACTGGACTAGACTGGGAACCATTCAGACATTATGAGACACTATTTCACTCCAGACAATCTCAGCAAATTTCTCAACAAATTCAGACATTTCAAAATCCTTCTGCTTAACGGTTCACACGTTTTTTCATTCTTCTTATATTTTAGACATTGTTTCATAACATCACACGCACCCAGGATTGTGAAAACAGCCCTTGCCAAATTTTTGTCATTTTTTGTTTTAATGAACATTGTATTAACAACATCCTCTGTGCAATAGTACACGCTGTCCAGAAACAGCATGTGTTTTAAATACACTCTACTGTATATTGGAAGGTGTATATAGCTGACAGGCGTGTGAAACTGTACATTACACGCCATCGTCCGTGTTGTTTCAGCTGTGTGTTCACTGACTCACTCGCTTCTAGAGAAAATTCCCCTCTCCCTCAAAGCTCTTTTTTTTTTTTAGGAAATGTGTATTTGTGCATGTGGCGTTCCCTCACCTGTTACACCGGATGTTCTGTACAGTGTACAGGTTGCCATGGCAACGGCAGAGATGATTGACAGGACAGGTGGATGCTGTTAGCGTGTGCATGCAAGGAAAAACTAAAAAAAACAATTATGTAATATAAAAAATGTTTCATGGTTAAATGTCATGGGGTTAAAGGCCTTAAGCCACATCATAACCACACGCATCAATATGAATATTCAATTTCTCAGTTTGTGCCAAGTAATGATAAAAATCTCAGATTTATATAGGCAGGGCAAGTTTATTTATATAGATTCATACATCCATCATTAAGTTAATCCAAATGACTCCATTGGGTTAATATATCGTCTGAAACAAAACAATACATTTGTGAGAAAAATTCAATTGGTTCTCGTCTGTCGTTTGACAAAATATCATATGAAAGCCAATCGCAATATTTTATTGTTGCGCTTCTTTTGGTTTTAATTTTGCTAAATTATTGTTTTATTGTATTGTTATTTGCTCCAAAAGACATTTTTTTAACCCAATGGTGTAATTTGCATTATTTTTGTGATGAATTTATGTGATTTTTGAAGCTTTAACATGTTAGGACCTATATGCAGACATAAAGTGACATATTTTTGAAAAGAAAGTCATAGGATGACATTAGGTGTCAACTCATTAAAAAAAGATAATGTCATTTTGTTAAATGTGACACCAGGAAGACTTTTATTTTTAAAGAGAAAGTGTCTCAAAGCATAATAAAATTTAGTAAGAAATTAAAAATCATTTGCACAGTGTGACACAGACTTGTAGTGTTAAAGCAGAAGTGAATGTCTCTGGGTGGCATATTAGGTTTCTGTGTTAGTCTGTGGAATTCTGTGTTTGTCTTCCAGAATCAGTATAATATACAGTATAATAAACCCAAGTCTATGTGACCCGGGATTATTTGCATGAGAAGGTTTGTTTGGAAGAGAAGTGTAAGTCTGGCTCCTCCGAGGACACAGTGGAGCACATCAGGACATGTTCATTTCTCAAGGTATTTTAAAGCGACAGACAAGAGCTTTCCACAGGGATCGGTTCTTGGAGAAATGCACTTCCTGAGAATCACCCATCTACCCCATGAGCTTTTTTAATTAAAGCGCTACTTTCCCAGCATGTCCCTCATGCTTACAGCCTCAATGCACACGGGTCACACTCCATGGGTTTAACTCAACCTGAGAGATTCAGTCTCTATGGATGCAGCATTAAATATACACAAATATAGCACGCACGCACGCACGCACGCACACACACACACACACACACCACATTTCTCAAAATATCTTCTTATGTGTTCCAAAGAAAAAAAGGTATTTTAATCTTTTTGAAGGTTTAGAACACAAACACATTTGTGAACTTCATAAATTTAGTCTGGTGCTTATGTTTGTTTTTATCTTCTTTATTCTTGAACACACCCGTATTCAGTTTCTCATTTTCTGCCAGGAAAATTCGGAGGGCTTCAGTTGTGGTGTGGCACGTTCATGCATGATAACACAAAGAAAGTGAAACATGATTCTCAAACCTGAGGGTTGAAGGTATGAAGGACAAAGATCTCCTGCCGTCAGAGCCAAGAGCCGCATTCCAGTGCAGGTCACGGTTTGGGCCTGGATGAAGTGGTTCTTCTCTTTCTGGGTGGAGAGTGAGAGAGGTGCTCTTATTTCCTCTTCTCTCGCTCTTGGCCTGCGGATGGGATGTTTGGTGAGGTTTGGATGAAGTCCTTGACCGGGTTCAGTGGCAGAAAGCCCACCCTTGCAGACCACCAGGACTTCTCCAAGCTCGTGTTTCTGCAGGACGGCCTGAGCGGGCCAACCCCAGGAAAAACGCTGGGAGATTTAGTCATTAGTAGAGGAGAGCAGAAAGACGTGAGGCTTTACAAAAAGATTTCTTGTAGTTTAAAACGCTTTTCAATTCAGTCAACAATTTTTTATTTGATTGATCAAAATTTGTGTTGCTCAAAGGATTTTTTTCTCCATTTAATGCTGCAATCTGTAACTTTTATTATGTAAAAAATAAACAAAAATCTGTTACTGAGCAATACAGACACTTGAGTCTTTACCACGATTCACAACAGTACACTTATAATAATGATTTAGTAAGATTTTGTGGGACATGAAAGTTGTTTTTCAACCAATGTTACGTAATGAAATAGCTCACATCATTGTTTTTGGAAGAATTTGATTGTTTATCTAAAAAAAGCAAATTACATTTTAATTTTCCTTGCTTTGAGATGATCTGTGTTGAACGGAGACGTTTCTGATCGCAGGTTAGTTAGTATCCAAGAAATATCCGGGAATATTCCACACTCATGACATCATGTTTTGTCATTGCATGTTATGTAAGTGCACAATCTTCTGATAACACGCACTGAGACTTTGGTTTGGATGGAGATACACCAGATGAATTGTAGCACAACTAATCGATTATTCAATCATCCAAACCAAAGGAAGTATTTCACAATATTCCCAAATGTGACATGAAGATGTTAAGCTCTTGGCTGCGGTTTATGAGAGGATGTGATCGGAATAGTAACTTGAGAAAACGGGAGAGACTTTGGAAGATATAAACTAATGTTTTGGTGGAGTTGGGTATGAGAAAACTATCTGAAATATTTCATTACAGCATCTGTCTGTATCTAGGAAATCACGGGTGAATCAGTGCTGTTTTCCTAGAAATTACTTCCAAAAAAATGACAATTTGTCTTATCAAAATATCCTAAAAAACCCCCCAAAGAAACAAAAAGTCCATGTATTGCTGACACTTGTTATTAGAAAATAAAACGTATTTATATATTGAAAGAATCACTGATTTTTCAACTTGTGTAAAGTAAGTTTTGTAAGAATTCGTCTCTCTGAAAATAGCGAATGACATGGTCTCGTTTGATATTTTCTTTGCTATGAGATGATCTGTGCTGAACTTAGAAACATTTCTAATTTCTAAAATCTCTGGAAATATTTCACACTCATGGCAGAAGAAAAAAAAACATATTTATATATTGAAAGAATATACTAAAAAAATCTTAAGCGATGACAAAGCTGCACTGAAACTTTTTTTGCTGCGTTTCTATAAAGCCTTTAATGCATGTTTATTTTTAATTCTTTTCCAACTGACCAACACACTCTATACTGAAAAACTCACCCGAACAGCGTTGACATGTGGACAGCTGCAGACGCATGTGCTGCGACGTGTGTCCGAGGAATACAGAGGAATTCAGGACTGCACATCTGGACCAGTGGATGCATGTCCTCATGATGTTGTGCAACCTTTCAAAACATCATCATCAAATCAATGCAACCCAGACACATTCAATCTTCCAGACAGAGTCATTTACACATCTCGACTGGTGTCTAGGTCTCTACAGTCTCTCTTCATCAATGGAAAAATAAAAGTGACAAGAATTTGATCAACATGAGTAAATGAACATGATCATTATTTTAAATGTTGACTATTAAGAAAAATTGTGTAGAAAAAGTTGGACATTTTTTCTAGAGGAAAATTGATTTGCTAAGAAGTTGCTCTTTTAAAGCTCAGAAGTGTTGATGTGTTCTTAGTTGTGTTTCATTTAAGTAACACAACTCAACACAGTCTAAGATGTTTTTCTCAGGAGCAACACAAATAGGTACAAATTAGACAATTGTTAAAATGAAGAGCATGGAGGTGCAAAATGAATGTAGATTGTAGAGGTTAAATAATCTGGATTTGGGTAAATTTGATGAGAAATGTTTGTGTTCACATTGAGATCTTCAATATTATTCACTTTTAAATGCACACTTGACAAATCTGATTGAGATCTCTTCTGAAACACTAATGGAGACATTTGTGAGAGGAAAACTTAAGCAACATTTTCATTTGCTTTCCATTTAATCTCATTGATGTCTAGGAGAAATAACTGACATATTAAAAAGATGTAATCTGTGATTTATTTACTACGGTTGACTTGAGTGAAACACATTGAATATGTTTCTCAGATCATTCTCAGATGCTGACATGAACCCTCAGGTTTTGCTTATGCATCTCTAATGTTAAACTAACAGAAACTTCACTTATTTATAAGATGTGATACAAACTATAAAAAGAATGCAAAACTAGCGCTCAAACATTTTCAGCATCACTGAAATGACTCTGCAGTGTGAATATTGATGGAGTCAATGAAGAGCTAAAAATAAGCTCAAGGCCAGCTGCAGGGCTCTCGGGTCGGGACGGATGTGCACTTAGACATTCACTTGTTCATGTATAATGTTTCAACCATCTGTTTAAGAAAATGTTGCCGTTTCATGTTTCAGATGTATAATTGAAACAGCAGACGCACGGCACGGACATCCATTATTGTGCATTAGACTCGCCTTCAAGTGCACTTGTGTTCAAATGTCACACGAGGATGCCTTCAGTTACTTTCCTAAAGCAAATGATGTCTTCTGATCATTAGTAATGTTTGCAAATCAATCATTTATCATCATTACTATTGCTTATATTACTAAAAATCAACCATTCGTGTGGCTTGTTAAGTGGCATAACAACCACTAGCAACCATTAAGAAATACCCTTGAAACCACTAAAAGCAAGATAGCAACCACTAGGCCAAACCCAAGAAGCTACACAACTTTCTATCAATCACCCTAGCAACCATATATAGATGCCTCATTATCAGCTGTATCTATTAGAAAACGTTCCAAGATGGCGGACACACAGACATCTATGTACTGTATACATCTCCATGCTAGCAACACCCTAGCATCGTGGCGTGTTTTCAAGTGCAAACACATCTCACAGTTTTTGAAGTTTATCTCACAAAGCAAGAAAAACTGTCATTGTTTAGATCTCAGGAGCCACAAGAGAAAAACACACTCTGCACAAACTTGCCTTCGCCTAGAAGTCAACTTTAACCTTCCATACAGCCAAAACTCAACACTGTTGCTTATTCTGTCATGAAGGGAAAGTTCAGCCAACATTCCTCTCTGGCGTTCAGAACAGCAGACAGTCCGTCTACACGAACACAGCTCGCCCCGCAGCACAATATTTGTTGGTTCTGTTTTCAGTAAGCAGTGAACAGGAATGTTAACCTCAACGGTTCTGTTTCACAATCCACTTTTAATCGTTCTGATGGGTATCTCTTACCTCTGACACCATAAACTGGCATTTAGCGTTGTGCCAGAAAGCGAGTAATGGACAGTTTGTTATAGACGGCATCAAAAATATTCACCAGAACTAATAGGAGCAGTCATGAGTGCGTGACTGCTGTGCTAATGGTGTCATTTCATCAGTTCACCCCAATATTACAATCCTGTCATCATTTTCTGCACCCTCATATCGTTCTAAATCCTCGTAACCCGTAAGAAGAGGGGAGGTTTAACCACAACTGAATTTTGAAAAGTGTCATGGGGTGCTTGCACTACACATTATTCACCGAAAAATTAAAATTCTGTCATCATTTATTCAACACATATGACTTCTGTGTCTCAGTGGTTTTGTGTTCATTCAGTGGAAGTCAATGGGGGGTCAAGGTTGTTTGGTTATCAATGTTCTTAAAAACTTATCTCTTTTGTGTTCTGTAGAAGAAAGTCATACAGGTTTGGAATGAAATGAGGGTGAATAAATGATGAAACAACTCTTTTGGTAAACTATTCCTTGCATTCAGTGAATGCTTGAGACTGCAAATGTAAGATTATGCAAAAAAGTTAAGCATTTTGGCACATTTCAGACTTCATGGAATGTTTCTCACGGGCATTTCGCTTTAATTGTCTATTTTCTACCACACATTATTCTTAGCATTCTCAATTATTTTGTGAGCGCTGGAAAAAACCACAGACGCTAAAACTGCTTCTGTGTGACCACAAACTGGCCGCTCTGGTGTCGCACCCATAACCTGACCTTCACGCAATGACACAGCGGCTCCAGTATCTTCACATCGTCTAAATCAGAAGGAAAAAATTTTAAAAAATACTTTTATAACTTAACTGTACTACTACTTTCTCTGAAGAAAGCAATATTATTAATGGCAATACTGTAAAACCTGGTGTAAGTCAATTTCACAAAATCCCATTTTCTTATCATCATATTGTCCAAAGGTAACCACACCTTTGTTTAAAAAAGAACAATGTAAAACCACTGCACTTCATATAAGGGTTAAATGAATAAAACTCATGTCTTTTAGTTGTGTTGTGGCTTGGAAAGATCAACATCAGGGGTTACATTCGCTGCTGTGGGGTTCAGATGGCGGATAGACAGAATAAACAAAAGAGAAGAGAGACTGATGAGGTGGAGGAGTTTGTTTGGCCCACTGACCCTGTCTGAAGAGAGAATGTGACTGAACTATAGAGAAATGTGCTTCATATCCACACGCTACTGCCCCATCTGATCTCCTGGATGAACCCTACATGCAGACGGACGCTATAAAATCTTCAATAAAAAAGCTTCTAGTTGCTGTTTTTGTCTTTTGTGCTTTGGAACAGACGGTTTGAACTCCTTTCATGTTCTGGAAGAATTACAGCCTTTCTAAGCCAAAGCTCTGTCACAACATTAAAGAAAAATGTGATAACTTGCTAAAAATGCAATATGCAATAAAATAATGAATTATACAATATCGTCGCCTTGGAATTCTAAGGCTTGCTATGACATTTTTCAAATTTTAGTTATTCACATACTGTATTCTTATTCAGTGACAACTTATTTAGGTGATGCTTTTTTCTTAACATTGTTTTTGAAAACAAAAAGGTTTTATCTACAAAGTCAAATGGAATGCAAGCTTGTTATCTCAAAACTGCTCAGAAGAATGCAGAAACGACCTTATATTTCCAAGGTGATGATTTACAATAATGTATTTTATTAAACTAAAAATTATATTACTAACATACATGTTTTACATTCTTTAAAAAAAGCATCACTCACTTTGTCTTGCCACTCTCTTTGCGATCTACATCAGCCTAAAACTTATTGGTAGCTTTAAAAACGTATTTAATTATTGCACAACAATTTGTGATATTTTAAAAATTCAATACAACCTGCTTTGAAGTAAGTCAATTGACCATATGCATGAAATGTTCTTAAGAATTTCCGCAATAATATAAGCCAGCTGAAAATCTTGCAAAGTCTGGAAAATCTGTGAACCATCACGCATTTGTGTTGAAATATCTTTATTTTCTGTGCTAGATTTAACAGCATCAATAGACTAATACTTAGTGTATAATCCAAATCTAGTCTAGTTAAAAAGTCATGCCTAGCATTGAGCAGTGAGTGTAAAATGTTTAGCAAAAATACCGGAGCTGGCCTATCCAAAACATGAAAGCAAGCATGCATGTAGTCTTTTGTGTGTCATTTTTACACCACTAGCAAACAACTAAATAACAACTGCAATATATTTAAAAAAAAAAAAAAAAAGATTTTTAAGCAGGTTACCTGAACACTCCTGCTGTATATCATTGGGTAGACAGATGATTGGTCTGACACACGTCATTAATTCAATCAATGTTGCTGTGTTGGTCGTGCAAAATGCTAAAAGAAACAGAAAAAATATGAAAACATTTATAGGCAAATTACCCTATGAATTGCCAACTATAAATGACTACACATTAAAATGATGCATATCACAACATTTATGATATCCTGAATGAACCAGTGGTTTCTGATTCATGCTGAAAAATATAAATGATCTTACATTTACATTGTCATTTAGCAGACGCGTTTATCCAAAGCGACTTACAGAGAGATTAGGATGCAATAAAGCGATATGTCATACAGGGGCAATAATACAATAAGTGCAAACTCCAGCCCGATCTCATGAAATGCGTATAAATAACACTCTAGGTGCAAACTCATAAAATAAGTATGCCAAATTGCAATTTAACATTTTTAGCGTGCGTGCATATTTGTCTTATTAACCTGTCCCCTAACACAGAACCTAAACCTAATGTTATGACTTGAATTATTTCAGTGTTTCCTCTTTATGTATGTTTAAAAATGGCGGCTCTCCGTCAAGGGCGTATCATTTCCATGCAAAGATTGGCGTAGATATACACGTAAAATTGCAATTTGGCGTACTTATTTTACGAGTTTGCACCTTTGTGTTATTGATACGCATTTTGTGAGATCGGGTTGGCTAACTCCAAGTTACTAGTTTCCACAAAAGCCAGAACACTACTTATTGATAGAAAGAGATAGAGAGTAAGTATGTTTTTATTTATTCGTCAAGTATTCACAGAAGAGATGTGTTTTAAGATGTACAGATCTTAACTTGCTATTTTATTTAAATATTGGAAGCATTTGTTGGTGCTTCCGATATTTTGTGTGTTGCATCAGTTTTAATATCATCAACGCCAATATTGGAGGGTAAATACACAGTAAAAAGAATTTGCTTAATATTTACACATTTGACACTATGGCTGCCGGGGCTTTTTAGATCTGCTGGCAAATAGTCACAATAACAGTAAATGTAAGTCACAATACTACTTTTTCTAATGACATCTCATGATGAAACGTATGAGAAATACTGTAAACTGTAGTTGTAATATTGACTTTGCCTCACAAGTTTTAATGTGACCGAGATTAGATCATAGCGCACATCAGTCCGCATTATAAATCAAACGCTCTGGCGCCGTTTTCTATACGAGTCGCACGATAGATAGCGATCGACACGCCCCTTTAAATGCTTTTATGAAAAGCCAGCGTTTGCACTGTCAGCTTGTTTTATCATTGAAAATAAGAGGCAAAAATCTGTCAGGATGATTTGAAGCTGATGGGGTTGTTTTTAAAAAAAAGCAAAATGGATGAATCTCCTTAATAGCGTCCAAGAAAAACACTGTTTATATTTGTGTTTAAAAAACTACAGGTCAATGTTTCCAGTGAGACATGAGCGGGGGACTTGAGGGTAAACAACCGTGATGTTTACTAATCCTAAACGTCTGGTGACAGACGTACACTATTGCTCTTCTGAAAGTACACGTCTCAGTGGTGACTTGTCTTTGGCTCACTAAAGCTCGATGTCACTCATCGGACGGCACACGTAAACACACGCACACATCTTTCACAGTTGTGTTCGAACACAATAATGAGCCAAAAGTGCATTTGCATTGGCATGCCAGATACGCAATGTTGCCGGTCCACCCAAAACTTTGAGGTTTGAGAACATCCAGAGCTATTTCCCAGTTTACCAACCATGACCAAGACCTCTTAAAATCCATTACGAGACAAATCATATCCAAACCTCTGAAGCTAAGTTAACTCCTGAGAGGAGGACAAACAAATCGCCGGCACCATATGAATAATCATTTCCAAGAAAGACGCTTGTGGCCAGACTGTGACCCATGAGCTGTCGTTGGTCCCGTCTGAACGGCTGACACACGGGCGTGGGCGTCGCCCGCAGCGGGAGGTCGCCATTCATGGACTATTTGCTTCTCTAAAGTAACTTTGTTTGTTTTGTCTCAAGGTTTTAGATGTGGTTGTAATCGCAGTGTGGTTGTAAACAGGGTCGCTGACTGTTAAAATTCTTCTTGAGTCTTTTGCTTTTGTCTTGTTGTTAACAGTCTGTGAATGATGTGGAGATGGAGTCTGTCGTCAGGAATAAATCATCTTGTCAGATGCTTGTAATCTTTTGGCTTTTAGATCTGAGGAGCATTCAGATCTGTCTGACCTCCTGTCGCTGTGCTCTGTATTATACAGTTAGTTTGTGAGTCTTGAGACAGTAAACTTTTAAAGGTAAACCATAAAACGCCCATCAATACTCCAAAACCTTCTTATCATTTGCAGAGGAGGTCTGGAGACATGATAAAAAACAAAACAACTGAAACCAGTCTAAAGTGTTTTGCTGGCCTACCTTATTTTTAGGCTAGTTTGTTTCTCAGCCTGGTCGGTTGAAAAGTGCCCAAAACTCTTCCAAAGCTATCAGAACAGGTCAGCTGGTCCAGTCAGGCCTTTCTGGGGGACCGGCAGAATACAGGAGGATGTCTCATGAATCTGAAAGGAAATGATCACAAAATCTTTCTTTACATTTTGTTACCATTTTCTCCCATATGTTGGTCTAAAACCGCAGATGAATACCAACATGAATATCACTGTTTTGTCATCATTTATTGACCCTCATGTCATTTAAAACCTCTATATATGATCTTTTTTTCTGTGGAACACAAACAAAGATATTTAGAGGTTTTGTGTTCATATAATGGATTCAAACAGGTTTCAATTCAATGGGTTCCAATGTTGTTTGGTTACCAACATTCTTTAAAATATCTTCTTTTGTTTTCTGAGAATGAAATCAAGTCAAACAGGCATGTAATTTTGGGGTGAATTATCCTTTCTTTAAATGTTTTTCACACACAGCTTACACATCTCATTTCGATCGAGTTTCCAATGACGTTCTTCACAAATCAGTAATAAATACTTGAATCAAAGGTGCATAAAGACCTTACATAATGAAGCGTTATGCTTTTATTACCTTAGAATAAGCTATTTCTATCTACATACACCACAGGTCACCTTACATGGAATTCGCAATGTTTCTAAAGTATCCCTAAAACTGTTCTACAGAGCGTGTTTCATGTAATCTCCTGCAAAGAAGTGAAAATGTGACAACACCTTTGTCCTTTGTCAGCCACTGTAGTGCTCTGAAAGGGAGGGGCAAGCGATGGAGTGAGCCGTTGGTTGCAATTCACAATTACATCGCTAGATGTCGCTAAAATTTCCACATTGCTTTTTTAATAGAGTTCTCAACTTAGTATCAGATGTTTCTCTTCAAATTGCTTAGGAGAAACAGAAACTAATGAGACTATTGTTAAAATACACTGTAAAATGAATGAGGTTGCTTCTTTATATAAAAGACAGAAGTGAGAAAGTCCCCATCTAACCACCAGGAATGTTTTGACTCAGTGTGCAAATGCCACGGCGTCTCCAGCAGTCATCTGAGCTCATTCACTGTCTAACCTGAAGTTCTTTCTATTCACACATAGAAATATATCTCCCCTGCTGTCCACTGGAATGATGCCTCCAGCGGACAGGAACTCATTTTATGAGGTCTAGAAGTTCATTCCTGCCAGGTTGAGCGACTGACTCACTGACCAGTTTATGGTAATTCTGACCTGATTTTGCCTCACTGGTGACCACTTCAGCAGTGACCTATTGTGGAAAAACTCCCACTATTCAATCTCACCAGTTTAACCTTATAATTCTCCGACATCAGCAGGTGAAGGTTTTACGTCAAGAGAGCGACATGAAGGTCATCTCCCAGGAGAGAATGTTTCTCGGTTTCATTCATGTTATTGTGTTGTTGGTTTTACTATCAAAACATGCATAGAGCTGCGCTCACGTCTGTCTGCTATGGACGTCAAGAATGCAGATGCCAGATGCATGTAAATAATGCAAGCTCCTCAAGGCAACTTCAGTGGAGAAATAGGACATATTGTGTTTATCCAGAAGCAAATTTGACATCATCAACAGGGTTTCCCTCTGCAAACATTACGCTTTTTACAGCAAACATGCATGGCAAAATTAAATCTCTCTCATTATAATAATTCAAGTAAACCTGTTTGGAACTGGAAGCCCTTGATGTCAAATTGTTTTGCCTATTTAAACCCCACATCACCGTTTTCAGACTCTGGTTCTTCTGTATACTACATATACAACTGTATACTATAAAATGACACAAAAAAATGAACAAGAATAATGTATAGATCTGTATTAATCCAAAAAATGTCTAGTTTATGTAGAATTTGATTTAAGTTAACATTTGTTGGCTTCCACTAAGCTCCACAAATGCATTATGCAATTCAACACTGTGCAGAATAAACACGAATAAGAAACAATTAATCTGTCAGTTAACGCCGATCTCAACACAAGCGAACGTGTAGGAATTTACACGCCAACATGCACAAACGTGCGAAACATCTATGGGAACAAATCCACTAATGGAAACCTGTTTAAATCGTACGGCTCTGAGCATACTGACACTTCCACATAAAGAAAGCATTTCAACAAAACCAAAACATTTGTATGTACATGCTGATGGTTCGTCAGGTAACTTCTTCTGAACATCTCAAGGTGCGTGTTTTTGTAATGATGATGCTTTCAGGTTATGGAATGTGTTCTTGGAACACATCTCCATCCCATCACAAAGCTCTGGATCATAAGGAAACATCTTTGTCAAGTTGGAACAAGCTGAAGACAACGTAGCGCCACAATGCTGCTGTTTTTGGACAATGTCCACGTTTTTCCATCAAGCAAACACTTTCGGCGAATGCTGACAGTGTGTGAGTGGAGAAATCACCTGGTTATGAAAGAACACACCAACCCAAGAGACATCCCTTACATAAAAGAAGTTTACTCAAGTGTGCTATTAGTATATTTCTTTTACACAAAAAGGAAAGTATGCTTTGTATAAACTCTTTAAGAAATATTCTAAAATTACAAGTATACTTGACTTATACTGTATTTGATACTTGTACTCAATCTTTTAAAGCAAATGTAAAGTATACCAAAGTATTCTAAGTACACTTGGCTTGTAGTTGTGTTCACGCTTTTGATTACGTAGCCTGTTAAATACTTTTTCCACACAGTTTTCCACACTGTCTTATAAAGTAAATATACCATGCATGAAACTAAAACTTATCTTCTTTCTTTGTACACACTGTAGTTACATGAATTTACTTCAACATATTAAAAATAATACCTACAGTTAATAGAACAAACTTAAAGTGCAAGAATAATATATTATTAGTAAACCAGGTATGATGTTAAGTTCACCTAACACAACTTAATTTAAAAACAGCTACTAAATTAGTACTTTACTCAGAGTATACTTCAAATTGTATTTTCGTGAACAAAACGTGCTACAAGTATTGAACTAGTAGGCTAAGAATACACACTACACTACAGACAAAAAACTTGATGAACTAAAAGTATACTTCACTAAACCAAAATCTGTGCTTATTGAGAGTCCCAAGTAGCATCAAAATGCCTACAAGTGTACAACTAGTACATTGATATTACATTTACGCATTATAAATTAACTTGAAGTATTGTATACTTTTTGTAAATGATGTCTCAGTTCTTATGGTTGCACCTGTCTCATGATACTGTTTTCACTGTATATACAGCAGCACTATATGCATAAATTAAGTGGTCAAACACCATAGGCCGTAGACCAACAACAACCCCAACAACAACCCAAACACAGACATCACCTACAGGGGTTTTAGCATAAAATGCTATTGATAAAGAAATCCGACTAACACAAACATCACAGACAAATGTTACATATCAATAGATACAATCCAGCTCTTGTTGTTATTAGCTATTCCTGCTTTTCTTGTAACTCACATGCACAATGTATGTTTTGCTTTAACCTCAGACTCAGGTTATTATTTTATATTGCTCGAAAAAACAACGCCCATGTAAAATGGTACTGACAATCAATTCCAGGTAAATTTTTTACTTCTGATATACGTGAAAATTTTCTCTGAAATTCAAGTATTGTACACCCCTTTGGATAAAAGAAAAACTGTAAACTTTGATCTCTGGTTACACATGTAGTCACTTCTGAAGATCTGGCATTACTAGCACAGCCAGATGTTTCTTTCATTTACATGAGAGGAGAGCAAGTCAAACGGTGAATGTACCACAAGTATGCGTAGCGTCTAACCATGAGCCATATGCTCCACAGCCTCAGACAACACGGTCACGCAACCATCACAAAACACAGGAACTCACAAAAAGCGATCTAATTGAATGGCTTAATGAACCAATCAGGACACACAAGTTTGGTTTAGCACATCAGGAAAATATGCACAAAATATAGCTGATGTGTTGGAATGTTATTGATGTGTGTCATGGTTGGACATTGTGATGGATGTTTCTTTTGTAGATTTATGTCAACTATCTGTTTTCACTTATAAACTCAGACGCTGTCTGCATTCATGTAAAATACAGTATACCATTCCTCTTATCCTCCAAGTCTCCTATCCCACACCTGCTCTGAGGACTGCTGCTATAAAACCTGGC
Organism: Oreonectes daqikongensis; assembly: GCA_026939265.1. NCBI lineage: Eukaryota > Metazoa > Chordata > Actinopteri > Cypriniformes > Nemacheilidae > Oreonectes > Oreonectes daqikongensis. The sequence goes on from JAOTQM010000350.1 coordinate 3,595,948, forward strand.
ATCAAAGTGAGTCTGCCCCCTCCTTACCCAGAATCCCCTGCAGTCTTGACATCATGGCTGCCTGTTTGCACAGCTGTCTTGCTTCAGGGCCAGACATCACTTTCGCTTGCCCCCCAAAGGTGTACACACACACACACGTACACGCGCACACGTACACGCGCGCACGCACACGCACACGTACACGCGCGCGCGCACGCACACGCGCACACACACACACACACACTTTTTTATAGGGACTTTCCATCGACACAATGCTAATTCTATCTCCTACTTCTTTTGCTTCTATTGCTGATAGATAGATAGATAGATAGATAGATAGATAGATAGATAGATAGATAGATAGATTTCCTTTATTCTATGCCACTGACCACCAAGAATCATTCTGACTGTGCCATGCCTGGAGTTTCCATGCAGAAGCTGTGACATATGACCTCTTTCATCTGAACATGTGGCAACCATCTGAATAAAACACAGACAAAAGAATGAAAGATATTTAAAGCGAAAGACAGAAGAGTAGCAATTTCAAAACAGAAATCACTCCTCCGAGGTTGCATGGGTATTCGTGTCCGCCAAGAAACCGAAGAATTTGATGGCAAAGCCCAAACAGAGATGAACTGTTTGTTGATTTAAAGCGTTCGCTTATGCAAAACGAGGAAGCTATGCCACTGCAAAGGATGTTATTTTACAGATAATACATTATGCTTGATATATAGTGGAACAGGAAATCTTGCAGCAGGTTATACAGAACGAGTGCAACAGTTATTAGGTGCGTAATAAAGAAATGAAAGACCACCAACAACAAACAATCTTGGTGTGAGCTGCTTTGAAGTCATGTAAAAACAGAATATACCTGTGTATAGACTACAAGATTGCGTAAAGAGAGTGTGTTTTCTTTAAGTTTTTTATTCCTCTGTTTCATTTCTCGTCCGGATGTAAGCGACTAAGTCTATCAGTTTTGCTGAGTGTCATTGAGACAGGGTCAAAGTAAAACCCGGAGACAGGCTTTCCTCTGCACTTCCTGAAGCGCTATCAGAACTAAGCCATTCAGAACACATGCACGCACGCACACACAATGTTCAAGGCAGTAGCATAGGTTTATTTAACACTAGGTCACTGGTGGACGGTGAGGTCACTAAATGACCCTTTAAGTGTGTCAGTAAGAATTTCTAGGAAGTTCCGTTTTCTTGGTTTCCTGATGTCAACAAACGCTCCGAAACCATCCTGTGTTTAAAGTAGGATGTGATCTCAGACGTGTACATGACAACATGCTTTGTAAATGTGAATTAACACTCATTCATTGCTTACGCTACAATGTTTCCAGAGTTTCTCGATTCCTCTTTTTCATATAGGCCCAGAACACTTGTAAAAATAGTTGACCTGAAAATAAAATGTTGTCATCATTCATTCATTCTCGTGTAACAGGAGTCGCTGTATGTGACTCTATCTTCTCTGAAAAATAATTTTAATAAAATAGTGGTTTTGTTTCCATATAATGGGGCCCAATGCTGTTTGGTTACCAATGTTCACATCAAAGTTAGTCACAGACCAAATGTAAACAAATGTCTCTATAAGTAACATTTAAAAACCTTATAAAAGGTGGATAGAATTGTTTTTTTATCCAAGTACTTCTGTAAAGTTCACATTTACGAATTTGTATGTGGTAATTTTGATAGGCTATCAGGTGAGTTCATATTAGTTTGGCCAGATAAATAATTTCTTTTATAGGTGTTTAAAGGTCTCCAATTTGCTTTTTTACTGCCTATGCGAATAACAGAAATCATCTTCTGAGGTAAGTAAACATTCATAATTTCAACAAACTGAACTAAAAACGTCGCGTTCATACTTTCAGTCGTGTTACCTCACTGCCACGCCCCCAATTTGACAAAAATCCCCTCAGTTTCCCGCCTGTATTGACGACTTTGTAGTGGCGTTTATGTGTGTCCTATTTGCAAGATATTTGACGCGCAAATAAACGTCATCGAATGCGCTCACAAAATCACCTATGCATCGCTTATCGCAAAGCTTATTTTGCACCTCATGCTCGATCGTGCCGAAAGAAAAAAATCGCGCCCTCGAAGACGCGCGTCACATCCGGCTCACTCCTGACGACATTAATTTGGCACACACATTTAAAAAAAAAAAAAATGTTTTATTAAACAAAAATCAATACAAACATTTAAGCCATACTATAATATGTGGCACACAAATGACTCCACACTGAACAGAAGGGGATGATTTCAGATTAAAAATGGTAAGCAGTTCGTTTCATATGTTGCAGCGTGATACTTTTATATTTGAAAGATGTATTTGTGGTTTTGTATATTTTTGTCTTGTAAGCTTCTGTTTTCACTGTACACACATTTACTCTTTCAAACGGATGGTGAATTATTGTTACAAGTTGTATTTACCAGAATAGTATTTTTATCATGTGTCCATGTCATTCCACTTTTGTTAGTTATTGTGTCATTAGTGTTATGATGTGCAATTTAATTACTTAAATATGCTTTCATTTCAAAAGAATTGCTGTCAACAACAACATTTATTGTTGGGTTTTCATGTTTTATTAGGCCGTCCTTTATTAGATATAATGGCTTTTATTCTACACAAACTGTGTATTCAACCCTCACAGAAAACCTTCTTCATTTTACCAAACACACATGGGAAACAAAATAATGTCATCACAAGGTCACAATGACATTTCATCCTGACAGTGTAGCATCATTATTTTGGCAGGTGCATCGAAATTCTATCAAACTGATTTGAGAACATTATAAATACAGTAATGTAGCATCAATATCAAGCTTTTTTTGCCACAGAGAGGCATCATTCAGAAAAACAGATAAAGCAGCTTAAAGTCTGTTTCCAAGCCAGCATTGGATGTTCGGGTTGTTGTGAATGTTTTCACTAGGAGCTGTTGAGTCTGTTTCACACAACCGTGACCTGATGATCTGCTGGTTTGATACAGTAATCACGTGCCTTTTTGCTTTTCCTTGAACGGTATAAACTATTACAATCAATCATCTCCCTGTTATCATTTCGCTCATCCTATAAAGTGATTATCATGGAAATTAATAATAATCAAAATAACAAATTGACATTAAACAAAATTCCTAAACAATGTAAGGCATTTTACGTTACATATATTAAATCTTATTTTTATTTATGAATTTGTGAATTAGTTATAAAACTAATACCAATACAAATAAATGTGGTTGTAAGGTTATGCATTAATTTGTTAGTATTTTTCTCTTTAATGTGCTCCAGTTTGTTAGATTCAGCTCCAGTACTCTTCATCCAAGTTATGAACCTTTACTCTCAGCTGACACCAGAATCAGAGGAGAAAGACAAGCGCTCACAACAATGATAAGACAGGAAAGGAAGTGATAATAAACACAGTTCAGAGGAGCACACAACTACACACACACACACGCACAGCTCATTTGAAAAGATTACGAAACGTATAAAGTATAGCAATATGACAATCATATAGTTTCAGGGTGTGTATATATAATATTGTGTATTAATAGTTTCTGGTAAATTACTTATTGCTGGGTCCCTCTAATGTGCACTTGACCTCAGATAAGAATGTAAGGAGTTGAACTCATAGTCCAGCCTTATAGACCGCAGCGCCATCATGTGTCAATGCAGAGGAAGGGCATGTTTACTGTTGAAATGTATTTCTGTGACCACAGCACACCCTGGAGGTACACCAGCATCCCATTCATCGGCACTTTAGAGTTGAGTAGTTGTACCTCAGAGAGCTTTGAGCATCCACCAGGTGTCAGAGTGAACATCACAGCATGAGTTTTTCCACATGTGGTGTCAGAGCATTGCTGTGTGTGAGTTTAGGCCCCTCTCTTGCTTCAAGAGCCTCTATTGTGCAATATTTACTATCTGGAGTAGGTAATGGGAACACTTTGTATTTAAAAGAGGTTTGCAGAGTATCTGACACTGCAGCATGCATCAATAGCCCAACGTGATCTTTGCAGAAACCTTCAAATACTTTGCTTATGTGTGACAGGTATGGGGATAGGAAGGTACCTTCACAAGCTCTCTATGTTGAAAAAATGCTGGTTAAACTAAAGTTAAAGTAAGACATATTAACACTATATTTGGTAAACCTGAACACAGTTATTGCAATATTTTCCCATACACATCTTTTTCTCAGCAAAGTTTTCCGCTTGCTTCTTTTTTATTCTCATTTTCGTCTACAAGAAACTCTTGAAGTAACAAAGAGTTTTGTTCGATTTTTTTACAGCAGGGAAAACCTATGAGAATACAGATGGTAAACCAGACGGCTGTGAGAGGAAACATTGAATGAAGTGTATTCATTAAAGACACTGGCACCGATCAGCCGGTTGGGCGTGAAGCAGTTTATTCCGTGTGCAGTGAGGCTCATTTCACGAAGGTGGACGCGGCAGCAGTTTTCAGCTGACGCCCTAATGTCTAAAGCAGCACAGATCTGACAAACTGCATCCACCCAGAGCGGGATGCACGGACAACAGACCATGTCTGATGGAGAAAACAGGTGTTTTTCTAGTGTGCTGCCTACCTAGACTGCATTCGAAAGCGTCATAGGTATTTTAAACCATGATAGGCTGCAACATTATATTGCCATTATAATAAGATACTTCTATTGCAATCCCAGAATGCATTGCAGTTAGCCTTTTCAAAAAGGTTGAGTTGAGAATTATTTATTTATTTGTGCATTGGTTTTTAGTCCTGTGTGGAATTGTTACACATCAGATAGGAATCTGTTGGTTAATCTTGGTCCGCTTTTCTAGTCATAGTTTTTGAGCATTTTTTAGTTTTGACCTCATTGCTGTGCTTTCCTCACACATACGTCTCCATCCGACTTTCTTAATAGACATGAATCTATCCGGTTGGATGCCTGGCTCCATGACTTGGCCTGTGGTTTGTATCATTATCTCAAGGTCGAAGACGGATGAGTTTTCCTGCCGGTTAGCATCGGTGTCGCAGCAGGACTTGCAGGTGAGTAAGAACAAACAAACTCCTTTTGTACTAATAATTTTCTCATGCTTTTCCAGATCAAATTGCAATAAATTGCTTTAAACACATGCATGAACACTTAGTGGTGTTGTGCAGTTTAGTCGTGCCCCTCAGCCGTGCCCCTCATTCCTTAAATCCAGAACACCAGCGACTCGTCTATGTGTTTAGACAGTGTGGTCCAAATGTATACGTGTTTCTGGAGCTCCGCTGTTTGCTGAGCTGCCGAACGCGTGCCGTGTTTCCCAGCGTTGACAGGATCTTGGAGGCTGTGCGGACGGCCTGCCGAAACCTGGCCACGGCTCAGCCCGGACGCCTGTAATCTGGGTTAAGAGAGAGCGAGACAGAAAGGGAGAGGCAGAGACAGATCCCAGAGGCCGGTGACGTCACAGCAGCCGGGCTGTTCCTCCAGGATGGAAAATAATAATCGCACAGAGGGATTTCTGTAAGTGTAATCAGGTGGGTTGTGACGACTGCACACGCGGCATGTCCAAAATCACTTACAGGTAGATTGTGTTGTGTTATGAGAGCATTTCTTCCAGGTCTTTTATTTGTGATTTATTACAGCTGGTACGTACTTATTTACATAGAGTTTTTACAATAAAGTTTAGATATTTTTGGCTAGTAAGCAACCACCCAGAATGCCATAACAACATAGCAACACCCTAGCAACCACCATATGCCAGCAAGTTTTTCACATGCAAACGCAGCTCCAGTTTTTACCGTGTTGTCTTTTCCTGCGTGACTTTCCTGATCTGTTCTTTTGCTTCCTTCATGTTTTTTCTTTGACCTGCTTTAATCGCGGCTCACTTTTGTTCTCCTGCCGGGTCTTGAAGAAAACAGAAAGAGACTGATAAAGACGAGCGAAGCAGGTGGATGAAAGAGGCGAGCGGAGACCTCTCGGATGTTATCTGCTCTGGGCTCCGGAATGCCACGACACAATTGCTAAAGAGAAACTCTCCTCTTAAACACACACACACACATACAGGGCCCATTGTTGGCGGCGTGGCGTCTGTGATCATGCAGGCCTACGAATGATGAACGTGTGGCCCCTTCTCCATTTTCTTCCCTTCTAACCCCTGATCCCGGACCCCCGGCGGCTCCTGCCTCACAGAGGGCTCTCTTACAGCCCAGCACACTCCGATTATTATCTCCCTCTTCCTGCTTTTTCATCTGAACTCACCTTTTGTCCCGTCCTCTCCTTGCTCGTTTCCTCTCTTCCACCGGCCTGTCCTCGCTCACCTGCCGAGGAACGTAGCCAGCGGGAACGCTGTCAAGAGACGGGCCGTGTTGTGTTTGGAGCCATCCGTGCATGACATAATTCCATTAGATAATAATTTTCACAGCTGCTTTGAGGACTTATTAAAGATTACATAAGTTTGGAAGAACAATCACAGCCGTCGCCGGTGATGTCAGTTGTTATGATGTGACGTGTAAAGACAGGATCAAGCGAACCGTCTAGAACATTGGTTTGTTATGCATGCCTTCAGCCGCTAATCACTTAGCCTTATCTTGAACGCACACTTCAGAGATGGGACTGCTGGAAACAATGGCTTTGTTTAAGTCTGTCTAAGCTCACGAAGGTGCATTGAGTGCTGAGCAGAAATTGTATCTGTTTAATGTCATATTTAGTATGATTGAAAACAGATCAAAGATTCAAACTTTTGGTCAGTTCACCCATAAATGAAAATACTGTCATTATTTATTCAGCCTTTCTTGACTTTCTTTATTTTGTCAAACTGTAATAATAGATCACTTTTTTTGTTAAATCATTTTGAAAAACCTAATATGTGTGAGTATACATCACACAAGTGTTGTTTTTGAGGTTTTGCCTGCTAAACGGCACCTTTTGTGCTCAACGCAAAGTCACACGCGAATTTTTATAACCGGAGGTTTTCCTTCTTCGTGTAAAAAAAAAATCGTGTACACACGAAAGCGCAAAAAGTTCGGTTTCAGTGCGTTTTCGTGTGGACAAACAGCCTAACCCCATAGAAAAAGCTGTTTTGAAAATACCTGTGTTCGTGTGGACAGGGCCTAAATGATGACTAAATTCATTTTTGGCTGAATTTGAAAAAAATAATAACATACACAATTGAAGCACTATTGTTGACAAGAGTATAGGTATAAAATGTGGATTTCTTCTATTTCTTCTTTAAAGAATTCAATCATGTTTAAGATTATAATGAAATTTCTGACTTTTGACCCAAACCCCGAGACCAACTTTGAGACAGAGATCTCCTTTCAAACTTGTGGATTTTATTGAGGCGTAAAAGATTTGCAAATACTCATGTCTCCATTTGCTCCATCTTAACACCACAGTTATGTGTATATAGGCTTTTAAACAGGACTGGTGTGTACATACTGTACGATTATTCTTCGCTCTATACAGAATAGATAAGTTGACTGTCAAAAAATAATTCACTACCACGCAAAGCATCCCGACTGATCCTGAATCAGCAGAGAGAGGGATGTTGTGTTAAAAGCAAACACGGAAGATATGACATGACATAGATCTCAGTGTTTTGAGATTTTGTGTTTGGTCACCATGGCGAGACGTCTTTCCCGCCTCCGTCTTTATGCTGGTTTCTATTGAGAGGTGAGGAAGCAGAATGTGTGGAATGTTAGGAGGAACGTGACATCTCTACCATCCTTTAGACACGCCGCCTTCTCCAAGCACTTCACATTTGACCCGTGACCGCCCTTGATCTTCATACGCTGTTTGACGTCGCTTCATCAGACATTGTAAAATAATAACTTGTTATATGTTTCTAGTCTGTTAGAAGTTTGCATGATGTGCTCATCTTTTAATGTCAGAAGCATTGAAGTTTAAGGTCATGCATGAATAAAATCCAAGTTTTTAATGGGTCACGGATCAAACCCTTAAAGTCGTTCAGTGAAGTGATGAGGAGTTGTCTTGATGAAAATTTGGATCCCACGCACTAACTTGACTCTTCTGACCTTGTAGGTGACCTTCTCCGCAGTCAGTTGGGCGTTTTATGGGAAAGAGATGGAGTGTCTATGGATACCGCCAAATGTTGATGGGCAATGTTAACTGACAGGTTACTGATGATGTCAGGTGGTTTTTTGACACCAGCCGCTGAGCCGTCATAACCTGAAAGTAAGTGTCGCTGCCCTGGTGATATAAACCTGAGAACTTCTGAGAAACTCTTCTGAGTCTATTAACAATAGACAAGCTCGATTGGTAGAGCAACACAAAGGTCATGAGTTTTAATTCCAGGGAACACAAATACTAATAAAATATACCTTGAATGAACTCGAAATCGCTAAAACCATCTGCCATATGCGTACATAAAATGTAATGTAATTCACTTTCCGCATGCTTGACTAGTGATTTTTTAGCAAATGTTCTCAGTCATTTCATTTAAGTATGAATTTAGTCTCAGGTGTTTGTCCCAAAATTGCTTTAGAAAACTAAAAACAGACAGTCCTTAAAATACGTGTGGAGTATGGAGGTGTAAAATGAATGTGGTTTGTAGAGGTAAAATAATCTGGTTTTGGGTAAATTTGATAAGAAAAGTTTATATTGAGATCTTGAATAATATTGACTTTTGATTGCAGATTTGACAAATCTGAGCTGAGTTTGAGACATTGTTAAGACTATTGGAGACATTTGTGAGATTTCTGACTCTTATCTTTCCCTTTCTGACATTTACTTTCCATTTACTGTCATTGATGTCTAGAAAAAATAATTTATAGATGGAAGGATCCATCTATAGATTATGTGCATCATTTAAAACATGCAAAACAATGTGACATGCATTAGAATGAATGGTGCATTGGAATCACTGTTGTTAAACCAGAATTCATGTCTTGAATTAGCGCATAAGTGGAGCAACAATTAACCTTGATGATGCAGATTTCTGCAGGCCGTGTTTATGGTTCTGGAAAGCTCTATAATGTATCTAATTTAACGTCTTCTTCTGGGTTCCGCTCTGTTTTGGTGCAGGCACGGGAAAAACTCCTCGGAGACTCCGGCACTGTTGTGATAATTACTAGAATGCCGACGGATGATTAGGACGCCGGTAAGATCCAGAATGCAATGTGTGTGTGGTCTCGCAAACACGTGCAATATCAACACACCCGCCGGCGAGGTACGACATTTACTGTTGGCGCATTAATTGTGCGCGTTTACCGTATTTGTTGACATTTGCATGCACGTACAAAGCCGCAGTAACACAAACTCTGTGTGAAACACTCCCTCACGGTCAACCCTTCCCAGAAGTCTAATGATGGACATTTTGACAAGTATGACAGCATCCATCTCCCGGGTCAGAGGTGTCCGGTTCCTCTTTGAAGTCCACGGGTCTCCTGGATGTTTATGTGCAAGGGGCGATACGCGCAGGTGACGCCTCCGCCTGCCCTGTTTATTTGGAGCCGTGTTGGAGATTTTCATGACAACGTGAGGAAAGTTTCTGTGCTGTCTGAAGTCGCCGGCTTGTTGGGCGCTCTGTGCGTGCAGAAACAGGTTTGTGGATTTAATATACGCTGTGTTATATGTTATTCCATATGAGCGTCTCATGGCAACGCTACCTTTAGCATGGACGGTTCTTCCCGAAACAGCCCCAGGCCCCTCGGAGGAGAGAGAGGCTACTGTTAGCGTTGCCTGGCTGCCGCGGTAGTGTTTGTTTAACGCCGGCCTTCACACTTCTTATGCTGAATGTGCTTTTTCTGAGCCTCCCACGTTACTGCACGTCCAACTGACCGTTTGTGGGCCGTCTGCCAGCCTGCAGGCTCCATATGAGCTTATAAACATGAATGCATTAACTTTTGCAGAACAAAAGAAAATAATAAAACCCTTGTAAGATTCATAATTTTTGTTGATGTGCAACCATCTTCTGAGCAGTTATGGGTTATCATGCATCACATGTATTTGATTTTCTAAACCTAATCTTGGCCTATATACGAATGTCTATTCCTGCAGCGTTCTTTGTGTGTATGTTTGTGTATTTGTGAGAGCACAGTGTATAAAAGCGGGTGTGGAATGTGGAGTTGTACTGTCCACGCTGCTGTCGCCTAAGTGCGAAGCAGCACATAAGGACCCCTCAGTGTCTTACCGAGGTTATTTTTGAAAAGCTTACTCTCCCAAGCACATCAAACGCCCGACGTTTGGCCGTCCGTCATTCCACACAAACAGCACAGGCCTTTGAAGCCATGCAGCCAACGCTGCACTCCATAACCCGGATTGTTTATAGAGACTCCTCTCAATAGCTCGGCTCTAAACACTAGTGAGATGTTTCATTGTCTCCGGTCGCATCCGCTTTTAAATTAATAAACAAGTGATTGGAGAAACTCGCTTGTCATGGGGGGTTCTGGGTGGTTGGTGAGATGTTAATAGGTTGTTGCTATCATTTTAATACATTTTATTACACGACTCGTTGGGATGCTTGATTCTGATTGGCCAGTCGCAACATTTGCAGGTTTTTCCCAGATAACGACCGCTCAAAACTAATAACACACACGGGTACCCGGATGCTGCAAATCATTTTGACAGGTACAGTTTAATATTACACAAAACATAAATATGTCTTTTAATAACATACAGGCTATGACATTATATTTACAAGTGATTAAACCAAATTGCCTGTTAGTGAAATTTGAACGTCGTTTCTTACCTTAAAACCAAAAGTAAACGGCTGCATTCTGTAAAAATGAGCTAATAAAATATTTCAAATTTACATTTCATGTCCAGTTTTTTTCTCATGTAGCAAGTAGCCACATAACAAGCGGTATAATGTACAAGCAGCTATTATCGCGAAATAAGCCCTGACAGTGCGATCAGTGAAGGGGCTTATTTCACGATAACACTTTCGGTACATTATCCCTTAAAAAAGCACAATGTAGTTTTTCGACCTTAAAATAATGTCTCTCAAATGACTCTTAACTAAAAAAAAACTCTTAACTGGATGAATTTTACTAGCGCAAAAAACAGACTCCGTAAGTTCTGTGTTCGGGTCGGTACACACAGCCCCGCCTATCCCCTGCCTGCGAAAGAGTGCGATATGTTATATTTTAGTTTTATCTTATCTTATATTTTAAATATCTACATAGTCTGTATTTGATGACTATATTGGCATTCTTCTTGGAATCTAAGATTTTTCTTTTTTTCCATGTCTTGTCACAGTGCATTCAGGGAAGGATACGTGCAAAGCTGCCCCAGATTTAGGCCAAAATAAGGTAACTTTTGTTTCAGTCTACCTTTTCGAGCCATTGTTCTGTGCTGTTCTGACGCTGAGACGTTCATTATTTTGTATTTTCATTGTACTGACTGCAGTATTTTTCAGCTGTACTGTTCCACTCCTCAAACTCAACTCAGTCCAGACGATTTTCCCTTCATTTACAGTTGAGTGGAATTTCACTGAGAGATCCAGTCAGCCACAAATCCACCGCATATCTTTTTATCAAGATCTAATTTTGAGACATTTATTTCTTTTGCATTTTTTTACTTTTTGCGTGGGATTGGGGATGTGTAAAATAAGTGCACAAGAAGGTGTAACTTTTTACTCATTATTTGGGTTAGTGACTCAGCTTGTAGCTCTTTCCAAAAGACCAGAAATTCACCTGGTGGGCAATAAAATGGGTGGAAAAATTCCCATTACATTAAGGGATTTCTCCACGCAGAAGAATTTGCAGACTTTAGGATGGTTTAGGAACACCGTAGCAACCACATAACAACACCTTGACAACCAGTCATAGCATATATATTTTGCTGCTGTCCTTCTGAAACCTAATCTTTCGTGAATATTTTGTCATAAACCGTTTTTATTAGTCACTCTTTATGTTTGTCAATGAAATTTGGAAAAATCTAACTAGTATTAAAAATTGCTTGTTAACTTTAAAAACACAGTATTTAATCTGTGTCTGTATGTGTGTATACAGTGTGTTTCTCATTTCCTGAAATACAAGGAATTTGGACATCCAAGGTATTGAAAGGACAGCGTTGTATATATATATTTTCAGCTGCCACTTACAAGCATGAACGTTTATGATGACTTTTATTGTTTAAGGGTTAGTTCATGAGAAAAGGATAAAAAATAATGAAAATAAAAAGTCATTATTTACTCTTTCTCATGATGTTAAAACCCTGTGTGGTTTACTTTGTTCTTCAGAACAAAAATTTTGTTTTTGTTGTGTTGGGTTTTTGTTTACAACGCGAGTGGTTTGTAAATGCCTTAAGCTTTAAAAGGCTACAAAAGCATCATTGAATCCTTCCACACGACTTTTGCCATATATATTAAGTGCCTTGAAGATATGAATTGGTTTGGTGAAAACAAACCAAATGAATTATATTCCATTTTAATGACACATATACACGTAACAATCATGTTTTGTCTGATTTATTACAATTTGTATTACCATAGTTAACAAATATCACGGTTAAACTGTAGTTGCTGTAATAAAACTATGGTATAAATTTGTGGTTACTGCACATACCATAGTTAAACCATTTTTACTATAGTAAAAATATGTTTCATTTTTATTAGGGTTTTATGAAGATATCGTCGGATCACAAGTTAACACGTACATTTCTGAAATGTGAATTGTAATTTTATATGAAGTATCCGATTTCTAACCTTTCGATTCCCATTCCAGAATTGGCATTGTTCATAATCATTATGTTTCCAAAGAACAAAGATAACCATTGAGGGTTTACATGACATGAGTAAATATTGACAAAATGTACTTTTAATCTTTTAATGACTGCAGGTAACCACTTCAATATCTTGATAGTATCTTGATGTCAAACTGCTGTCTTGATATGATCTTGATATGAATGTGAACATGAAATGTGTTAGATTTGTTATTGAATGTCTGCAAAAAGTATTCTAGTAACGTTCATAAGCTGTAGGGGAATGACTGAATGTTACAGTCTGATCTTGTGTTCACATCGATTAATGGATTTGTTTAACAATTCATTGAGCGTGAGGACAGTAAATCTGGTTAAACACAAACAACGGCGCTCAGCATGTCACGTCCTAAAAGATATTTATCCCCCTTTGTATGATCACCGGCCAGATCAACATGCATGACGTGCTCTGCTCTGCTTGTTTTTGACGAATGTTCTAGGAGAAGCCTTCCCATAATTCTCTGTCTAATTGCATGACCTCGACTGGGACGTATGTACACGTGTTCCGGTCAAAGTAACATTACTGCCAGATGTGATGATTTATATGTTTTGTAATATGAGCAGAGCGTGTGGTTTTTTTTCTTCGAATTCCTCGCAGCGCTCATACACGCTGTCTTCCGCCCGTTCATTGACGTATGCAGTTTACGGTTTCTGTTACGTGCCATTATGCAACGCACAATGAGCTGCAGATGTTTCCAGTGCGAGAGTACGACAGCGGTCACGAGCCGACGTGACGGTCCGGTACGGTTCTGCTTTGCCTTGTAACCTGTCACCATAAAACATAATCACTCACTACCATCAAACTTAATTCACCTCATAAAAAAATCCCAGTTTTCGCTCTCGCGTGTTGGCACGCCAGCTTTGCGGATGCGTTTTGCATCACGGGTGCGTCACCGGTGCAGGTATGGGAGTGATGCTTGATGAATCAGTTTAGTTGATGGTTTACAGGATTCACTTCTGACACACGTTGTGACGGCATTCCGTGGTTTTGGGTTGTAGGTCAAAACTGCGTCAAGATTTTGTTCATGATTGACTGTATGGCATGAACTGCTGAATTGATTCTTATAATGGAAATTCCAGGTTTCATTGCGAATGCTTCATCTGTGGATGCTTTTCTAAAGAAGCATGTCTTATATTTCTTAAGATGTAATTATTTCTGTTTATTTACAGGTGGATTGGTGATTGGACAGACGGTCTTCTCACAACTGTCATCGTTCATCTGCTAGTCAAAGTTCTGCCTGGTAATATTATCTGAAGTTTTAAGACTGCAGATCCACACGTTCTTGCTTTTCATTCTCAAGCACAATATGTGATATTTGGAAACTGCACGTTTTGTTTTCCGCACAATACGCAGTGTTCCTTATTAAATCTGGAAAATTGTCTTATCTATCCATACTTGTCATTCTTGCAATAGTTTGGATTGGATTGTCCAGGTATTCCTTGGCACTCTTGGGATGAGCGTATTGTTGAAGGACAGTATTTTCCTCCCTTGCGTCTCTCTCTTTAAATTTATTCTTAAAACAGACAGATTAATAAAATTGGATAATGGCAGAAATTCTAGACTATCATTAGCTGTTAGTCTGAATTCTTTTGAATCGTGAAGTGTGTAGATTCAGTGGTGCTAGCAGAACTTAGGACAAAGTATTAAATTAAAATGTAGAGTTTATACAAGTATTTTGATGACATTTTTATAGATTTACATTTACAAAAATCTATCGCTGCTGTCCTTCTGAAACTTTGTATCTCCATATTTTGTGATTTTTTTTGTTGTTGCCGTAAATCATTATTATTAGTCACTCATTATGTTTTCTTTGGGTTTTGTAAAATATCTAACCAATAAAAGGAATTAAAAAGTGCTTGTCAACACAGTTTTTAATCATTTAAAAGTACAGTTTTTTCCTGAAAAAAAACAGCAAGGACAGGGACGATATACAATATTAATAAATATTATTATATATTTAATTTGCAACAGGCATACTGTCAGGTAATTGACTTATAATTGATATTGCTCAACCCAATCCCACAGGAACTTTCTACTATTTAATGAAGCGGCTAATTCGTATAATTGTGTTCAACGTAAACTTTTACAAAAAACATTTTTATTCGAAAAAATTTAATAATGAAGCTCTACCACTAAACCTAACCGTGACTGGCGCAAAAGTACTAAAACATACGAGTGTGGGAATTTCATGCAAATTATCCGCCTCGTAAAATAGTTATAAATTGCAATGAGATTGTTTATACAGATGTTATTTTGTGTACTTCGGTTTCAAAAGATGAGTTTGGTAGGACTTGTTACATAACTGTGTGTCTGTGCATGTGGCGCATTGTACCAGACGTGGCTTTAAGGGGACAAATATTTCTTTTGTGCCCATTGCAGGATGTCCAGTAGACACACAGGTGTTGTGCACCTGCCCTCTGAGACGACATTCCTTCCCTCCCGCAGAAACTCGTGACGCAGTCTCGTGTTAGTCCGGCGGGGCCGCGCTCAGGAAAACTATGGTATGGTTTCCTGGAATGTTTGTCTCCAGGCAACGTGGACATATACGGTCCTTACATTTCTAACATTCATTCTACAACCTTAAACTAAAGCAATGGGCCAGTTAAGGGCTTGCGTTACAGTGAATCTATTACAATTTATTGTGTTCTACACACCATAAGGCTTACCATGGTAAAATCACTGTAATGCATAATCGTGTTGATTCTGGTGAAAGCGGCAATATGATACAAGACACCTAGCGACAGCAAATCTTTAAAATCACTGTGAGGTGGATTTCGGATTCGGGGCATTAATATTGAATTTAACTGGTGTGCAGTCACAGGCGTATGTAAAGTATATTGACTGTGTTACAATGACTTTGAATGTGGTTCATTCCATCAGATTTGAGAGTTCAAACTGTCCGCATGATTCAGAGCAAGACTGTTAGTGTGTTCAGTCTGAGTTTGGAGGTCTGCGGTATGTTTACACTCAATACAGCTGTGTGACTTATGAGAAAATTAATGTGGGTGTAATGTCAATACATCTGAACAAACAGACCATTACACATAAATACTGTATATGAGAAAAAGAAAGCGGGCAGGTCTCGTACGTATAATATACGAAAGTGACAATTAAAGAAGTTTGAATACATTTCATTATAGTGTGGAACAAAATATCAAACCAATGTTGCGAGAGCTTTTCTTACGATTCTCTTTCAGAGCTTTTGCAGACGTTTTTTGTATGTCATCTTTGAAAGTGGTTTTTAGTGGAAGTCATTTCTCCTCAGATTCAGACAGGTGTCCTGCAGAGTAACCGCAGGTGTAGTTCAGCACATTAACTATAGACATGTTCTCAACGGTGTCATATTTGAAGCCACAAAGTGTCTCTCCTTCAGTAGTCACATTGAGCAAGGAATCGTCCAGAAAATAAAGGAGTCCACTTCAGTTGTGCCTTTAAGCAGCATTTCTGCATGTATTTCTACACGTAGGTTTCAGTCCACTGTCTGAAACAGAAACGATCCACAGGAATGACATAAAGTCACACGACAGCAATGCGAAAGACAGAGAACGTAGAGACGCATGAAAGTTGTGAGAAAATCAGGCTTATTGCACACACTAAAATACATGTAAAACATCAGTATTGTGTTGTTTAAACATGAACTTGTTTTCTATGCAGTATTCAAGATCTTCAAACATTGCATATTTTGTTTTCAATTTTCTGCAAATACATTGATATAAAACAATATATTCCTTTGGAATTCGGGGGAATTGTTGTCAATAATTCACTGAATGAAACCAAAATGATCATTATACTGCTGGATTTTTCTTAATGGCAATAATGTGTGGTTTATTATTGTGTTAACTTATGCAATAAGATATCAGGACTGTTTACCCAAAAATAAAAATTCTGTTGTCATTCATCATCATGTCATTTAAAACCTGTGTGTGACACTTTCTTCTGTGAAACTCAAAAAGATATTTTGAGAAATGTCTCAAATGTTTGTGTTCATACAATGGAAGTCAATGGGGTTCAGTGTTGTTTGGTTACCAACATTCTTCAAAACATCTTCTTTTGTGTTGTGCAGAAGAAAGAAAGTCATACAGGTTTAAAAATGACGTGAATTTTATTTTTTATTTTTGGGTGAACTGTCTCTTTAAGTGTGACACCTCTCCAAAAACTTTGGGGGCATCACTTATGTGAACGATTTCAATATTAGTTTGCATAATTTCTTGTTACCTTGTGGAATGTAAGACAACACTATAATAATCTAATTTGCGTGCGCATTGCAAAATAGATTTTTCAGTTTTTCTATGAATATTAACCTTTGATTCATGATGTCCTCCACGATAGATAGACCTTTAAAATCATTTATTGTATTTATATTTAAAGTACCTATGACTGTTAAAACACATTATAAATTAATAATGTGTTCAAAATACATTGCAATAGGTCTATCTGAAACATGCAGAATATCTGCGCATTTGCCGGGAAATAGTATCGCTGAGCTCATCACTTTGCAGAAACTTCATCCAATAAAACAATTTATGAGTTGTGCTGATGTGCAGCTGGCTGCTCCATCACTAATGGTTTTTAAATGTGCTCCTTCTGTGCAGAACGGCCCGTGATTTACGCCTCGACTTACCTTTCACCTCAGCTACAGCACGCCGCTCCACATTTTCCCCCATCGCACGCGGCCACGCAGTGGAGCCAAATCTGTGCTACTGTTTCTGATTTTATTGCTATCTTTGGCGAGACGAGTCTCACTCACAGGTGCCAGTGGAGATTCACGGTTATCGAGACTGGATCATATCTGATCATATCTGACAGGTTTTTGCATCACAGTGGGCACCAACGCAATGTCTTTTGTGCCCACCCAGGCAGAGTCTGATTTCTTTTCAACCTGCCACAGAGTTTTTATTAGTCGTAACCGGTGTGGGCAATGACATCAACATCATTGGGCTCTTATCAAACGTCTTCATGCGCTTTAACCGCTGTGATAATATAAAAGAGTCCCTCTGTACGGCCGCATACTGGGTAGAAATTTGAGTTATATGCGATTCACTTCAATCAACGTTCAACGGCAGAAGGCGGCTATTTTACACAAATGAATCGCAAACGGTGCGTGAAATCCCCTGACGTTTGCTCCGCTCTAGTAAAGGTTGTCGAGCGAGTACAAAGAGTTTCAGGAGGACTGATGAACTCGGCGATAGCGCTGCGCAAGCTCGCAAAGGATAAACAAACAACTATTAGCAAAGCAAAGCTTTCGATTGTCAGCGTAACTGCTTTTGAGATTCGTTGTTCTCTCTTCATGTCATGTTTCCGTGAGAGTTTGAGGTCTTATCACGTCTGACACCGAGGGATCAAACGCACGAGTCCAAACAGACCCAATTATGCTGAAGCCTGCTCGATGTTGGCGATTGTCTATATATAGTGTCTGTGGTGAGGAGGTCATGTCAGGTCTCTTTGATGTTCACCTGTTAGCGATAATCTTTTGTCACGGTCTTGCACGGTTTAGCTACTTATCTCTGTGATTTCAATGGTTGTGCCAGTATCATTGTTTTCTGTCATGTGCGTGCTGGTGGGCCAACAAGTCATCTCAACTGGGTCAACTAGCATGACCAGTAAAGTCATATAGGTTAAGTTCTGATGAATAGCTGGTTTAAGTTGGTTTACCATCTTCACTAAGTCGTGATCAGTCTGGAATTTCATGCTGTGATAATTTTGTCTCCAGCAGAGTCTAATGGCTGGCAGTGAGGTGGACTTCTCAAACCTCATGTTCCAATGCTAATGTCATCCCGGAGGTATGTTAAATCCTGCTCCTAACTCCCAGGCTTTGGAGGACTTTAACACCACAAGTCTCTAATTGAAACATTATGTATGAAGGTGAGGTTTAGGTGAGACCCAGAGGAACATTTTATTGCTCAGAGATTGCTCTTCCATAGCTCAGGAGATTTGATGGAGTTCCCGGTTGTGTTTTATTTAAGTATCAACTTGGTCTCAAATGTTTGCTTATATAGGAGAAATTAAAACAAACGAGACAATTGTATGTAAAATGAGTGTAAATTGTAGAGGTAAAATAATTTGGATTTGGTTAAATTTGATGAGAAATGTTTGAGTTCATATTGAGATCTTCAATAACATTGACTTTTTATTGCAGACTTGACAAATCTGAGCTCAGTTTGAGACATTGTTGACATCTTTAATGGAGACATTTGGGAGATTTCTGACTCTTTTAAGCAAAAGTTTCTTATCTGGCCTTTGTTTGATCGCATTGATGTTAAAGATAAATAATTTGGCATTAAAGAGATCTGATCCATGATTTTTTGTTTTTTGGGAAATCAAGTTATATTCTCTAAAATCAAGTCTTTAAAGTCATTTTATTTAGAGAATTTTACAGGTTGTATTGACGAAATCCAATTTAAAGTTACGTGTATAATGGTGGGTTCACACCAAACGCAAAGCATCGGTTTCCTCGCTCTGTATTGCTCTCATGATTACTTGGTTTTATTTGCGAAAAACTCGTGCGACAGGGCTTTTCTTCACGCGTCCGGACGTGTCAAACCAGATGTCACTGAGCTCTTTGTGCGGATATCCCGCTCGAGTTGAAATTTGTCAACTTGCGCGGAGGACGCGATTGAGGTGAACACAGGGCAAGACTTTAGAAAAACAGCCCTAAAGATGTTTATATGTCGAAATCTAAACATTGTTGTTTGTGCAGTTTATACAGCATGTGCTGAACAAAAGCTCAAACTGAGATCGCTCATCTCTGCAGCTCCGTATGAGGAATCTGTCAGTAAATCCAGGTCAGCCGTGGCTTTGGCAGAGCAGCCCGTGTGCTTGGCTCAAACATCAGCAGGCAAAAAAACGCCTGCAATGCTTTCCCTGTGCTGAACCATTGCCTGGCTATACAATCTATTCATTTAGATCCATCTGTAATGTGTTGCTGCTCACCTGCTTGATTTGGACTGTTACGTGTGCTTGTGTTTAAATGTTAGAGGACTGAACAAAGAGAAGGAAATAGAAATGTAAAGCGAGCGCTCTCAAGTTACCGGGATTGAATAGATCTGCTCTGCTGGCTGTCGCCCGGCCGCTGTCATGGATCTAGTTGTGTTGATGTGAATTCTGGAGTAAAAGCAGCTGACTGCATTGACCACAGCGGTGTTCTGGACTGCCAAAGCCAAGACCTACAGCTTCAGGGCAAACTGGAGAGATATATAACTTATTGACTGTACACAGCAACCCCAAAAAGAATTTAAAGGGATGGGTTACCCAAAATCATCATTTATTCACCCTCACGTAATTTTAAAACACAAAAGAAGATATGTTGAGAAATGTCCCTGTGGTTTTGTGTCCATATAATGGAAGTCAAGGGGGGGGTCAGTGTTGTTTGGTTTCCAGCGTTTTTCTAAATATCTCTTTTGTGTACTGCAGAAGAAAGAAAGTCATACAGGTTTAGAGATCTTTATGTAGACATCTATAATTTGAAACCTTCGTAAGATTTGTGGTTTATAGAGTCTCTAGAGACGACACCGCTACTACTTTGCGACATAAACTTTTATTTTATTTATATAAGGTGTTCATATATTATTGCTTTACTGTAGATTGAAGATAAGATATCTATTCTATGTGGATCTTTTCTAGCTTATTCTCATAGTTTCTATTTTTTGTGCCATTTTTGGGTTCAGGGAGTTTAGTTCAGGAGCATCTGTGGACTGAATTTGACCCAGCACAAAGGTTCATTGAGGTAATACAGGGACATCACACACGCGGACATCACACACACGCACACACACACGCACACGCGCACACACACACACACACACACACACACACACACAGGCCACATCTTTCCAAGGTCTCCTAAAAAAATGTCCTCAGATGGTCCCTGATCTTGGAGTGGGCTGGTAGATTCACACACCTGCCAGGTCTTTCTCTGCTCAATACAGCAGACATTCAGAAATATACTCCAGTCAAGAATCTTTTGCACTTGTTTTAGTGTGAATTTATTATTCGGCTCTGGTTTTATGTTGCTTCAGTAATGTTATATACCATTTTGCAAGACGTAAACAACACCGGTCCAAAAGCACTTTCTGTTTTAATTTTTTAAAAACACAACCAACAGCTGAATCAAAATGTAAAAACTAATGTTTCTTTTAGCTTTTGAAAAGTAGTACTGTAGTTGCCAATGTCACTTTGTAAAGAATGCAAACAGAACGGCAAAAGCATTGAGCAGTTTTGTTTGAACTAACAACGTTACCACAAGTGACCCTGAACTACAAAGTAGCAAAATGCTACACATGTGATGTTTTATCATCAAGTACTCTTTGACGTCACTATTTTCACTGCTTTTTTCTTGTTTACACTAAGACAATAATAAAGTTTTTAAAAACTTTGTTAAAACCCAAAAAGTTTGTTAGGAATAGTTTCCCCAAAAGTTATTTTATCCAAAAATTCTGTCATCATTTACTCATCCTCTTGTCATATCAAACCTGTATGACTTTCTGTCTTCAACAAAATGTATGCCACAAAACCAATGGAAGTCAATGGGTACTGACATTGTTCGGTTACTGACGTTCCTTAAAATATCTTCTTTTGTGTTCTGAAGAAGAATCATCAGGTTTGAAATGACAAGAGGTTGAGTAAATGATGACAGAATTTTCATTTTTGAGTTAACTATGTTAAGAAACTGTCATAGTATTATAATGCAAGACATTAGCACTATACTTTTACTGCCCTGCACACAGAGGGAATTTCTTCTAGTCTTAGAAGTTTGCGAGATACTCATATTCTGATGCTATTTAATACATGTGTGCGAGTCCTTCTTACTCAACTGGGTGGTCTGAACTGTTTATAAAGAAATGTTCCTGTATTCATATAACTCCAGCACACACACACACTGCGAGAGGCCGAGCTATCAGCACGATTATTGCTATCACAATGAAGACCAAATGTTATAATGAACAGGTTACAGATGCATGTGCATCTCCGTGTGTGCTGAGAAATCTCGATAAGAGCTTCAGGCTTTGTTACAAAAGGAGTTGTTGTGAAAACCGTCGCTTTAATGAAGAACAACGCGATGGCAATATTTTTTACTGCCTTTACTTTCTTTGGCGGCTTGTGTGTTTTGCACTGGCCGTGTGCCTGAGATGGCTTTAAACCGTATGTTTAACATTAGCCTGCTAAAGTGTGTGTAGAATAGGCCGATAACAGGCCAGGTATTTATTTACAGCTTATCCGAGACAAAGCCTGTGTTTGAATAGCATTTTGTCGTACTACGGTACACTTTCTGCAGTGTGCTGTGTGTGTTACTGTTTGCATTTTGCAAATTCTCGGTACACTTTTGATGAACAATTATGTGCTTTAAAACCGCAAGTATATTGTATCCCACAATGCAATGCAACTGATTGTGTGTCTCTAGTGCGTTGAATAAGCGGTAGTTAAATCTGCTGTGATTATTTATTTAAATTAAGTAATGTTTTGTAGCATATCCGCACACAGAAAAAGAAATATCTTATCAGATATGAGCAGACTCCAGCAGAATAACGTTGTATTTGCCGCACAGGTGGCGTGCTGTGATGCTCATATAACCTCCAGATGTGTAAATGAAAGCGATTATGAGTTTGTTGAACTCTTCAGTAACAAGCTAAATGCTATTTTGCTTGTAGTGATATTTCCATGTCACATTATAAAGTGTTTGCTTGAGTTGAGATGTTAACAGATCATTGCTCTCTATTTTCACAGCAGATTTTCTTTAGCAACACTTTTCTTGCATCTAATATTATCTTATTCGTCCGTTTCTGTACGATTTGCTTTCTCGCCAGTGACGTTAGGTTTAGGGGCTTCAGTATCGCTTTTTTCTAATAATCCTCAATTTTTGCATGATTCACATTGTACAAATTCATACGAATTAGCCACCTTGTACAATAGTTATGAATTACTGTGAGATCAGGTTGAATTTGAACTATAAATTTTACAAACACCTGTTCAAAAGACTGTTGGCGCTACATTTGGTAATACATTTATGAAACCTCAACATAACTTAGACACGTATAGAATAGTGTGCGTTTAGTCGGTTGTTATTGCAAAATAAATCCTGACGGGAAGGTGTCTTGTATCACCATGAAGGACGTGCAATAACCACCGACTGGATGTACACGGTTCTGCATATTACACGGCTATTTGCCACATAAGTAAATAATTATATTTAAAATATTGATTTGTGTGTACATTGTTGATGGTAAAGAGAAACTACATTCTTATTTGCTTAATTCAAAGCAGCTTTTCCAGACCTGCCCTGTTTATTCACAATGAGCAGACCTACTGGCATGTCATGCTGTACATACGCAAACCATGACACGATTTAATACATAATGTCAGATTTGATCATAAAGCACGTCTGATTTGAGTTTGAACACATAAACAGCTTCACACGGCTCTTAAGTGCAAATATAAACAGTTGACAATCACTCTGAGAGCCGTGAGCTCGGTTGTGAAATCTTTGAATGGAACAAAACGTTCCTGGCGTATCTTACCACGAACCGACTGCAGATCTCCGCTGTACTCCTGATGTTTCAGAGATTATGACTGTATTCATCTAACCACTGATGTACAGTGAAAGATTGCTGTCAGCTTGGACAGGTAGATGTTCGTAAACAGTAAGACGGCCTTCCTTTAGCCTGAAGTTAGATTTTCACTGACATGCTTTCTCTCAGACTCGTATAATTCCTCCATTGTGTTCTTCAGAGGGGCCGAAGCATTTACACGGCTCCTAGCTCGGTCTATCCTGCTGGGGGAAACAATACCGTGTTGTTGTTGGGTACTTCACCGCTTTATTTCAAAGGTCTACTTAAATTGGAATTTTACCCGAAAGGGAGCGAAACAAACCACCGTCTGCATGGAAATGGCTGGAGGTGTAATAGAGATTAAATTAGATTGGTCTCTAAACCTCGGAGCTCCATAAATCTGTTCATGGGAATTCCCCAGAGAAACCTGATCTCACGGTTATTTTGTATGAATTCGTATAATGTGAATCGTATGATTTTTAAAAAGCAATAATGAAGCCCCACCCCAAACCTATAACCTTCACCGGCACGAAAGCTGATCGCACTAAAATTTGACAGAGAATGTACAAATTTGTACAAGTTAGCCGCCTCGTAAAATTGTTATACATAACCGTATGAATTCGTACGATTTAAAAAAAAAAGCAATAATAAAGCCCCACCCTTAAACCTAACCATGACTGGTATGAAAGCAGATCGTACAGAAATGTACGATGTAGATCGTACGAATTCGTACAAATTTGCCACTTTGTAAAATAGTTACAAATCGCGGTGTTGGAGGAAAATGTTTTAATTATGAACATTAGTCCTGATAAATTTTTTTTAGAATTTATAGCCATTAATGAAAGGAAATAGTCCTAATAGTCCTATATGTAATTTTCTAAAGAATAGTTGCTACAAGCTAACTTCAAAACAGTTTATATAGCATTTATGAATTTTAGTACATTAATTGTCATAATTAGTTCATTGTTCAAGTATTAATTGTTCAAATAATATTGTTAATATTTATTAATGCATTTTTTAAAGTAAACATTAGTTAACGGACATTAGAAAACAATGAACAATTGTTAACTAACTAACATTAACAAATGTCAATAAATGTTGTAAAAATATTTTCATAGCTGCTGCATTTGCATGTTTTTTTTTTAAATTGCACCTCCATAAATCTCTATTTCTTCACAAGTTGTTGTTTTACTTGCATTGCCTTGCATACACATACACATGTACATACGTGTGCGTGTGTGTGTGTGTGTGTGTGTGTGTGCGTGTGTGTGCGTGTGTGTGCGTGTGTGTGCGTGTGTGTGTGTGTGTGTGTGTGTGCTTTCGCAGCGTGCTGCACGTCCGTGTTGCGTCTAGACAGGTGTGCAAAACTCCGATGGAGGACGCTCCTCCTCTAAGCACGTCTCTTCTGTCAATCATCTCGGAGGGATTCGGCGCAGGGCCGGTCTGTGCTCGAATATGCTCAAGCTTTCAATCGACGCCGCGGCGCTCGCAGTGCGGAAGAGCACGTCAGCAGACAGATAAGCCATCTTACAGCAACAGAAGAGCTTCGAGCAGGTGGAGCACTCGAGCCTGATGTGCAGATTAGTCCCGTGAGGTAACAGACGTCCCTGAAAGGGGGGATTGATAAAGGCCGGAGAGCAGGTAATGGGGTGAGCACCATCCATCAAGTTGTAAAAAGCCTCTCAGGAAGAAGAGGGAGGGGGGTGGACTGTTTTTGTTTTTTATGAGGGCTGGTTAGAGGTTGTTTCTGATGTGGAGATAGACCAGTGAGGGTAAGTGCATTCATGGTTCCCGTACGCCATATTTCACGACGCGAGGGGCTACGTCAACAGTCCTGAACTTTGACCTCTCACCTGGAAACGTGACCTTTGTGAGAGTATAACTTGTCCAAATATTAGGCCGTCGGAATAACGAGCATTTTTGAACATCTGGTCGCTATATTAGTGTAACACTTTTTTTTAGCAAAACAAAAATGTTAGCCTACTTCGCAGCAAGGCTTAAAGGTGTTTCTTGGTTGGAAATTTTAATAATTTTAGTTTAATTATTACAAACATGAATAAAAAAACATGGTTACTATACACGTGCCCAGCTCGAAGACTTCTGGTTTGTTGATTGTTCTGGCTAGTGGCTGATAATATAACTATTCATATTTATTCATATTTAATTTGATAATAACTATATTAACTTAACAATTTGTTAAATTTTATTGTAATTAAATTTGATCAACAATTTGTTGAATGGGTCGTGTTACTTTGTCGAATTTAAGTAATGGTTCTTCTTCTGGTAACCCAAAATAATACTGACTAGCTTGCTACCTAATGTCATTTATTTAAAAACATAATGGCTTTGTTTCTCTGTACAGAGCTTCTCATTGTATTGAGAAGTAAGTGTTAGCGGTGTCAAATCTGGAGCCTCGGGAGAATGACATATGATGGGCTGATGGTACCACAGACTCGAACCCTTCGCTGGTGCCAAAGCAGTGATGTCAAAACAAGAGGGATAGTTCACCCCAAAACCTTTGGTCTACATTCACTCATTTAATCCATTGCAAACCAAATATCTTCTGCAGAACAAAGAAAGTTGTACAGATTTAAATTGACAAGAGTTTTGGGGTGAACTAACAGGATAAACCCTGAACCTTTAATCCAGACAAATTAGGATCTCTGGAGATTGAGAGTTTAACCTAAAGCCCCAATTTTACTACACTGATAAAATGTCTGGGTTGTCTTAACCCGTGGTTGGGTAAAATGTGGACAAACCCAACAGTTGTGTTAAAATGAACCCATGCTGGGTCATTTTGCAAAAGGATCCCTACTAGATTTCATAATTTATACAAAATATCTAAATCATTTCCAGCTAATATTAAAGTCTCGGATTCAGAAGTGCATGCCAACTGTTGCGTTCTCCTCAGACATGATGACTGTTTAGGGAAGTGTTGTGAATGTCATATTTGGCACTTACCACAGCACCATGAAAGTTGTCATAATGACACAATACATTGCATTAAATAAATAAACCGTAAGCTAATGATGACAGCTGAATGCTAGAGGAAACGAATGGAAAGGTTTATTGCTATATCCTATACTTAACAGCAGTGAGATGATGGAGAAACTTCTCTCTCCTCAGCCTGGTCATCCTGAATGTCTTCACAGAGGTCCTCTGTGTCATGCATAAAGACACGTCCACAGTCTCAAGCTTGAACGAAACCAAATGTTTACAGGATGTGCATTGTTATTTTTCAGAAATTTATTAATATTAATGATTTAATTTTGTAATATTGTGTTTTACACAGTACATACATACAATATCCTCTCTCACGTCCCGTAGGCCATTAATACATCTTTCCTAACTAAAACAATGTCTTTATTCAGACCGGTGTGGAAAGGAACTCCTTTAAAGACCACACAGAGTTTTCAGTGCCTGCTGAGGGCCTGTTGGCGTCAGTTCGACCCGCGACGGCAACCGATCCATTATTATCTCTCGCGCTATGACAGGTTGTAATCTCTCGGCTTACAGAAAGGAAATGCTTCACTGACTGAGATGCCCTTCGGCGAATCGCAGAAAACAATACATCACTTGACTCGCGTTCTGTACCCCCTCCCAACCCCACCCGCGTGTCTGTCATGGCCCTCGTACACAGAGATATTACTGACAATAGGGGCGGAGGACAATGGTGTCCTGTGTGAGGTGTGTTGGTACAGATGCCGGTGAGGTGTGAAGCCGATAAAGACGGGTGAAGATGATCTTCACTGTTAAAGAACGAACTCGGTGTGTTTCTGAGGCCTGTGCCATCTTAGAGTGAATATATTGTGTATACAGTATGTACTATGATTCATTTGTATTTTGTTAATGTTTCTTCCTGTCACAATAGAGGAACACGGGCTTTCACAGGAACTGGAGTTTGTCAGTAGATGTTGTATGATGCTTTTAAAGGAAAGGGCGAAAGATCTTACTGTTCAGATCTTTGTCACTTCCCTTGTAGTTTCCTGTGCTCGAATGAATTTAGATACAGATTCATTGTAAAATGACGGAAGATGGTGGGAATTGCCTCATATCCTGACGCTCGTGAATAGAATGAGAACATTATTCACGAAAGATACGTTGATCTCATCTGATGCACGCTCATCGCCAATCTGACGGCCAAACTTCCTGCTGCAAATTTGATGCTGTCATTTACTTTTATACTTTTAAGATGTTTGTTTGCGTAACAGGACACATGAGATTTAAAAATAGCTACGAGGTTATTTCTCCTTGACATCAGGGAGGTTAAATGTAGAACAAATGGAAAGTTTTGCTTAAGTCTCGTCTGCGTCTCAGCCAGAAATCTCATGTGTCTATTAGAATTTGAGATCTCAACAATGTCTGAGTTTAGATTTGCCAAGTTTGCAATCGAATGTCGATATTATTGAAGATCTCAATATGAACTCAAATATTTCTCAAAAATATTCCTCTACAATCTACATTCATTTGACACTTTCATACTCTTCATGCGTTTCAACAATTGTCTCATTTGTTCCCAATTTTAGGAGAATTGATACAAAAATGAGAGCTATGAAAGAGAAATTTTTGAGCCACATGAAAAAATCAGGTGTGTAATTCATCGTCCGCACGAGCGATTTCTGAAATCCTGGATTAGCACAGGGATTTCATGACTTCTGACTTAATTACACCCCAACAACCGACAATAACACCCTAGCAACCATCACGATTCATCATACATCGACACTCATATTGTTTTCAGTATGTTACTTTTTTGTAACAGTGTTTAACGCTGTCAGATGTGTGTAACCTTTATTAAAGTTTCTGCTGAAATCGTATCATTTATCATGTTGGTTATGTAAGCGTGTTTATATTAGATTTCAGCTTCACAAGTGAGTTTATATTATGTTATAGCTCAACGTGTAATGTTTACTGTGATATATTTATTTCTGAACCGCCGAGCTTCAGGACAGATTCATAACTGCACATTTATTTATATACAGCGGTCACGTTTCTGTCATACAGACTGAGATAATGCAGAACTTCAGAAGCAATGAATTTCTTATATCTTGTATTACAGTAAATGTGGAAAATGTTATATGAACGTATACGGTATGTGCCCAAAAGTGGATATATATATATGCGGTATTTACTTTTAAGAACCCCTCGGGTTAGATTAAATCATCAAACTATTTTAAGGTAAAATTTTAAGGTATTTATAGGCCAATTTATTGGACAATATAGGACATTGTTTTTAAAATGGTAACAGGGAATATGAATTTTATTCTAATAAAAAAATAAAAACTTTATAATTTTTTTATATTTTGTTGATTGTTTCTTGTAGTAATATTATGCAGCCATTCTCTTGGTTCTTCATATTTAGACTCCAAGTACAGCTATATGGAACATAAATACAACGTTTTAAATACATCTTTAATAATGCATTTAAATAAAGAGTTTCAAATTTGGCCACTATAATTTAGTGTAATATTGTATATGTAATATAGTATACCGAATATGTCAAAGAATGCTGTTTAATCAGCAAAATACTATGATACAAGCATGAATTTACTTTTTAACTTTTTTACCATAGTACCATGTAAACAGCATCTGCTAAATGTCTGGAGTCAAGACTGTGTGTGTTGTGTATTTCTTGACCTTGTGTCTTAGGGGTTAAGGTGGCTGTGTCTCGCCTGCGGGGTCGCTGTTTTTCTCCCTAGTTACTGTTACCGTATTCTCCTCTATAATCACACAGGAAGGTACCTGGCGACCGGCTCCAGACACACAGCGTGGTTTCCACGGACATGACCTTCCCCTCAGCAGGGGTCAGAGGACAAGTGTCATGCAGGAAAACACTTTCTGGTGAGACTGACACACACACACACACACACACACACACACGTCATTATTATTATCAGTGGATGATGTAATGCAGTAAATTCTTACAAAAAGCTCAATCTGTAATCTCGCCTTTGGTATATTTACATTTTAGAAGAGTGAAAAGACAAAACTGAAACCAAATTGAGAGCTCTGTTATGTCTCATGAGCTATAAGGAGTCCTGGGTGTATGTTTGTGAGGTCAGTTAGTGCCAATGGACCATTAATCTGTTGAGAGAGAGAGAGAGAGAGAGAGAGAGAGAGAGACACGCTAATCTGCTTTACTGTATCAGCCTGTCCGAGCAGGACCAGGACACGGCCTGCCTCCACCGGCCACCACACACACACACACACACACACACACACACACACACACATTTATCATGTTAATGTACACATAAACAAATGCACACTTCATTACCAACACACACAATTGAAATGCATGTGATTGCAAAAACTTCGTCTAAATGGGGACATGCTGTACCATAGACTTTATATGATTTATTATGATCTTATTATTATGATTATAGATTAACCCCAATGCACACAGAGTATATTTCTGAATGGTTCTGCAAATGTAGGACTGATTGTAGATATACACACACAACTATTCTCTAAGCAACTTTTTCATTTAGGTCTTTATTATCCAATGAGTGTTTGTGAACCGCCAGAATGTTGAAGAACACTGTGCATCAATGAAGGGAAAGATGCGTTCACCTTTTTAAATTATTGCATTAATTTGCTTCAAGATTTACAATTCTCCTTTCTGAAAATCTCTTTAGCTGGTCCTGGAAACCTCATCAGTCCACCTTAAATGAAGACCCGCCTCTCTTGCTCTGATACACCCCATCTGTACGGTGTCACACTGCCATCTACAGACCGAGACTGTGTATGGCAGGCAAAGAATTTGTTAAGGTTGACCGCAGAAGTTGTTTCCAAGACGTCAATAATAGTATTTCTGGGTTTTTTCATTATTAGTCTAGTTGTTATATTTTCATAACATCAGATCTTGTTGTGTAATGTTGGGTTGTCAAAGCATGTAGGGGTTTACTAAAACTCAAGTGATTTTTAATGTCATCTCCACTAGGGGCCTCTCGGGTCTTCTTCACGATTGCAGGTCCTGACGCAGCTGCACAGCGTCCTGAACATCGAGATGCTCAGTTCCAGGAAGAGAAAATACATTATGATTAATCTGCATTCAGTAGCCTTGTAGGAAGAGTCAGAATGTCACGTGTTCAAAGCATGTAGCACAGCGTTAAAGAAAGTTCATCCAAAAATATGTTCTTTTTGTCACCCTCATGTGAGTTGAAACCTGTATATGACTCTTTCTACAGTAAAACACAAAAGAAGATATTTTGAGAAATGGTTTTGCGGTCATTCAATGAAAGCCGAAGTTGTTTGTATATTTCTCATTTCAGGTATCTTTACATATTGTTGAGATCTCGACTGAAACTCTAGCGAGACACAAATGTGAGTCTTTTTCTTATTCTCTGTAAATCTGTAGTTCCTCCAAAATGTTAGCTCTGTGCTGTAAAGAGAAATAACTGGGATGTTACCACAGAAAGATCTAATTTGTGATGTTTCTGTCCTACAGCACAGCCAACACAAGGACGGGGCAGAATTATTTACATAACGTGTCGAAAGCACGCTGCATGCTTTCAAGTCTGGACGTCGAGGAAACGGTCACATGAGCGGAACTGAAGAGACCGCGCTGAGCGAGGAGCAAGCGCTTCTGTCTTTGAAGCTCCTGTGATGATAAAAGAGGAGATACAATCAGGTAAAAGAATGAGAGGAAAACCCATGACAATGAGGAGATATCTGCTCAGAGATTAGAGAAGAAACACGGTTCATTTAAATATGAGATACGCCAGTGCCCGTTCACCATCCGGGTTCAGACACACACACACACACACACACACACACACGTCTGCAGGTTTTTACCAAAGTATGACCGGGATTATGAATCTGTCCAAACAGTGACCACAAATGTGTTTGAACACTTAAGCCGCACTTAAAAAGTGTTAATGCATTAGATAAAAATAGAAAAGCGAATTAAGTTCACTTGTGTGATTTAATGCAGTGACGTGCAACATTTAAAGCGTAAAGCAGTTTTTCCGTGTAGGGATACTGTAGAAACAACACGACGAATCCCATGTGAGGGGACACGCGGTGTATGTATGTAGAATAAAAACATAACGCTTTATTATGTACGGTTTTTATACACCTCTGAAGACTTAGTTATGTATATTATATTGCATTTCTGTCAATAGATATCACACAAAGCACCTTTAACATAATGAAAGTCAGGTATAACCCATTCAATTAAAACAAGTGGTTTAAAAAAGTCTTAAAAGGTCTCTCCACATGTTCTCGAAATGAAGTCTTCAGGCACAACACGTCTCGAACGCTTCAAGAACCAGTTTCACCACAACAACAGCATCTGGAACTTGACAATGTGTTCTCGCTTTACAGTAATGATGTCTGCTTCTCTTAATAAAAAGGAAACATCATTTATATCCCAGAATCACACCACATAACATGTGCTATCAATGTCTCGCTTTCTATCTAGATTGCATGAAACAGATCCCCCTCATTTCCATCCGAGCGTGTCCTAATACCCCATAAACCAACAGACCACAAGTATGAAGTCTTTGACAGCTTCTCACAAGAGCCAAGATGGCAGAGACCGGAGAAGACGTGACGTCTGAGCGATAGGGTCTCGACGTGCTCCGAGTTTCGCAAGCCAGCGGTTGTTGGTGTGTTATCGTGACTTATTATTATGCAAGACTCGTAGATCGTCACAATGGTGTTCTCGTGAATTGCCCTGACGTTCATGTGTGCCGATGCCACATGTATTTGTCCCCACAGGCGGCGAGAGATGTGCCGACGTGATCCGTCACCAGACCCGACCGCAAAACGGCAAATTACAAACACACCTGACGTCGTGTGCCAGAACCCGAGGGTGCTGTTTGCAGTTTTTTACCTGGGCCTCGCACCAGCATTGCTGTATTTACTGACATACGCTTCTGGATTCTATCGAGTCTGAAGGAATGAAGGCCTGCAGCTGCAAAACTTTGATTTGAACATGAGAGATGCTTAAGTCTTCTTGACCTTTTCGAGTCAGTTATGTTTCATTTAAGCTTTCCTGTAGCTCAATGGTTCGAGCATGGCGCTAGCAACGCCAAGGTCATGGGTTTGATCCAAGGGTTGCACATATACCCAGAAACCAAATGTATAGTATAATGCAATGTAAGTCACTTTGGATAAAAGCGTCTGCCAAATGCATAAATGTAAATGTAAGTATCAACTTGTCACAGATGTCAAATACATGAATATGAAGATGTAGATTGTAAAGGTAAAATAATCTGGATTTGGGTAAATTTGATGGCAAATGTTTGGGTTCACATTGAGATCTTTTGATTGCAGACTTGACAAATCTGAGCTCAGTTTGAGACATTGTTGAGATCTCTTCTGAAACTAATGAAGACGTTCTTCTCAGAAATTTCTGAGACACCAATGAGACTTAAGCAAAAGTGCTCTCCATTTATTCTCATAGTAGAAGTAATTGAGACATTATTGAGATCTCATCTGTGATTTTTCTTTCCTACGAGTGTGAAGACAAACATTTATCTAGAATATAAAACAGTTTTTTGTTTTGTGCGTACTGTTTTTGTGTATTTTTTATTTTAACAACATTTCTGCACAATTTTCCTCTACTGTAACATCCTCTGCAGTACGTCTTTGAAGCAATGCCTGTTGGGAAAAGCGCCGTAGAAACCCAGAATCATTCCCCACATGTGGCTTCCCAGAGCACCAGCTGCAAGCCTCAAGATGTTGTTAAGGAGTGATGTGGCAGAGGAAAAGCCCACAACTGTGTTTGTCTGACCGCCGAGCTGTGAATCGAGTAGATTTGTCTACTGTAGGCACGAACAAAACTAGTCTCGCTGTTCTTCAACTCACTTTTGTCATTGCCTCTCTTGAGGACCTCTTTTCCTTCATCTGATATGTCGATTGACCACCCAAGAAAACAGATTCAGGATGAGAAGTCAGGAGAAGAGGTTTAGCGTCTACAGGAAGTCTAATTTCGTCTCTCTGTGATGTATATGCCTATTTTCTCTTTACATTGCTATACATCTACTAATCCATAAAGAGCTGTTCTCTTTAAAGAACCAGTAGGTTTGGGAAGTAAACCAAAATCACTTTCAGAGTATCTACAATCATATGGTTCAGAGGCGTCCATTGCATGTCTTTCCCCCGTGCATGTCGCATTCAGAATGCGGACGAGGGATGGGGGTTGAGGGTTCCACCGTTGTCACCACCTCCTTCTGTGTCCATTAGGGTGATAAGGGCTCCATTGAAGTCCTGCCAGAGGAAGATAATGGCGGCTCTGACAGAGCGGGGCCTCGGTGTGCCCGCAATGTTGCCCCCCATCCCCTTGCTCTTTATCTCAAACAGGCGCCCCGCGTTTGGACCGGTGCCTTTTATCACCTGCCAGAACCGACTGGAGGTCTGCAGGATTTGGGTCCGTATCCCGCCCGTTCCATCGTTGCCATTCAAAGCCCTTGAGATCAGTATGCTTGTCTCCTTGTGGGAAAACCACTAGGACCCCAAACGTGTTGTCCGAGAGGATGCGAAACTGTGTGTAAGAACATGCTCTTGTGAACAAGATGAGCCCTTTTTCCCCTCGCACACACACAAACGCTCACAACCCCGTGCGTGTTTCCCCCGAGTCAGCTGAGAGCACGCTTTTGATCCATCGTAGTGTTAACCGCGGCCTCGCTCGGTGGGTTGCGTTTCTATTGTGAGCCATTCTGGAGAATATTCACAGAGGCCCGCGTTCCCTTTAGGCAGCTCTGTTCGCAATATTCAGTATTTGAAGGATGCAGTTTTTAACCATCATTCTATTTACTACGTCCGTCATAAACCCACAAGAAAACAAGGAGGTCCATTGCGTTTAAACAAAAGATTTGGCATGTGCTTTTGTCTTTGTTTCTTTCTGTGTAGTTTCAAGAGAAATACGCCGTTTGGCACCTTTTCCATCTAAAGTCGTAATGTGAGTCAAACTTCAAGTCGATGACTTCATCAACCAGGTAACTATTTGTCTTACGAAGCTCCAAATTTGATGTGCATTTATAAGAAAAGACATTTGTATATCTCACATTGATGTCCTCCATTGATGTGGAGATGGATATAAAAGAGAAAGTGGACGAATTCTGACCTAGTTTCAGTTCTGCCAACTCAACAGCCTGTGGTTTGGTTTTATTTGGTATTGTAAGTGAGTGTAAGTAATTCTGTATGGCTCCAGGGTCCCTGTGCCAAATTCATAAGCACTGAGCCATGTACACGCTGGGGATTTTTGGTGCTGTTTTTAATAGATAAAATAAATAACTTTTGGGAGCAGGACCATAGCATTTATCTGTCTGTGTATTGTTTTTAACAGGTGGCAGATTTCCTACATCAGTTACAGATGAAGAGATCAAACCCAAAAGCGCCGGTCCATCCAAGTGTGCACACTTTGACAACAGTTTGGAACAAATAATTCACTCGGACTCAACAAACTGGAGTCTCATACTGTAGATAGAGCTCATCTCCAAATCTCGGAGGTTTTTTTTCATGAACTGAAGAGAGTCAGTATACGGCTGGTTAACTGGATTAACTTTGCCGTGATGCCATCGCCCGGTAACCCACTGTTGGATTAGATGCAATTTTAAGAGGCTTGGAAATAGTGACAGTCCCACAGATGTTGTTTCAGAGATCTAGGTAAGAGATATGTGTGTCCCACAGGATACAGCCTGATGTCCTTTAGACAGAGCCAAAACTCTCTTTTGAAGAGCTGAGTCCAGGGAAGTGTTTTTTGCTCTCTCCCTCTCGCTCTGTCTTTCTCTTTCCCAAAAGCTTTAAATCCATCAGTGACAGAGATGGAGATGTTTTGAGAAATATTTTGTGGCACTGTAGGAAACGTCAGGGAAGCTTTAAAGGAATCGTTCACCAAAGTGGAAAAAATACCAAACCCTAACCAGTCTACAAATAATGAGAGTTGTAGATGAAAATTATTGAGAGTAAGTGATTTTTTGCAACCTGACGACTAGTCGCGAGACACGCAAGAACCAATGAGATTCAACATTATCAACTTGTCGCCATAGTTGAACTTAAATTATAAAAAAAAAATGTTAGGTTATTTCAACCCAGTGTTGGGACAAACATGGATAAACCCAACTGTTACGTTATAAATGAAACCATGCCACCCTTGGTTGATTGTTTTAAACTATTGTTGGATCAAATATAAACCATTTGCTTGGTTAATTTAACCCAACAGTTGGGTTTGTCCATTTTTGTCCCAATGCTGGGTTGAAATAACCCTGAAATATCCTGCACTTATTGGATATAACATTACAGTATGAATACTTTTTAAAGATGAAGTTAGGGTTTTTGTCCTGTGCACATGGCTTCTATTGTGTTAGCCATCTGAGGTTTCCATTTCTTATAGCTGTTTAATAATCCTGCTCAGCTCTTTTTGTGGATTCTAGCTGGAAATGATATGTCCTCAGTAAACTCTGATTTTCTTTTCATTTTTGAATCCGACATACCTTATTAAGCTTGAATAGCATAATTCCAACACAACGACCCGACAACTGAAACAGACTTTTACGACACGAACGTTCAGGTCCTGCCTCAAGCAGTCAGCCCTGTGAAAATGATAAATATCCGTTTGATGACAGCTCGCACACGGCCTCCAAGAGTCAAAACCTCGAGTGCCAAGATCTCACACGTTTGAAATGAGGGAAGACGATGCCAAGCGCTCGTAGCCCAGCTCGACTGGAGGTGATAAATGAGTGTAATTCATCTGTCCTTCAGAAAAGAGAGAAGAAAAACTAACAAATGATCATAAAAATTAATCGATCTCGTGTGGATGGAAAAAGTGACTGGCTCCAATCTTCATTATTTTCTTGAGACACTCGGATTGCGAGCCAAGCCTGTGATGTGCATTTCAATCCGGCCGCTGTTGAATTGTAAAGTTGCGGTACCTGCGTGTTAAGAGCCAGAAACTGTGCGATCCAGCACGTGGAGCGATGTAAAGATGCCATGCATTTGACCTTATGTGATTGTAAAACTGTGTATTTCTTTAGCGGAGATATTTTGAGAAATGTCTCAGTTGTTTTGTTTCCATACAATAGAAGTCAATGGGGTTCAGTGTTGTTTGGTTACCAATAAATATCTTTGTGTTGTGCAGGTTTAGAGTAACACGAGGGTTAATAAATGATGAAAGAATTGTAATTTTGCGTTCCCTTTTAGATTTACATTTGTGAGGAAAGTTGAAGATCCAGTGTTTAAGCTGCACGTGTAAAACGTTGCCTTCTCTTATGAACCGGTCTGCAGAGAGTTTTTATCCCCTCCGGTCGTGTAGTTTCTGTAATGAAGCCACATATTGTAGTGATTATTGTGTTGGATGGGAAGGTAACCATGTGCACACAAACTCCACCGCAGCCTTTATATTTGCAAAGTCATAGACTCTGATCTCTCAGTTTTTGCTGACAACTCAAAGCCGATGCTCGCTCTGTATAGATGAAGTTATTATCCTGAAGGTTTGTAATAAATGCTGATGGTCATTTACTCTTATATGTGTTTCATTATAACAGACGTGTTTCTTTTGTCTTTCTGGAATACAATGTCTATATGAAATAATTATAACCTTAACTCAAAGCTATACCTGAGGTTGATGATAATGTAGGAAGAAAAAATCACAGATGAGATTTCTTTTATATCTCAGTTATTTCTACTGGACGTCGATTTGATCAAATGAAAAGCAAATGGAAACTTTCGCTTAAGTCTCATCTGTGTCTCAGATATTTCTCTGGAGAAAGAGGCAGAAATCTCACAAATGTCTCCATTAGAGTTTCAGAAGAGATGTCAACAATGTCTCAAACTGAGCTCAGATCCGTCAAGTCTGCAATCAAAAGTTAATATTATTGAAGATCTCAACGCAAACATGTCTCAGCAAATCCTGATTATTTCACCTATACAAACTACATTCATTTTACACCTCCATACTCTTCACGGATTTGAACAATTTTTCAATTTTTAAGTTGATAAATATCAAAGAGCAACTTCTGAGCAATCTGGGTTTTACTGTATATTTGATCATTGCCCTCATATGTGCTGTTTTCATCTTGTCAGGTTTCTGCTTATTTTCGTTCTGTCCTCTGACTTTATTTTCATATATTATACAAGGTTAAGAAATGCTAACAAATGTACATCTGCACGTGAAGTTTGTTTTCTTTATTACTGTAAGAACCTGCTGATTTCATTTTTTTCCAACTCGACGTTGACAGTCTCAAACTGCGCAGTTTCAAGTCCGATAACTTTAATTCAAAGTGAAAATCATTCTAGAGGTTCAAATAAACAGTTTTAACACACGCATTATGTCTGTGTATGAAAGTTTTTGTGTTTTTGTCTTAAGTAGTTTTGCAGATTTATAGAGACCCACTGCAGGGAGGGTTTACCACAAAAACAGCTTATTTACTCTGCTGACTTACATTTCGAAGCGCAAACAGGATGCAGTCTTGTGTAGTTGTTTGTCGAAAGACTTTAATACTGTAGAACGAGTCGAAAAAGTAATGAAACGGCATCTTTTCATAAAATCTCAAAACCACCAGTCGGCCCATTATACACGAAGGCTATTAACCGCTGAAGAGAATTCAGCCAAGTCGACATCTTTGTGTCTTTCTGCCCACATTCCAGCCTGTAAAAAACAACAGCGCTGGGAAATAATTACCACCATGTGTTCAGGCCGGCGTGCCGCGGTCATCAATACGCTAGAATAAAGCGAATTCACAGACCAATGAAAGAAATCGGTGTTGATCGACAGCTTCTTCTTGTGTTGTAATTGATCTGTTTTGCTTTTTATTTGCTTCAAGTGATGGCGTCCAGCTTCCCACTTTGCTGGATTTCTCGGCCCCTGATTTGGAGTAGGTGCCTGGCAAACTAGCACGAGGTGTTCTGCGCGGCCAAATCATTTTCCAGCGTTGAGCCGAGAGCCAGCTGGCCTTCTCATCGCCTGTTATTCTCTTACGGCAGAAGACAAGAGCACAGAGTTCTGAGCGTCAGGTGTGTTTGATAAGACAAATGTCATGTGGTGCTCCTCATGCTTTCATGCTCAGTAATAAGGGGACAGTTCACCCAAAAATAAAACTTTTGTCATGATTTATTCACCCTCATGTCATTGAAAACCTGTGTGTGACTCTTTCTTCTGCGCACACAAATGAAGATATTTTTATAATGCTCCTCTTCTCTGACATCTCTTTAAATTAAATTCTATTTTTTGTCTGCTCTTCACAAGAAAATGACTTTGTATCTTGGCAAATCTGAGGTGACATTGAAATCCCTGAAACTCAATTGAGATACACTGTAAAAAAAAAAGTTGGTTAACTTAAACAAAAAAAAAGGAAACTGGCTGCCTTAAAATTTGGAATGAATTCAACTTAGAAATATTTGCATGAAAATCAATTCACTAATATTTTTTAAGTTAAGTTGTAAATTACAAGTAGGCAGCGAGGTTACTTATTTTTCTGAATTAACCCCCAATTCTTTTTTTTTTTTTTACAGTTTTAAAGAAACGTGATTTGATGCGAGGAAGGGTTTGGCAGATGTCTGCAGTGTCACACGGCCCCTGAATCCACCATTCTGTCCGGCTGTCTCGGCACGTCTCACCACGTTCTCCAGCACGTTCCCCCTCCTCTTTTCCCACTTGTCCGGAGTCCGGTCTGGTCGGCCCGGATCAATCAAACCTTCTCTTCATGTGCTCTGTTAGTCTGTTTGTCTGCCCTGTCACTCTCTATCAATCGCTTTATAATATGGGTCACAGAGCTCTCTCTCTCTCTCTCTCTCTCTCTCTCTCTCTCTCTCTCTCTCTCTCTCTCTCTCTCTCTCTCTCTCTCTCTCTCTCTCTCTCTCTCTCTCTCTCTCTCTCCACACAACTGAGCAAACTGAAAAAATAAACAAGCTCTTCTAAAGTCTAAAGTCTCGGTTTGTTTAGAGAGCT
Source organism: Oreonectes daqikongensis (assembly GCA_026939265.1). Classification (NCBI taxonomy): domain Eukaryota; kingdom Metazoa; phylum Chordata; class Actinopteri; order Cypriniformes; family Nemacheilidae; genus Oreonectes; species Oreonectes daqikongensis. Next base: position 3,635,037 of record JAOTQM010000350.1, read on the forward strand.
TACGTAAATGAACTGGTTTAAAAAATAGATTTACATGCATGTGTTGTATGTCAAATTCTTGCATATTGGTCGTAAAACGGCATATGCATTCTCCAGATATTTTTGACTTTCTTTCATATTCAACAGATGATGTTTTGAATTACTAGTATGTGACCACAAAACCAGAAGTCAAATGAAATGCATATAATTCGGCCTTTCACAGGCATTTCTGCTGAAATGAAGTTTGGAGATGCAAATATATAGACAAAACGTTGCGTGCTTGTTAATGCAAATTTTCAACGTCATGTCATTGAACTCTGGCTGGGCTGGATGGTGTCTGTTTGCATTTGGGCATACATTTAAATCGACAAGAACCTGGAAATCATTTTTGTTGAGGTTTCTCTTTTTTCTGCAGAACACAAAAGAAGATATTTTGAAGAAAGTCGGTATCCGAACAGCAGCGGCATCCATACACTTGGACACGAAACCAATATAAGTCAAGATTTTAGGTATTTACATTTTGCATGCATATAATTATTGTGATTTTTTTATTGTGATTCCTTTGAAATAGATCAGCATATACTTTATAAATGATGATAAATTGATGAATTTCTGAAGTGTGACATTGGGATTAATAGACTTTTCACTATACTACATGAACTCACATCTTTCAATAATCGCCGGGTCACATGATGACCTTTACATTACTTTCTTGAGTTTGTCTCTTATTTTTCTTCATTTATCCTTCATTTAAGAGCAACTGGACTGTGAAACGTTTTGTCATGTTGATTTGTGCATATACAGAAAACTCTCTGTAACTGCAGGTTCCTCTCATGACCGCTTTCAGTACTGTACATGTGGAACAATCTCAGCATCCGAGGGGTCATTCAGAAGTTTCCCACATGTGTGAAGTGTGAAGAGCGGCTGGTGTGTGTGGTCCCTGTCAAGTCCTCCATCATGTGAACGTTGAGCTTGCTAACTCTTGTTTTTCTCTCCACAGGAGCCCAATCAGTCACTAGGATGTTGTAGCTTCTCATTTATCTGAAGTTCAAGTAGAGAAAGTTGTACTTGCATGACTTGGTGACGTTCTCATGCCTGTAACTGACCTGGCAAACTTTGCCGGTGTACAAGCCATTAAAGGAAACGCAGAAGTTGGTTCACCTTCATCAAGACATCCATAAGTGTGAGTCCATACAATATAGTTGGGTTGTTTCAACTCATGGTTGGGTCAAATATGGATGAACCCAACAGTTGAGTTTAAGTATAATTTCTTACATTTTTCACTCAGTTCAGTTTAAACATTGTTGCTTATTGCTTACGCTGCACGAGTTTCGCATTCCTGTAGACCGCCAGTCACGTGACCTCCGGCTATGAGAACATCAGGTGAGACGCAGCATCGGGAATGTCTTGTAAAGTTTGGAGTGGTTGGAGAAACATGACTCTCCATACCAACATTCCTCTCTCATCTGGAGCCGCTTGTTCCTCACAAGGCCAAATGTTTGAATCTGAACCATTTCTGCTCGGCTTTCTGTCCAAACAGCACCTTTTATACTGTATAAATACAGCCGTTCTTTTATTTTGTATATTTCAACAACATTTACAAAAGCTTTTGTTTTAATAGGTGCTCTCCCAAATGTGGGTTTAGTGATTTAAACAAACGTCTAACCGTAAGTCGTCCATTGGCGTCCGAGCTACAGACTTGTGACTTTTTGAGAAAAACTTTTTAAAAGGATTGTTCACCCATGAATGAATATTATCTTCATTTATTCAACCTCATGCCATTCAAAACCTGTATGTGACTATGGAACACAAAAGAAGATATTTTGAGAAATGTCTCTGTGGTCAGTCAATTGTTGTTTGATCTACAAAATATCTTCCTTTATGTTCTGCAGAAGAATGAAAGTAAACTATCTGACTTACATTTTCTCATAGCGCACATATTGTATACACACACTATAAACATCTTAGAAATGAAGCTTATTACAAAACCACAACCAGGTTCCACATCACACTTACTGTAGGCCCGCATCGGGATACAGAACTCGGCGGCCACACACATCGTCTCAACCTTCAGAAACAACCGCAATAAATAAAGCACTGTAAACGGCCCTGGACAAAGTTCGGTTTTTGCTTTCTAGGAATCTCACACAGGGGGTCGAGAGGACTCGCTTTCACCTGGCAGGTGACATCCATTCAGATCTGTGTTTTGCTAAGCGCTGCCAAAACTCTGGTTCTAATTACATTGTTTTTATAACAAGCTCGACATTTTGAGCAATAATGCCGCCGTGTTTGTATTGCATATGACGTCTGAAGTTGAGTTAGTGCCGGGGGGGGGGGGTTCGGCGTCTTTTTAAATGAAGGGCTTTTGTAGGCTATTTATCACATCCTCCATTTGTTAGAGGTCCTACAGTTCTGGTCATAGTTGATTACCACCCACTTAGACAGAAAGAGATGTTTGATTGACATGTGCAGTGACCAATCACTGAGCTACTGTATATACGTATCATAGCAGAAATAGAATAGCCCACGACCTTCTGTACGAAAGGCTGTTTTCATACAGACTGTGAAGTCAATCGGTTTGCGTACATTTAGTCCATTTTGTGTTTTTTAGCACTAAAATAAATTTGATATTCACACACAATTCATCCATCATCTGAGATTAGTTAAAGAAGAACTTTATAATCACATTCTTCTATTTTAAAAGTATTTCAGTGCTAAAATAAATACACAGATATCGTGAATTTATTCTTTGTTGAAGAATGAAAAGATTTTACAGGAATACATTTCACATATGTGTTATGTTCTTCATACACCTGAATGTACTGCAGTCAAACGTTAAGCATGTCTCTTTTATTACATATAATTCTTACTCACCAAACTCATCAAAGATTTTATTAATACTACTACTTAATATTACTACTACTAATAATGATATTATTATAATAATTATTAGAAATAGTAGTATCAATGCTTATTATTAATATTGTTATTAATGCTATTTTATTACTATTAATAATAATAATCATCATCATTTATTCCACCAATTAATAATAAAATACATAAATAAAATAAAATGTTATTTTAATAAAATAAATTTAAAATAAAATATTATTATTAATAATAATATTTATTCCACCATTAAATAATAACACAACATGCATTAATGAATAAAGAGATTTATTCCACAAATTAATAATAATTAAATTAAATATATATATATAATTTTACTTTAATAAAAAGAAATGTTAATAATTAATAATAATACATACAAAATATAGATTATTATTATTATTATTATTTATTCCATCATTAAATAATAACACAACATGCATGAAACTCTATAATATATCTTAAATATGAATTTTTAGCAAAGATATCAAATCTCCAAAGTTGTTAATTATTTTTGGCCACTACTGTATATTATTATTCTATATTATTTTTAATACATTGTCAATTTTTTCCACAAATGTCATTTCTGCACAGCAGCTTTGCATCAATGCCAACCTGTGAAAAGTTCTATAAAAATAAACCTGAATTGACTTGACCACATGGATCCAGCTGCATTGAGCTCTTGCATTGTCATCATCTGTGGATGAACCTTTTAACCTCAGTGGAACCTTACACACAAGATCTCTGCTCTTATAAATGTCCCGTGAGTCAGCAGACAGATACCCGTCACACAGGATATGTTCAGTTTGTTGAGTCAGTTACGTTGTTTTCTCACTGTAAAACCGCGGATAAGAGGTTTATCATGCATAAGTGGTGACGTATTGTGCGTTTACAAAACGCTTGAGTCATTATCAAAACAACAACACGTCCAAGAACATTACGAGAACATTGCAGCTGGAGTCCTCCATTGAGCCGGACGTCAAAAAATCCACCGACAATCATTTCTGATTATTTGTTCCCATCGTGCTTTCTTACGGTCATTATGTTCCTAGAATCGATCACAAATAGTCATGTTTATATGTTTTTGGATATTGTCGAAATGTTCTTTTTCAATATTTTCTGTGTTATTGTTCATACTTCAGATTGTTCTCCTGGTACGACTTGCATTTCGCTCTTTCATCTGGACGGGATCTCGAGGGTCCCAGTTCATGATGAGGTCCATGAAGGACGAAATGATCTTGATGGTTTGTTCTCTTTTTTTTCTCTACGTTTCATTAAATTTTTTCAAAATAATATTTAGGCCTATGTTTTATTTGATTAGATTTTATAGAAATATTTGTATAGTTTTAGTTTAAAACTCCATTACTTTCAGAACATTATGTCTGAAATATACTAAAATGATTCAATGCACAAAGCGTCCCAGTTTGGCCATGTAATCTCATACTGTACTATCGGTGTTGTATTTACTCAGCTTTTGAGTGACCGTGATGTCATCCGTGTACAGTACGAAGCGTTCGCAGGAGATCTTTCCTCACGGCTGTGTTTTGTGAGCCTTCGAGTATTTGGCTTTCGCAGACATCGCTGCGTATGTGGAGTATTATGTAAGCATTCTGCCCGGATGATGGATGCTCTTACGGAACGCTGAGAGGTTTTTTACGCTCGCTCGTGTTTTTGGACGTCAGAGAGCCGTGAGAATCTCCAGCGGTCTGCAGAGATGAGGATCGAGAGAGGAAGCAAAGAATAGTTTGGCCCGTGCTAGCAACAGAATCTGTAGAATGTGTGTTTGGATGAAGAACCTTGTGATCTTGTCGTCATTTGTGCGCTAACATGAACTTACAGAAACGTCTCGTTGTTTTGACTGAATTCCTTGAAACCCATTTTTTGTAAGTTTGTCCTTGAGGTTTACAAATTATGCTAAAATGAATATATACACTCAAAATATCATTGGGTCAAAAAGGGACAAACCTAAACGAACCAATGCTTGGTAGTTGGGTCAAATGTAAACATTTTCAACCGTTTCTCACAATATCTTTTCTGTTTCACAGGTTTTGAATGACATGAGGTTGTCTTATAATGTCCACGGTTTGGATGTGAAGCTCTTGACCAATGAACCCATATATGACCTTATTCCGCTCGTGCGTGCGTGTGTGTGTGTGAGAGCTGTTCTTTATTGTTGTGTTTCTTTAGCTGGTGAGGTCTCTTATTTCAAAGATAACACTAAAACACAATCGACCCCAGCGACACCTGAGAAACGTTTCCTGGTGCCAGATTCTGACAGGTCTCCTTGTAAAATCTTGTGTTTATCTTGGCCTAAGCTCACCTCACACGTGTGCTCTCAGACTTTTATATGAACCTGTTGAACAAGCGTTTTTATTCAGCATTGTCACATAGATTTGTGTTTTTGTTGGAACTGTTTAAACTGCATCTTCAGTGACTAACAGACACGTTATGATCTGTGCAAACATGCAAACATCCTTTTTGTATTATTAAGGCTTTTTTTAACAGGACACGAAAATAGTTTCTTTTGGAGAGAAACTTAACTTTATTCAAATGAGAATATTACTTGCCTAATGTTTTTCTCTGATGCATGTTTCTTGACATTAAAACAAACATTATACATATTATAATAAAGCCAGATGCACATTGGGTGCACAATTCTGCACAGCAAAAAATGGCTTTCTTAGGATTTTTTGTCTTGTTTTCGAGTACAAGTGTAAAAACTTCTTGAATCAAGAGGCGTTTTCTTGATGAGCAAAATTACCTAAGAAAATAAGTATTGTTCTTAGGCAAAAATATGAAATTTAAGTAAATTTGTGCTTAAAATAAGCAAAAAATCTGCCAATGGGGTAAGAAAAAAAACATTTTCTTAGTCACGAAATTCAGATTTTTTGCTTGTTTACTTGTTTTCTTAGGTCCTTTTGCTTATGAAGAAAATGCATCTTGATTCAAGAATGTTTTAACATTTGTACTGGAAAACAAGACAAAAATACTCAGTAAGAAAGTCATTTTCTGCAGTGTGGACACAATTTGGCCGTCTGAATCCTAACAGATTCCTATGATCATAGACCGCTAGTTTAACAAGTTACCCAACAGCTGGTTCTTGACTATTGTGATCAAATTTTGTGAAGAATTCTGCCAAAGTCAAACTTTTTCAGATGCAGTCCTGCCGTATTGCAACTTTTGACATGAAGTCTTCTTATGTGTATCTGTTTTTTAGTACCATGTACACTGCAAAAAATGGCTTTCTTACTTAGTTATTTTGTCTTGTTTTCCAGTTCAAATGTCTAAAAATTCTTGAATCAAGATGCATTTTCTTGATGAGCAAAATGACCAAGAAAATAAGTTGTTCAATGCAGGTTTATATATACCGTAGGGTGATAACAACCTTAAAACCTTCAGTATTGTCACAGAGTTATTTCTTCAAAATTATGACATGCATTTCTGCAAACCGGCGTGCGTCCTGTGTGCACTTCCCTTGTTTCAGATGTGTGTTGATAATGACAGAGACACACCATAACCATAATTATACACACATTCACGCACCAGTGTATTTCAGAAGCGCTGTGTATTTTGGAGTGATGTGGTAGTTTCTGTATAATCACATCCGCTTCATTGATCACTGTCTTTAACACCTCGTGTGTGCGTGTCGCTCGTGTTCATGCACGTAAACATACGAGCGCGTGTTTATACTGTATGACAAATAGATCCACTACTGTATGAGTTGAGTTGAATCCCAGTGAAGAGATTTTTCAAATTCATTTCCCGTAGACATCAATGAGATCAAATTGAAACGTTTGCTTAAATCTCATCTGCGTCTCAGATATTTCTCTTGAGAAAAAGATGTAGGAATCTCATAAATGTCTCCATTAGTTTCAGAAGAGATGTCTCAACTGATCTCAGATTGGACAAGTCTGCAATTATTCAAGATCTCAATATGATCTCCAACATTTCTCAGCAAATTTACCCAAAAATTATTTTACCTCCACGATCTACATTCATTTTACACCTCCATACTCTTCATGGATGTCAAAAAGTGTTCTCCTCATTGAGACTAAATTGAGACTTAAATGAAACACAAGTGCAATATTGTAAGGAAAAGTAACTTTTTACATCCATCGGTTTATTCCTCAGTGGCTGCTGGCGGTTCAAGTTGCCGAGTTCAAGCGATCCAGCAGCGAGATCTCATTTCACCAAAATCAAGTTGAACGTTTGAGCATGAGGAGGGGTTTGGGATGGCGGAGATGTCTGCTACCCAAGCAGCTGTAATTTCCCCTCTTCTCCTGTAATCTGACCTCTTTAAGCTGGTATGAAAACAGCGGAGGGGGTGTCAGAGCCCCGCTTGACGTCAAAGGGGTTTTCCCCTGAGGTTAAGGGGACAGTACTCCCCCCGAGCCACACGCGTCAGAGGTGGGCTTTAATTCAATATTCTGTCTCTGTGTAAACACGATTTGGCCTCGCCACTCTGCGTCAGTTTTACGGTAATCCTTCCTTTGCTCGGCGAGCACCCCGTGTCTGTCGGTTCAGACCCCTGTGTTCCCCTATAATGACCGGAATCAGTCCCGATGGAGCCGACGTGACCCCCCCCCTTATTTGTACTGGAGTATTGGAAAGGAGCTTGATGATATTTTCTCAGATTACACTGTTTGGGGGAATAAGCACAGTCATGATTCTACGACGAGCATTGAGACGCAGATGAAGATTTAGTCTCGAGGTTCTGAAGGACGTTATTGGAGAGACCTGCACATAGTAGTGTATTACTATAAATGCTGTACAGCAAACACGTTGTACAAAACATCGTATAATTTGTGCGACGAGTGATGGTTTCTTTGTATTGGAGAGTTCCAGAGGAATATGTTATTGCTCTTTCTTACCTCATGGGATTTGGTGGAGTTCTCAGTTGTGTTTCATTTAAGTATCAACTATGTTTCTCCTAACAAACAATTCAAATAATTGCTCAAATTTATGAAGAGTATGGAGGTGTGAAATGAATGTAGATTCATCTGGATTTAGGTACATTTGAAGAGAAATGTTTGAGTTCATATTGAGATCTTCAAAAATATTGACTTTTGATTGCAGACGAGACAAATCTGAGCTCAGTTTGAGACATTGTTGACATCTCTTCTGAAACTCTAATGACAGAGACATTTCTGGCATGAAAAAAAATATCTGAGATGCAATTGAATCTCATTGATATCTAGGAGAAATAATTGAGATATCCAATCGATTTTATCTCTCATTTTTCTTTCTTTTAGGCAGTGATGAAGGTTAAAAACGTGAGTAATTTTCTCTTCTCGTCCCGCATGCAGGTGCCTGCAGAGCAAAGGTCGGCCTTTATGAGACCTTACAGGAGGAAAGCCAACCCGAGCTGAACATCTGTTCTGAAGAATACAAGCTCATCTCCTCAGATTTGTCCCAGAAAAACAAGCGAGCACAGAGGGTCTGTAATCTGCCGGGTTTCCACACCTCAGCCAGCTGTTTCTGCAGGTGAGCGAAGGCACTTTCATCTTAATGACAACCCATCAGCCGAGGCTTGTCAACAGAACTTCAGCGCGTCTGCGTTCTGATCGGAAACTCTTTTATACGATATCTCTTTTTGCTTTGAAGTAAATTAGTTGAAAGTCTTCATTTTGACACGTGAGAAAAGTCAATATCTTGGACTAATTCGCTTTTTTAGATGATGTTTGAAACCCAATTGCGTTCTTCTCTGTTCAGAACTGCAATTTTGTGACACTATGGAAAAAGTTGACAAACCTTTGGAGGCTATGTTTATGTACCCAATTATGGGCTGGATTATTGCCGCGGTCGCCAAGCAACTGTCGCAAAACTTTGAAGTTTGATAACCGACTCCTTTGAGGTGTGAAGAACGAGAAGTTCTCGTGAAGAACATGTTTGCCTTGTTGACCCCCGTCTTTGTTTTGGACGAGATTTTTTTCTTTTTTTGGTACAATGTTTACAGTCTTGATTCTGAAGTGATGTGCGCGAAATTTGACATGAGGCAGAATTATTATAATTTTCAGTTCTTGTCTAAACATGTTAAGCGTTGCATGCGTGATGTGGACAAACAGTTATTGAAAAGAAAAAGGAAATAATAAACCTCTGGTGTGTAAAATGTCACTCTTATGTGAAAGTTTCAGAGCGAAGTAATGTTTCCGGAACGCTTTGTGTAATGTTTAAAATCTCCATGAAATTGAAATTGACTAATTTTTTTTATGGATATATTCATAATCCAAAATCCAAATGACATCTTTGTGATTTATTAATATATTTTAAGTTCGATTTCCATCTCGACGATCCTTTGCCGGTTCTGCTCCCATATGCCTACCCAACACTTTCCTGTCCCAATAAAGGCAAAAAGCCCCTGAAATAAAACTTTTAAAAAAAGTTAAGTTACAGGTATTATGTCCAGATTTTACTCAATAAAAAGTCAACGTATCTTGCCAAACAAAGAGCTACAGTAAATCCTCACACGCATTTCAATTTCATTGACCATGTTAAAAGATAAGTCAAAAGTTACGGCGAGTGATTTGACTTGTTACTGTAGGTTTGTAAATTTGGTAATTAAGTACAATTACTTCAGTACTTAACTCTGATCATGTCGATATGTTTTCACTGCTAATGCTAAAGCTAATGATACAGTATAAAGGCCTGCATTGTACAATGCAAACATTCATCCACACTTCCAAGAAATGTTTGAGAGACGTTCGGAGCCAAAGACAATAGCCTTCGTTTATTCTCTCAATGATCATAAAGTAAGAAAACAAACTGCTACGATACTTTAAAACGGCGCAAAGAGCAGAAGCAGCTATGAAAGCAATCAGAAATCTGTAATGATGTTTGTTTTAGTCAGACGAAACATTCGTCAGCCGATCCGACGACAGAGAAAGTCAATTACGCTTGTTTGGAAATGAATAACCGAAGTCGAGTCCTCGGAGACTAATGATGATTTAATTATGGATAAATAATTCCTCTTTTTACAACATTTGCGAATAATTACGGAAAGATTTATAACCAGTTTTTTGGGAGCAGTCATTTTTTGTAAGTTTGGGATGGATCAGTAAATTTTGTTCTGTGTGTTTCAAGTTTGTTTTCAGTGTTTGGGAGTTTGTTTTTTAGCGGTCTGTTCTGCACGTTTGGTAGTTTGTTATTCATGTTCAAAGGTTTGTTTTAAATGTTTATGAGTTTGTTTTGAGCCGTTGTAAGTTTGTTTAAAATGTTATTTGAGCTATTTTGACGTAAGAAAGGCCCCGTCCTCTTGTATATTGTCTTTTGTCCTGTTATCATAGTGAATCCCATCCTGTAAAGCTTTAGCACTGAACATTCTCTCTCTGCTTCAGTCCAGCTTCACGTAGACACTCGTATCTTGACATTGACGTTGACCACGTTTGCCCTTCTGTCTTTCATCATAAGGCAGTCGTGGCCCAGTGGTTAGAGAGTTGGACTTGTGACCAGAAGGTTGCTGGTTCGATTCTCAGGACTGGCGGGTAACGGCTGAGGTGCCCTTGAGCAAGGCACCTAACCCTCACTTGCTTACTATACAAAATGTACAAATGTATAGTACAATGCAATGTAAGTCGCTTTGGATAAAAGCGTCTGCCAAATGCGTAAATGTAAATGTAAATGTCATCGGCTCTCTCGCGCCACTTCTGGGAAACCCAGAGATATTGACGGTCGGACGGCCTCTTTTTACTCTTTGCATTCCACGTTCTTTCGTTGAAGCACTTTATGACTCAAGAACCAAAGTATGTTTCTTACGTAAGACTCGAACCTGTTTTAACCTTTCACCTGTGACCTCTGACTAGAGATGTAACGTTTTTACGATAAACCACGATAGAAATGGTTAGTAATATAATGTCATATTTTTATCATCATCAAACCGTACCAACTTATTGTTACTAACTGTCCAGTGTCAACCAAAGTTAGCAACAGTATAAGCACATTATGAAACACAGTTTTTGTTCATTTATGTCAATGGTGCAAAATAAACAAGCAAAATATTGATATGACATATTCATCCTCGTCTGCTCCCGTTGTGAGTCCAAAAATGTATATAGATAGAAATACTGAAACATGTTTACTTCATATTTCTTTAGACAGACAGCTCTGATTTTAGAGCTTCGTTCAACTCTTTCTTTGGCGATCGCTCTTATGACTGCAGGCGTCTCCTGGGTCCTAAAGTCGACCAAATACTCGCAACACATGCAGACAGATGATTTTCCTATTGTGTTGCGTTCAAATTAATATCTGTCTGATTTACTTAAGGTTGTGTTCAATCTGAACAAAAGAAACTTTAACTTAATGGCCCCCATTGTGCCGTGATCATACTGATAACTGTGGCCATAAAAGTTTCATACATCACATCTCTGATCTCCGCTCTTAACCCTGACTCAAGTTCTTCATATCTATAAGAATTAAGAATACGTGTTTACATTCACTTGATGTGTCTTATGTGGGGCCTGTAGCACTTTAACCGGCGTTTTTTTTCAACTATTTCAAGTATTTGATGAATTAGCTCTTAGAATTTTGCTCCAAGCTCTTTATTGCAAAGATAACACATGCTATTCAACTTTGATCCTATGTAGTTTTAGATTGATATTTAATGCACGTGACATCCATTATCCATTGAGTTTTTTTAAAAATAAGAAAAGCACAATAATACTAATCACACAATAATAATACATTTACAGACATTTTTACATTGTTTGCATTGAAAAACAGGAAATCCAAACATGTCTTTGGTAGTAACTACAAAGTATTTAAGTAATGAATCACAACTTAAAATGTGATTTGGGTTCATTAGTGGATCGGGGACGTGAGCCAGATTTAGGCCTCAGAACTGAACTCAAACATTGGCACGGTTGGCAAAGCTCTCATGACTCATACGATCATCAAACACGGATGCTGGCCGTGCGTCTAATTGAATGTGACACAATAAATTGATCAAAGCCATCAATGATGTCATCTCATTGGTTTCCAAAGGTCACGGTTCCGTTCTGTGAGGGATCCGTTCACTAAGGGAATATGAGCAGATGTTGCAGGATGGTGGACCATGTCAGGCACCTGAGATTCCTACAGATGTTTTGCATGACTTGTGAATTACATTTGGTATTCATATGCTTATTTGAGTTTGCGATTATTAGAAGTAAGTCTTGCTGCGTGGTAGTTCACTACATAGGTTGTAGACACCGAGAGGTTTCGAACAAGAGCTATACTGTCGACGTTTAGTATTTATTTGAAAACATGCCGTGACTTATTACCATTGACAGACTAATTTCACTTTTGTTGCTTCAAAGACCGTTTTTGTGCCGGCACGCAGTCTCTCTAGCATATCCCAGTGCTAAATGTCCTCGGCTTTAATCCGGATTGTTCAATGGCAGCGAATAAACAAACATTAAGATTCACAGAAAGCATCCAACATATGCAGGAAATGTTGAACTGTACAATGTAAGTGAAGCCGTGACCTTGTGTTAGCGGAGAGCGTCTGGTCACAGCTGTCTGACATCTGCAGCGCTGGAGAGGAAACTCGTACAGCCAGACGGGATGTGTCTGTGGTGAGCACATATTAGAAGAGTTAGACTGCCCCCTAATGTCAGGAGACATCACTGAGAATGACAAGACAACGATGAGCTAGAGAAATCTAGAGGTGTACATTTTCTGGACAAATTGAAGGCCATGCTTTGTTATTTTAGTATGGCATTGTTTTTTTACTCTTGGATTGTTTTCTCATAGACATCAGTGAGATCAGATGAAATGCAAAGCAACTATCATCTGTCTCATCTGCGTCTCAGATATTTCTCGGGAGAAAAAAGGCAGATTGTTTCTATTAGAGTTTCATAAGAGATCCCAACAATGTCTCAAACTGAGCTCAGATTTGTCAGGTCTGCAATGAAAGTCAATATTTTTGAAGATCTCAATACTCAACTCGAACATTTCTCATTACATTTACCCAAATCCAGATTATGTTACCTCTACATTCATTTTACACCTCCGTACTCTTTGTGCATTTGACAAATGTCTCATTTGTTTCTCTTTTTATTTCTCTTAAGCAAGACACATCTGAGACCAAGTTGATACTTAAATGAGATCTATGAAAGAGCAACCTCTGAACAATCCTCTAAGATTATTATTTTTTTAATCTGTAGTTTTTCTGACTTCATGTCAGGTGGAGAATTCTTGCGATAGAAGGTAGCCGATCTAAGACCTGGCACGTCCCAACATGAAGTTCTGCTCACCTCTCCATGAACGGAGCTCTCTGTCCTAATTACCCATAATCCTCAGTCATCCTGTAAAAGTCAGCCAAAACCAGTGTAGGAGAATAGAGAGTCTGTCTAGAGATTAGAGCGTTCGGTCTTCTCACAAGTCTAGAAAATGATGACAAGCGTTTCTTCCAGAGAGTTGCACACACTTTCATTTGGCTCTTGTATCAGCGGTTGAAATGCTTTCATGTCCGAGGCTTTGAGCAGTGACGAGGACTTTCAAAGGGCCGATTTGGAGTCTTTCAGTGGAACAACTTTTTTCCCACTTGGGTCTGGACGGGGTTTGTGATGAGTTAAAGGCCACGACTGCCTCTAGAGTTTGTGTGTGTGTGCAGGTTTAGCTTTGTTTGCTCTATAGATTTGAGTTCTCAGTTGTGTTTCATTAAAGTATCAACTTAGTCTCAGATGTCCTAAAACTGCTTAAAATACATCAAAATTTGATGAGAAACGTTTGAGTTCATTTTGAGATCTTCAATATCTTTTACTTTTGATTGTAGACTTCTGAGCTCATTTTGAGACAATCTGAGATTTCTTATGAAACTCTAATGGAGACTTTTGTGAGATTGACTCTTTTTCTCTGGAGAAATATAAATCTGCTATACTATTAATATATTAATCTCGTTGATATTTAGGAGAGATTTTGTTGTTGATGAAGGTTAAAAACGTGACTCATGAGAAATATCTGATATGCAGATGAGACTTAAGAAAATAGTCCAACTCTTATGAAGACATTTGTGTGACTTGTGTCTCTTTTTTCTCAGGAGAGAGATATGAGACCCAAATAGTTTCCATTTGCTCTCCATTTAATCTTATTGATGTCTAGAAATAATTGAGATGGTAAAAAGATCTCATCAGACGTTCCAGTCAGAGTTCATTGATGGAGTCAAAACTATGAACACTTGTTTGTAAATTGAACAAGTTTAATCACAAACACTGTCCGTTCCAAAACATATACAGCAGAGGTTTCCTTGCAGACCAAATGTAGTTTTAGCCTCAGACGAACATCCCGCAGGAATTCAATTACCATCTGATGTATTAATACACAAATGACAAGAGATTTCCCAAAACAACAACCTCTGAAGATCAGTTTGTGTTTACAGGCACTTCAACAGACAGAAGAGTCACAGGAATGAACAGGTTGTGTACGTTTTCTTTAAGACTGCGATGGACTATGCGGATGAGTTTCATCTTCATCCTTTCCTCTCTGGCTCAGTTTAACTGAAGGTGAATCTGAGCTCTGTTAGAATCATAACGTACAGCGAGAGATTCATCCTCATCACACCCACCAACTGATGACTTTACAATACCACAAAATATAACCTCTCTGTTACAGCTAAAACAATGATTCAACTTGTAATGGTTTTTATGTCCGTGCATATTCTCATTGCAAATTTTGTGCAGCAGGAGACTCCATTTCCATTTTCTTTCCATTTATTCTCATTAATGATGCTTTATTGGTCATTTTCTTATGGGTTGGCAGGTGTATGTTCATGCGGACTTGTGTTTATGGGGATTATTATTTAACTAATGACATTCGTATTGTACAATCTTTACATTTGATCTGTCAAAAATCCTTAAATGTTGTCCTCATGAGGACTAAAACATGAAAGTACTGTCTTACAGTTACAGTACAAATATCTAAAAATTCTTACTATTATTTAATAAACAAAATGAACTTAAGTACTTTATAAAAATGTCTTCCAATTCATTCAGTTTTTGTTGTCTTATCCTATTGTTTTAGGTAATATCGTATCTTTACATATTACTAGAATATTTTACTGGGAAAAAAGGGGCATAAATATTAAATAGGAATTGTTTTGTTTAATTTCATTTTATATTTCATTCATTCATTGCAGTTCTATCCTTGTGAAGGCCAACTCTCTCCACAATGTAGGGTTTACCAAGACCACACACATGACTTAACTGCATCTCCCAAAAATAACATAACATACCATATTCATTTACTCTTTATGTGTCAGTGAATCCCCAGCGAGTGTGGGATGATACCAGCATAGAACCAGCGCAAGGTGGAGTGGGTTGGATTCAGGGCGTGTGTGACCTCATCCCGAGGGGTCACACGCCTCTCTACGGCGTTTACATCCTTCCTACAGGAAGCCCCGCCCACTTCCTTTATCCCCAGCCACTAATGAGCCCACCAGACTCCATCCGAGCCGAATTCAGAGAAGGACACGAGCCCTGTATTACAGCGGTGTGCCTTACAAACAACATCCCACCAGGGGCCGTGCCGCTCGGTGAGCAGATGAATAGAATCCTGTCTGCCGAGTCGACATATAAAGTTGCGGTTGCCAGTTTGGCTGTTTTTCAGCTGTCAGAACTCAAATGGAACAGACAGGTGAGGGCTGTTGTGGCGCCAGGTCTGCGGTGGCCCGCAGCCAGAAGACCCAATTTCCACATTTAGCGTCCTGGCTGCACCTACCAATGAAAACATGAGCCCTGCGTGATGCAGCAGCGGGCAGGATGGGATGGCACCGTTTTTAATTTATTTTTATTTAAAGGACAAGAGAGGATTTGGCGTCATGTGAGGTCAAGTCGACAAGATCCCGTATTTGCTCACTTAATGCAAATACAAAAAATTGTACTGTTTCACTCAACACAAAGTCCCATTTGTCTTGGAAAAAGGGGGGAGCACTTCCGAGCCGAGTTTTAATTTCTTACATTCGTGAACCTCGGCAGGGATTGCCCATGTATTTCATAGCAGTGTGATTAATCTGTTTGTAATGTAGGATGAAATGAAGTTTCTGAGAAGTTGACCTCAAAGCTTCCATCACGCTGGCAAGAAATGTGTGCTGGAACCCGTGAGCCAGAGATGCGGTCTGCTGGCGAGTTTCCTTGATTTATCACATATAAGCCACTGAAGGGGAATCACATGTTGTTTTGGAGGACGGTCACAGAGGTTGTTTTAATGGATGCGAGATTGCCATCACAGTGGTCTCCAAGCGTAATTGGATTTACTTCATTGAGTTCCAGGTTGTTACGGCCACAGACTCTGTAAAAGATGCTGACGGGAGCGTTAAACTCTTTTGTGAGTTACAGATGCTCTCAGACCTCAGATGTGCTCACGTGCTTTACTCTTAACAGAATCTGTAGAGGTCCAGATAACCTGTGGTTGTTCTTCTGGGACGAATTTCTTTTGTAAAAGGCACAATATGTAAGATTTTTGCCTCCAGATATCCATAAAACACATTATCCCAGATGTTTCTAACAGTGTTTGAATCCAGAGAAATTGGATGTTTTAACCGGGGGGGACATCTCTCATTGCGTGAAGAACGACATCTGTCGGTGGTGTGATCTTGATTTCCACTTTTACTGTGAAATATG
The DNA here is from genome assembly GCA_026939265.1 of Oreonectes daqikongensis. Classification (NCBI taxonomy): domain Eukaryota; kingdom Metazoa; phylum Chordata; class Actinopteri; order Cypriniformes; family Nemacheilidae; genus Oreonectes; species Oreonectes daqikongensis. The sequence continues at coordinate 3,651,497 of JAOTQM010000350.1, forward strand.
ATTTCTATTGGCCATAAGGACTAGAACTATACCATATATTATATGTTATATGAGATGAGATATGAGAGATGTAAATTTGATCAAATTAGATGAGACATGACATGTGAGATGAGATTTGAGGTATGAGATGAGATAAGAGATGAAATGAGATCAGATGAGATATGACATGAGATGAGAGATGAAGTAAGATGAGCTGAGAGATGAGATGGGATGGGATGGGATGAGATATGAGATGAGACATGATATGATAGATGAGATTTGAGATGAGATAAGATAAGATATGAGGCAAGGTGAGATGAGACAAGACTGAGCTTGATCAAAAGATGTTCTTGAGCACTTTTTATAGACATCACTGCCTAAAGTCAGACTTACTCACTGGTTCTGGCTTCCCGAGTGTCTGTGATGTATTTCCTCAGAGCAAAGTGTTCCAGCTTCCCAAGGTTGCGTTTCCTTGTCCAGGTTTGTCACTGCTGTTCCGGGAACACTCGGCACCGTCTCCACCTAGAAACGCACATAAAATCTATTTCATTGGTGTTGCAAGCTAGCTGGGTGTTACAAAACAATAGGGGGTTTCCTGTCATTAAAAGAGGTACACAGGAGTGGTACAGTTGGACGGAAACACAGCGGCTTTGGAGTGAGATGATATCAGGTCACGAATGCTGGAGGTCAATAATAGTTAATAAAAGTTTCTTCGGATCAGATTTTCTTTCGCCAGTCGTTGGGCTTCAAGGCTAAATCTCAATGGAAAATAATGACCACAGTTATATTAAAACATACTTTTGGTTTCATCATTTTTAATGCTTGAACTTTTCACCAGTTCATAGCTCCAGTTTCCTGCCAAGGCTTCAAACATTACGATGAATTAATAGTGTGATTATAACTGTCACAAACTATTCTTAAATATTTAGGTCACCTGAATGTGAATCTTCTCACACCGTTTGATCTCCTTTCGTTTGTTGACACAAAATGTCTTATATGATCGTAGCGATTGAAATATGAAATTGCGAAACAACATCGATTCATAATAAAAACCACCGTAACATGCAAATGTGACCTAGTTCTGGTCATGAAGTAGGACTCTTTTTCCAATAAACTTTCCCACACAACCTTTTTTTTGCGAACACACTGACACAGTTTTCTGGACTTTTGGCTTGGTTCAAGTTCCATTTCACTCATTATTTGTGCCGTGATTTCACACCCAGGAAAAAATGTGTCTCGCACAGATGACCCAACGGGATTAGACCACAGTCTTGTCAATGTGTGACAACTCAACACAAGCCCAATGTGCAACTTTCAGCATTGTGTTTCCCACTCTTCTGGCTTTGCGAAGTATCAGCCGTAATCCGTCCACGTCCCGACGAGAGCGTCCCTAAAGGAACCTGAGACCTACAGCTAGCATTGGCTCTGGAGTCTGGCTCCATGAAAACAGATCACGCATGGTGCATCCCATAATGTTATTATTCACAGTTGAAATGGCGCTTTTTGCCGTCTCAGCGCTTCGCTGCAGTTTTCAATTGGTTCTTTGCTCCCCGGGCGAACATCTGCAATAGATGAAAGCTTTTTATCACACGAACGTTGACAGAGAATATGGTGGTAATTTTGACAGAACGGTCCGCCTACATGATGTGTCTGTTGGATTGAATATCTGAAGAGTAGACCAGATCCTCGCTCATCTGTTGGAATAGTCATTTAAAACGGATCACACCACAGGCGTGTAGAGATGCTGCGGACCTGAAACTCAATCTGTGGAAATCCACCAGTCATAAGTGCTTCCTGCTTAAAGTCGACATGGAATCGAAATCCACTCGCTTTTCTTATGACACGTTTTTGTGCACAGTTATTTCTTTAAAGATCTGAGATTGTTTTCATAGTCTTTCAATAAAATGTACGTACAAGTAAACTACCGATCAAAAGTTTTGGAATTTTCTATCTATCGTGGGCTTTTATTGCCTGCTTTTTCTTCAATATGCAGTCAAAGTCGTTCATTTTAAATTATATAAAGAAATTAATATATTTTTAGTTTTGTAAAAAAAATTCAATTATCTCCATTTTCATGATTTTATTTTTTTTCATAAATCATCACTATTGGTCACCCTTCATGTTTGTCTGTGTCTTTTTGCCAATATTTAACCAATAAAAAGTATTAAAAAGAGCTTTGACAACACAGTGTGTAATGAACAAAGTGTCAGTTTTAGAGGTAAAGTATAGATGGCAACAAACATTATGTGGCCCAAACTTAACTTCCAGTAGACCTCAAAGAAACAATACAAATAATATACAATAAAGTATTAGTATACATTATTTATTAATATAAATTAAATCATTAAATAAACCGTGCATCAGATGAAACCGTCTATAGGCTTTCAGTCTGACAGCGGCTGGGTGCTTATATTTTGTAATACACGAAAAGCGACAATTCTTATTTATTATTCAGCGTATTGTAGTATTTCAATATATTAACAATACATGTAACAATAAATTAAGTGATTTGAGTTATTGCCAGGTATTATAACATTTGTTTTTTGTATAAGAACTATCCTAGAGTTTGGCTATTTGTGTATATTTTGGAACAGTGCTGTCTACGTAGGCAGCTCACTATCTTCTCTCACTCTTCCTCTGATTTGACCAGCATCTGACTTTCTGTTCTCATGCCATCTTAACATGACTCAGTAGAAAGAAGGAGGACACCTGGGAATCTCATCTCAGCGGCTTTTATTTCTCCAATCGCTGGATCCAGCCCCGATGCTGACAGACAGAACGTTTCCTTTTTGCCGTTCCACGTCATTCCCACCTGCTGGTGCTGGGGTTTGCCTTAACCGTCTTCCTGTTTCATTTGTCGGAGGGCAGGGAGTTGAGGAACAGGGGTGGGATGGGAAGCAGGTTATTCTGAAGTTGGAGCCAGGGGCTTTTCCTTCCTGCGGTTTTAACGGCCCACTAACTGGTGGCTGGCTTTCATCTGAGCGGGGGAAATATCTTACACAGACCTGCCGACCGTGTTGCACAAGATTCGGGGGAGTCCAGGTTTTCTTGAATAAAAGTTGAGAATCCATCAGGATGATGTGGATTTCATCATTCAGTGACCAGCTGAAGTGTGTTTGCATTCAGCATGCGTTTACACAATTCTGTCAATTCCACTTCTGATCATTCGATCAGAACAAATCTTAGTTTCTACCTAGTTGGTCATTGAACGGAAAAATGTCAGAGCCAACTGGTTTAAATGAACCTTTTTCAACCCATGGTTGGGTCTCACATACAGAAAATGTCTGTATGTGAATTTCAAACCAATGTTGGGTTTGTCCATGGTTTTCCCAACCAGAGGTTGAAACTGCATTTTTAGACTGTTTTATGCTCTTGTAGTCGGGAAAAGGTTCAGTTTGTATATAGTAGCTTTTAAAACAAAGTGCTTCCCTTACGAAACAAATACATCAAATATATATGTGAATAAAAAAGAAATAGGCCTATATGATATGAAAAATAAGGGAATATACTGGAAAATATAATAAAATAAATCATTTCCATACTGATTATATTTTTCAGTATATAGAAGGCTGCAATGATAAATAAGAACGTGCCACAAATAAGCAAGTGAGAATAAAAACACACACAAACCACAGCAGCCATTGCAGAAATAAATACATTTACAGTCATTTCCAGACTGACCTTGTAAAGAGGACATGAATGTGTCCGTCTGTTTAAACGATTTCAATCCATGCAATGTTTCTGCAGGAGGGATTCAAGGGAAGTCAGTAGTTTACGGCTACTGTAAATGCACAAAAGCGTTTGATTCAAATATTACAAGATGAACCCAGGATTGTGGACATAAAACCGCTTTAACACAAAACAAATGGTGAAAGTAATGATAAAAGCTCGCAGAAAACATTCTCTCTTGGAGGCTGGCATGGCATGTGAGGGTTCTGTTGGCATTGGATGGCAGAGGATGGCATGGAAGAAGAAAATGAGATACAGGAGAGGGGATTTGTTTACAACTATATTAAAAAACCTTTAATCTGGCGTCCTGTTAGAGCGAACAAAAAAGCCTGTGTGATAGCACTGTAATGTTGAAATGAGGTCCCGCTTCAGGTTGGCTAAAGGTTTTTTTTAACGTCCCACTTCAGATGCTTTTGTAACATACATGGAAACATCCTGGCAACATCCCAGACGAGTCCTGGCAACCGTGAATTTATCAGTGTTTACATGAACTTATTTTATAGTTTTTCTAATAGTTATTTTAGCCTTAACAAATATATGCTAATACATCATTAGTTAGGCTAGTACTGCCAGTATGTTTTCATATATGTTTCAGTTATGAATCACAATTATACAACAGGAGGAATTTACAAATGAGCTTCATGCAGATTAGTCTAAGATATTTATGCCTAATAAAAAGCACAGATGTCTTCAATGTCTGTGATTTATTTGTGCTACCCTAAAATCGCTCCGTTTTGGGAACCAGTGAGGGAAAATTTCCCCTGACCCGCTTGGCCAAGAAAAAGTTGCTCGACTGGAAAACTGAGCCTTTCACAAGAGCGTTGCATGGACCGTGCAGACTGACCTGAGACCAGTTTAGATGAAGTTAACGGTGACTGACGCAGACTGAAATGACATTTTCATCTATGTACCTGTTCAGGAATAGAAGAAGTTGAACTTTTACTGCATTTGACATCTTTTGACTTTGATATGTTCGTCCTGCTGTCTTGTTCACACATGTGTGAGTTTTTTTGTCTTTGATGTTATTTGGTTTTCAATCAGAAAGTATCCTCACATATGGAAATAAAGTGGAACAATTACAGGCCGACTTGAATTGACATTAAACATGGAATTTTAAATTATAGTCATGTGCTAAAAGACAAGCCAGACCCAAATATCAAACTCATTACTGTCAACTACCACATAAAGGTCACAGTTTATATTTGGCAAACACAGACTTACATTGTGCCCAGTGCTGAAGTTAAAAATGGGATGTCGTCAAAACTTATTAATATTCTTTACTGGATTTTAATGGCAAATGAATAACGAGTGCGTGCATGTGTGTGATATACAGGTGTGTGACCTGTTTAATCTCTGATCCAATAAAAAAAATTCTTGATAATTATCTTTATCCTAAGTAAAATATTGAATATAATAATAATAATCACACCAATAATAATTTTTTTTAATATTTTATTTGTATTGTATATAATACAAGAAAGAGTAAATTCATAAAATAAATGTTTTTGCTTTATTCACTTTACTTTATATTTGCATCCGTTATATCATTCATTTTTTATCACTACTACTACTAAATGCTCATACCAAGTCCTGTTTCCTTTATCGGAAGTATTTTAGAAGTTATTTTGTTTCCTGTAAATGTGTTTTGTTTGTTATACGAGGAGCATTTTTGACCTTTATTATCTAACTCATAACACATCACTGATGATGTTTGTCTAAAATTGATCTGAACGCTTTATGTCAATATAATAATGTGTAGCAGACTTTTAAGGGAACTTCATTAAAATGACATTAGTAAAAATCTTGCTCAGTCGCTTCCAAGTGTTTTATTGGGACCGTAAGCTGGTGCGTCCCACAGGTAAAATAAAAATACTGCTGTAAAATCTTACGTTGTTATTTGATGAAAAAGTGGAAAAACCAAATGCAGGATTTTCTGTTCGTCACGCTCGTGTGCCAGACAGATTTCCACCTTTAGAGCTGCAGCATGCCGGGATCGTGGGATTTTTCAGTCCTCGACTCCCTCAATGTGCTTCGAATGAAAACAAAGCGCTGGCTCAAATGAACCGTGATTCGGCGCTCGGATCCATGTGACTCCTGGGATCTGGAGTGTGTGTGTGATGTCGGTGAGGTCAGTCTCACTCGGGTTCACGGGTCCACTGGTCATCTACCGTGTGGCCCGGTTTAATCCTTAAAGAAACCCTGTGTGGGAAATCTCCCCCCTTCCAGGTGCTTCTGTGCAGTGGAAACTAGGTCAGAGTTTTATTATCTTTAATTATGTTTTGTGAATGTGAACGGAGTTGCATTACGAAGTCCTTGTGCTTTCAATTAGGCCGATGTGAAGTCTCTGTGCAGTCAGCGAGATCGGACTGCTCAATATTTCTATCTCATCTGCATGTGTACAAACAACTTTAGACAGTTCGGTTTTGCTCAAATGAAAGGAGCGGAAAAGTGCACCAACCATCATGTCCATCCGACTACATATTATTTACTTTCTTGGGTAAAACTAAAAGGAGATGCAAAGCTCGCAAGCTTCTCGTACTGCTTTTGTGCCACATTCTTCACTTTTAAGGTATAGTTCGCTTAAAAAAATCATTTATTCATTCTCATGTCATTCCAAACCTGCATGACTTTCATCTGATCAGATATTTTGAAGAATGTTGGTAACCAAACAACAATAAACACCATTGACTTTCATTTTATAGACACAAAACCAGTGAGACATTTCTCAAAATATCTTTTTCATGTTCCACGGAAGAAAGAGTCACATACAGGTTTTGAATCACATGAGGGTGACAAATGATTTTTGGTTGAACTATCACTTTTTTACAAAATAAGAAGCTCCGAGCAATACTTGATTCTGATTGGTCATTCGCAGCATTAAAGCAATGGTTCGCTCTAAAATGAAAAATCGACACAAAGAAATAAAATTATGTTCAAATATGCTAAATTGATTTATCACAAGACAAACAAGAGCCAGTTAGATTTGAGTTACCGTCGTGTCTCCATATTTATATTTTCTGCTTATATGCATTTATTTTGGTTTCAGTTTCTCTATTAAACTTGAAATATGAAAAATATTAGTAGATTTTTCTTTAATAAATCATTTTTTCTAAATATGACAATATTTGACAATAAATGACAATATTTGAGCTAATAATAATTCGTTTGTGTTCAAGCATAAGGGTCAGTAAATAGTGATATCATTTCATATTTAGGCCAATATTTGGGTAAATTGTTCCTTTAAGTGGTTTTGTGTTTGTCAGATCTGGTTTGATGTGTTTTGGTGCTTTCCAGTCATTCCCCACTTCTCTTAAATGAACAGCATAAACTTGCGTAATCTTCCCACTCTTTCTATGTGTCATAAAAATGATATTGGTTCAAATGGGTAAATAATGATAAATCCCAATTTTATGAGAACTCTTCCTGTAACATGTTCGTGTTTTGTTTATATTTACTCCGAGGCTTCTGACTAAACATGGGTCCTTTTAATCCAGCAATATTGAGATCTTACGTCGTACTGTTTCTTTCCAACACAGTAGCTCAGATTTACCAACACTTGATCCAGTTGTTATGGTCTGATTTCCCGAACGCGCCGATTGTCCTGACGTCACGTCGCGAGTCGAGTTTCATGTCTCACTCGGAGACCGAGTTAAAACAAAACAGTAAATCTCTTCAGAAAAGTAGGAACATGAAGAAACTGTTTATGTCTTGTCCTCACATGTAACCACAAATCTCTGTCAGCTGCTGTAGATCTGAGAATGTGTGTTATAATAACAGATGAACGGATTCTGAAACTTTCTTCAGATCATGAGATAAAGTAACAGACCAGAATTCTGGATCTGAATCTTGGTAGAGTAAATAAAAATATATTTTCTCGTTTTATTTCTTTATCTTTAAGAGAGAGAGTATTCTCCTCTCTCTCCAGTGATAATCTCAGCGACGTGTTTATGGTCAACAGTAACATGGCCATCATCACCACAGACGTTTGGGAGATCCCGACCGCGGCCTACCGGAGCCAAGAGCTCAGAGTAAAATCTCAGACGCTCCTGAGAAATAGAGCTGTGGAAAATACAAGAGTTCAGTTGTGCACAACATCAGGATTAACTCGACTGATCTCCCGAGCTGCCAGGAACTGAATGAGCCGTATGGAGCGTTTGGTTTCAAAACAAAGTCTGTTTCGTAATATTCGTGAGTCAGCCGAGCCAAAACCATCTATTCATTTGGATACACTTCAGGGTTCAATTATTAAATCCATAATTGATCATATTTTTCAGAACATCATTTATATTCGTGCCAAATCTTGTTTGTTCGGTGCTTTATGAAGTCTCATAGTTATATACTACAAGCACGTTTTAAAGCTTTATTTGGAGACCGTCAGTAAGTCGATCTATTTACCATTTACTCATGCCATTCCAGCTGGTATTGGCAAAAGTACAGCACTTGGAAAATATTTGCCCCCAACACATAAATATGAAATAATTCTCTGCGGCGAGGTAAAAAAAAGTGCCCACGTTCATTTTTAATTCAAAGAAACATTTTCCACTCGCATAATGATAGCTGACCCATAAAACTTCACCAAGAAAACATGTTGTTCTCAAACAACAATGTCATTTCGTAGTCTCACGCTTGCTGTTAAATCTTCCATACTATAATAACACTTGATTTGTGTATAAACTTTTATATGCGACCTAAAAATCTAATTCTCTCTGTGGGTTACCGTGAAGGCAACTCGCCCCGAAAAAGGCCGAACGTCTTAAAAGCAAAAGAAAACACAGATAGCTTAAGTGCCGTCTCCCAGCGGGATGGATTTGCCACCGGGCTCGCTGCGGACGCTTGTGAGACGAGTGAAAACAGAAGCCCAGCGTGGGATGAGAGGTCCCTTTGTTTACCTGCTCCTGTGTGTCCAGCCTCTGCACATCTGGATGACGGATTGTTAGAAGACAAATGTACTGTATGTATACACAGATAAATGTCATGCAACACACACACACACACACACACACACACACACATGCAATAATTAGCGAAACATAATTAAGTACGCTTTGAGTAGTGTGAATACTTCTGTCAAAGTATTAGTAGTACACTAGCAGTACTGCACTGAAAAAAGTGCACTTCCAAAATGAAGTTAAAGTGCCTTATTCTTGTACTTAATATACTACAAAATTTACTTTAGTACTTCTTGAGATAACTGTGCTATTTTGAGACACTATGTATATAAACTCAAATGTGCTTTTAACATACAGTCTATGTAATAAAAAAAATATTTTATACACTGATGTGTTCGAGTGTACTACAAGTACATTTTTTATTAAAGAGTAAAAAAAGAATATTTTTAGTATAATATAGGTACAAAAATAGTGCTTGAAAATAGAGCACTTTAAGTAGGCTACATTATGGAAGTGCACTTATACAAGTATGTATACTTGAAGTGCAACACAACTAGTATACTAACTTACTAAGTTTCTCGCTAAGCTTATAGTTATACTTAAAGTTTACTCGCTCAATACTTTTAGCACAATTTTTTGTTTTAAAAGTACATTTTGAAGTATGCTCTATAGCTTAGTAGTTTTTATGCAGTTAGAATACTTTAATACTAGAATATATATATATATATATGCATTTAAAGTATACTCCTATTTAGGAATAGATTTGTACACCTGTGAGTAGATTTGAAGTAAATTTCTATTATCTCTGTGTATAAAGAAGATTCGCTTTTTCATGCACACTTCATTTACTCTGAGCTCTTCCACCCCAATCTTGTTGTTATTAAACATGTCAGTTTATAAAACAGTGTGTAAAACTATATGAAAAAGTATTTAATAGGCTACTCAATCAAAAGAGTAAACACTATACAAGCCAAGAATACTTCATTATACTTTTAAGTATATCTCTATTCAAAATTTGAGTACAAGTAGGCCAAATATACTCAGACTTGTGTGTAGTTTTAAGTACATTTCTGAGACGTACATAACAAATAGACTGAAAGTATGTTTCTTTCTTTATTTTAGAAGGATAGCATTTCTTTTTTGTACGAATTAGTGATACAGACACGTGATGCTGTACAGATGCTCTGACAGGCCTGACCCAGTTGGCTCTGGACCAGAAGTGTGCTTTGAACAAGAAAACTGAATCTAATCTCACTGAACTTCCTTTCACCTCTTTGTTTGTGCGGATTAAGATGCCGTGTCACTCGTCCGAGGTGACATCATCTGCTATGGGTTAAACAGGACTGGAAATTCTTTATATATACTGTATTTAATATACGTTTTACATATGAAGTAGTCTAGAAGATATCCCGAGAAAGAATATTTTGACACGCACCACAACCGATGTGATAATTCAATCCAGACAGACTCATCTGCCATTGGTACACACACTTTTAGATAAACACCTTTAGAGTTCTCCAGCGGAAACAGACCCTAAAGTCTGTCAGCGTCCGCAATTGTCCGGAAAATACAAAACAGCAGCTGGATGAAGTGAAGTTTTTATCCCAAATCCTTGAGCTGGAGCTGCAGTTCCAAATCAATACAACACCACACGCTTCAGTTCAAGCACAAATACACGTGTGTGAAAAATCTGTGTTTTTTAATTGCTCATCTGTCCCTGAAGCTTTTTCCAACCCAACCGGTGGCGTAATGATTGTCGTATTTTGGAAAATCCCGTAGATCACTGAGCTCATAGTGGCACTTCTGCAGAGCTTGAATTCGACATTTTCCGTGACATCAGGACTGACGCGTGAAGAATGTACAGAACATTCAGTTTTCTCTCCTGCGGTGGAAATTTTGGATGCCATGCTAAATTATGGAATTATGGAATTGAGGACCGTTCACATCAAGAACGATACGTATAATACAGTCCTGGCCAAACCACATTTAGTAAGCAAAAAAGCTGTGAAAATAAATTTACATTGTTAATTCTATTGATACTTTATTTAAAAAATATCACTAAAATCGATCTTTTAATTGAAGCAAGTATAAGTTGTTTTGTTGCTGTATTTGTTTCTAAACTTGCACGCTGCTGTTTAGCATTTTAAATGCGCAAGCCCCTTAAATTGAACGGATTTTGATTGCCTGTCAATATTTTATTTGTTTTATTTGACAGAATTTTCACATATTTTTGAAATAAACTGCAAATTCAGAAGTGTTTGTAAAAATACAACAAAAACATGTAACTTTACTTTACAAAAAATTGTTTTACACTATCGGCCGGAGTTATACAGTTTTTTACTGGATTTCTTTACAGTGTAGTTATCATCCCTGTAAATGGGCCTTTAGCTTTACTACAAAATAAATGATTGAGTCTTTTTGCTAAAATCCCAGAAAACAAGATATATACAGTATATGAGACAACTGATGACAAAAGTGCAGTTTTAATGTACGTAATATCATAACTTAGATCATTTGGGTATAGAGTAATTTGATAAGAAATGTTGAACTTAATCACATGTGAGACTACTGGGGTCTTTCGAAGACCACGGCACAATTAAAGCTGATGTAATACAGTAAAAGCACAAAGCAGTCGACATGCAGATCTGTTGCGGTTGAAAAGGTTTCCTGTTAGTTTATTGTCTCTGTTTTGTCTCCTCGTGTCTCGTTTACGAGACGTCTCGGTGGCGGCAGCAGCGTGCTGCTCTTCATTCACTAGAGGCACATTTGGCTCACACATGTTCTCCCTGAGGGCTCCTCGAGGCCTGGGTGAGAACAGGACTACAAACCGCAACAACACGAGCGCAGAAGAGCGCTCTTACTCTGCAGACCGAAGCCATCCAAGAAAGAAGAAAGATTATTTTACACATGGATCTGCGACTAGTGGACACATTATTTCTCGTCCTGCGGTTTGCATCACGGAAGGCAAACATATAAAAGTTTACTTTATTTGATCAACAGTCCAATGCTAATGACAGAACAACACCCACAAACTTCCCTGCTAAACACAGAGTTCTCAGAAACGTCTCATCAGAGGCCGACTCTTACATTTAATATCTGAAGGTTTTTACAGTAGATGCACATTCTCTCTTTCAGAGGATAAATATGGGCTTTAGCGCTTTTGTGGGAAAGATCTTAAGTGCTTGTGAGTTTTGGACCCCCAGGATTTCCTCCATACGGTTCAGATAATTAAATGTTTTTACAAATGCCATCATGTGCATTTGATTTGTGACCGTGCTCATGGATCCATAATGAGACGACCTCAATAACATCCTCTGTTTACTGTTAGGAGTCCATCTTTAAGCATAATTACAATGAGAAAATATTATGTTTTTAGTTCATATGGGCATTATAACTTTGATGTTAAAAGATGAGAATTGTTTTGTTTTAAAGGAACACACCAGCACGGGCGAACAACATTTTTCTTCGGAAAATAAACGAATTAAACGTCATTGGCAATTTGTGGCAAAAATCTGGCCTTATTTTTGCTTTTAATAATAATCTTTAAATAATTTATATAACGCTTTTTAGGATTTATTTCAGATCAATTACAAATAAACCACCTTGAAATTCAGATTTTCAAGCTACAAAAAAAACTAGCCTAATACAAAACTAATGATGATTATATATGAAACTGATATAAATGAAAAAGGTATTGGGTTGTATTTTTGGCCTACGTTATAAAAATGCTACCGACATGCTCCACTTTCAGACCAAAGCAAACTTCAAAAAGACGTCTTTAAGTGGAAGTCATTATTTCCTAATGAAATGTGTTGTTTTATTTTCATCTCTGTTGCTAGAAGAAAATGCTGAACGAGTCCGTCTTCATTAAAGTGATGAGGAGAACAGCCCGTCTCAATCCGCACAGCCTCAGATGGACAGTGTGTGTCCAAACTGATAAGTTACAGTCAATTCTGCCAAAAGAACATCTTCAAAAATGTACAAGTACAAAATAATACATCTAAAGATTAGATTAGATTAGATTCAACTTTATTGTCATTACACATGTACAAGTACAAGGCAACGAAATGCAACAAAAAACTATTTGTATCATTTTTTAAATGTCTAGGCAAGCCTCAATAATGCAATGCTAGCGTTTTCTGGGTTGATGCTATAGGGCATGTATCAAAATAAATATGTGTTACAAAGAAAACATTTTTGGGCCACTTGAATCCAGTCATATCTAAAACCCAAGTCTCAGGTTGTCCTGCTTCGGCTTGGGTTGATCTCAGCAGCTGTAGACGGAAAGCTTCAGTGCCGCAGGCCACGATTTTCTGAATCCCATTCGATTTCCCCTCGTTTCTATTGACTGACCTCAAAGATCCTGCTCTTGACCTGCATGATCCCACATCTAATCCACAATTTAAACCTTTCCACATCTCCTGTTCTGGATCTTGTGTCATGTTGAGATGTGTTCAGATATTTCTGCTGCTATTAAAGTCATCAGTTGGACAGATTTGAGCATCATAAATAGATACTGTAGATACAGCTTCAATTCAACGGATGCTAATCCATGCGTTTAAACTGTAGCTGCCAAAGATACTTGTAAAATGTTACAATACTAAAAATAGATGGTAATATTTCCTGTTTTTAATGTAAATGCCACTCATTAAAAGAATCTCTGTTGTGGACCCTATTTATTCAAATATGCTATTTCTAAAACTTTAATAAGAATGTATACTTTCAGTCTAGATACTTCTCAGAAATATACTTTATGTACTTCTTACTTGACTGACAGAAAATTGTTTAGGTTTGCTGTTTTTGGCATATACTTTTATTAAATGTTTTGATGGAGATATTCAAAAGAATACTAATAATGAAGTACATGTAGTTGTGTTTACTCTTTTAATTGAGTAGCCTATTTAATACTTTTTTTTACTGTCTTATAAACTTACATATTCAGGTTTATATGATAACAATATTTACATAATATATAAACAGTAAACTTTACGTATGATGTTAAATTAACTTGCAGTTTTAAAATGACTAAACTAGTATTTAAAGTGTGCTTTCTTAAACAAAAAAGTATGCTGCAAGTATTGAAGTAAACTATCAGTATACCTATAGGTTATTATTTGTAAACTTGTTGGGTACTCAAAGTTTACTACTACAACTAAAGTATTCTTAAAAGTTTACTTTTGTGAACTAAAAAGGGAGTAAATGAAGCCCCAAGTATACATATAAGTATAATACTAGTACATTGATAATATTAGTATACTTACTACATAAAGTATACCTAAAGAATAAACTTGAACTTTACTAACTGTAGTAAATACACTTAATATATACATTCTGAACACATGCCGATTAAAACGAGTGTTATTTTCTTTCATTCAATCTTTTCTTCTTTCTCTCTTTCTGAACACCCTCGAGGATACCAGAGTCAGCTGACATAACCTGCACACTTCTGCCCTCACATACCACCATTAACAATGAAAACAACACGCTCTGTCGTTTATGAGTCCTGTGTTGAATGTGACCAAATCCCTCTTTATAGAGGCAGTGGAGAGTTTTAACCCTCCGTCCTCAGTCTCAGCGGTAGTTTAACGCAAGCTTGACATTAACACGCCGCAGCTGTGTGTTGAAGCTGGAGGTGAGAACGCTCAACCTCACATGAGCCTTTGACCCTATAGAGTGATAAATCTTCTCTCCTCCGTCTTTATTTAATAACTCTTCATTAGTGCTGTTTGTGATCAATGTATTGTATGCATTTTGTGTCGATTATTTGCAAAATGAAATGTATTAAGACTGAAACTACAAATGCTGTTATTAGGGGTCAAGGCCTGAACGGGTGAAGACTCATAATTGGTGGTTTTCTTCTTTTTCTTCCACTCTTGAGTCTATGCTAGCCCAAAGAAAGATGAATAAGAAAGTTATGAAATACTTTATGTATAGAGCAGTCAGAAATGTATTTTTTCCATGATTTTGTTGGATTCAAATGCAATGAAAATTAAACATTTATTTTCTGAAAAAAAAGCTTAGCGTTTATCCCATTTGCACAAAATTTCATATGAAGCATCTAAAGACGGTCACAACAATAAGTGCAATTTCTTTTGATTGGCCGAATTCACAAAGTGAATCATACAAAACGTATGATAGTTTGAAAAATTGCATACTTTAGCCCCTTCCCTAACCCCACCCCTAAACCTAACGTCACAGCGCTAAAATGCATAAATGACATACGAATTCATACAAATTAGCCACTTCGTAAAATTGTTACGAATTGACACCTAATGACAGCGACACATTTTGGTCAAAACACTTTTATATTATTTGTGATCAAATTTGTGCCCCTTGATCGGCCCCATAATTATATTTTTATAATATATTTTTAACAATTTTCCATCTCCACAGTTGGATCTGATTGGACTAGACAGCAGAGAGCGATAAATCCCATCACTTTCAGGGCCTCATTCCGATAAATTCCCAGTATATGTTGCCCCCGTTTCTCACATAATCCAGCACGCTCCTATTGGAGAATAAATCTCTTCTGATCGGCCCTTTTGAGATATAATTTATGCACAAACACACTTCGAGTGCATCTCATTCCCTGTAACCAGATAGACATCACCTGTGAAAATTCCAATAAATTCCAAGCTGAACACATTTATCTGTCTGATAGTTTTCCTAATGGGCTTGTGTAATATTTAATCCGTGACTGGACTGGTTTTCTTTCCTGCAAATGTATTTTCACAAGCAAATTCATCTATCCAGCACATCTGTGACAGTAATGACATTCTTTAGAATTCTTTTGAGATTATGTGTAACGTTTCTGGAATGTCATTGGAACATTTAACTCATATTTCTACAGATTTGACGTTTATGAACGCAGAGCTGCGATAAAGAAACTTGTCACTGCAAACTTTTATATGCAAGGGGCAGTGTTGCCGTTTCTGCTCACAAGTTCACCCGGTAAACACAGATGTGATCAAATTAAATGAAATTCTTGCATATTAAATATACACCAGCCTTTATAGAATTTTGGACATAGTCGCTTGTATCGGTACATTTTTTAAAACCAATAAAATCAATGGACACATTAACATTCAGTACGTTCCTTGACGGCACAGACACTTCTTGAGTCTTTTGAAATGTGTGTTTATGAGCTTTAGACGATGTGTTTGTGCCAGCCGCTCTCTCGTAAAGCTCTTCACAACGTTCTCAAAGAAAGCTGCTGGTCTCCAAAGACCAGAACATCCTGAACGAAACAGATGCATGCAGCTGGCTTCAATGGACGCTCGCATTTTCTGATGCACGTTACCATCAGATACGTGATTCAGTTACTCAAAGTTATAACTTCACCTCATAAAAGCATCACAAGGAAAGATCTAGATCTGAACATTTGGCTCAACAGAGAACAGCACAGTCCCTTTCAGTTTAAGATCCTCTCGTGAACCTCTCGAAAGCCAACATGATGCGTCTTTAAAGTGAGAATTCATCGTCATTGTTTTTTCACCCTCATGTGTTTCAAAACCTGTATGTGACTCTTTCTTTTGTAGTCAAAAGAAGATATTTTGAGAAATGTCTCAGTAGTTTTGCGTTCACTGTAAAAACGAAATGTTGGTTCAACTTAAAAAAATAAGTAAACTGGCTGACTTTAAATTTTGAATAATTCAACTTAAAAATATTAGTTAACATAACAAGTTTGCATGAAATTCATTAGTTAACTAATATTTATTGAATGAACTCAACATTTTAAGGCAACCAAACCAGTTCACACCAAAATTACAGTGTCCATGAAAGTCAATGGGGTTGTTTGGTTACCAACAGTCTTCAAAATATCTTCTTTTGTCTTCATGACATGAGGGTGAATAAGATTTTTTTGGGATGAACTATCCCTTTTAGTGTGTTTTCAGATGGCTCTTTACCCCTCACACTGACGCTCAGAGGCATTTAAGGAAGTGATAAATATTTCCTCCTTTGGGTCACATGTGGGTCACATTCAGAGCAGACGGTCAGTGATACGAAAGTCGAATCAATTTACCTCATAAGATCATGTAAGAACCAACCAGGGCCTTTAAGCAGGGGTTTTGCTTTCCAAAGCTATTTAAACAAAAATGACCTTGACATTGACATTTTGTTTGAAATTATTAGTAATAACCAGAACTGCATAACACTTATATGTGTTAATACAGCATTTGAGCCTATTTTTTATAGAAAGAGAAGTCCTCCTTCTACAAGTAAGATGTTTACTAACTACAAAAATAATAAGGGTTTAACAGGCAAAACATGGAAGATTTCAAAATGCAGTTCATTTGAATTATGATGCAATACAAAAAAATAATGTCTGGATAAATGCAACAGCCACACAAATTGAAACTGGCATCAAACACAAAATTTGAGTAACAGATCAATGCTGCCCTCTATTGAGAGTTTATATAAAACAATACATTCAAATATTTCTTTGATAAACCACTTCTCAAAGTATCCTTGAAAAATGTTAAGTTTAAGCTTTTATGTGAAAATGAAATAGTTAAGTGCTTGTTTGCGGTGTATTCATGCATGCACAGATTTACTTAACGTTATTATGTATTCATTCATTAGCTTATTGCAGATAATTCTGCAAAGATTGTTAGTTATTCCACTCTGTATTCAATTTATTGTCATTTCTATTTGTACTCAATCACATTTTTTCACTTCATGTTCCTCTGATCCTCAAAGCTCCGCCCACTGAAGCAGCTCCAAGCTCCGCCCTCCTCATACTGGCTCGTGTGAGGCCTTTTTCTGGCTCTTCTTCATGTCCTGGATTGTGTAAATTAAAACAAGTCCTTCAGTTTATCACTCACCGCATGCAGAAATTACACATTTTTATTGCTGCTCTTTTATGAGTCTCTCTTGTATCTATAAGTCAGAGCGAGCATGACTGTTAATAAGCACGTGCAAGGTTTAACAAACGCTATCTGTAATGAAGTTTCATGGACCCTTAATTTTCCTCTTTTTGACGGAAATTGTTTTAAATGGAATCTTCATCTTTAATCACTCTTTGTCTAGAATTTGCTAAAGTGCCCTCGTCATTTTATCAAGCGGTGTTTGAGATGCTTTTTAAACAGCATTGAAGTTTCTATTTTGAACTCTTATTGGCTGATTTTTCTTCATTATTTAGTCAATGACAACTTCAGTTAATTAATTCTACAAATTAAATGAAAATGTATAAATCTAACAAAATTAACTTGTACAAAAAACGTAAGTAAATGAATAAATTCTACTCAGTCAGCCTGTCATCCAACTACAACTCCCATAATGCATCTCCGCACCCAAGCGGAAGTGAACTGCGCCGCGTCCACGCGATACTGTTTTTGAAAATAATGTGCTTGAAGCAGCAGGGGTAAGAATCCTGTTCATTTTCTGTTTTAAAGTGCAGTTTAAGAAAAATACGCTATCATCGTTACCAAGGTAGACCGATGATAGCCGAGGGTAATATCTTTGGGATTTGTACCATAGAACTGAATACATGGCTGTAGTTGTAACGTTAGTCATATTTAAGTGGACGTGAATACATTAATGTTCATATATATCGTTTGGGTGTAATAACAGTTCATTATTACCATAGAAAACAATGATAGTACGTGATATGTTCTTTAAAGCACTTTACAATACCAATGTGTAAGCTATCAAAGTACATGGTATTATCACCTGACACCATTACAGTACCATGAATTCACAAAAGCAGACTTTTCTAAGCCAACCAAGAGACTTTTTAACATCCTCGTGTTAATGGATGTGTAAAACTCTATGAACTCAGCGGCCAGTATTCCAGAAACATGTCTAAAGATGTTTGGGAGATGTTTATTTGATGGACTGATTGTGTTAAAATAAACCGCATGTGTTCAGAGGGACGTGTCAGATTTATAGAGTTCATTAAAACATTGTAAATTTCACTTCTCTTAATCTTCTGGTTTTCAGAGCTGCTCGGGGCTTTTAAACATTCACACCATCGAGCGGCCTGACGTGCCAAGACGCTGAAAATAAAACCATAAAATCCCAGATCGAGACCTGTTGCGTGTGAAAAGACACTTAAAACCGGTTTGTGCCCGGTTGGTCCGATCTGACTGTGGCTCATGAAATATATTGGGGAATATGGGCCCACCCAAACAGAGACCTGGTTATAATTTCCTCTACAAAGCGTTACTGTGGTGATACCAGGGGTGCTTTTATATAATGCTCCCATTATAGAAACATTTAAATAAACAAAACACAGTACCCTGGCTTTCTGTAATGCTGTTATAATACACATTTTAAACATGCACTCTTGAACATTATTGTTTCCTAATGTGCAATGTTACATTATACATAACATTCATAACAGATCATGTGATCATAAACTCATGTTTTTAAACAGTCAGATCGGATGAGTTCTTTGTCTCTCGAGCTGAATGTCATTGTGTTTTAGTTCACGTGTCGTTTTTGTCCCATCAGCCCTCATGTACCCCACACCTCTCTGCTCTCACGCGGGCCGTGGGTCTTTCTCCGATGTGTATGAACCGGCTGAAGATTCATTTCTTCTCATCGATGCTCTGGAGAAGGATGCTGACATACTGAAAGGAAACCGGTGAGACAGACAAACCAGCTACATGCACACGGAAGTTTTTAACAGCATTTGAGCGAATACAATTCTGTGTGTTACGTGTAAGAGAAAGAGATTGACATCACTTCTGTCATTTAAGTTAAATACCATGTAAATGCAGCTGTTGAACATGCTGTTGTGTGTTTTATCAGTCCTTCGGTGTGTCTGGAGGTGGGCAGCGGCTCTGGGGTTGTATCTGCCTTCCTGGCATCAGTCGTTGGGTCAGACGCTGTATATCTGTGAGTATGGCAGAGATGACTACGAAAAGAATGGTTGTGTAATTTAATGGTGGTTTATTTGTTAAGTGTGGTGTGCTTCTTAAAGATGTACAGATATAAATCTTACTGCGGCTCACTGTACGCTCGAAACGTCTCGGCGCAACGGCCTCCAGCTGCAGCCCATCGTCACTGATCTGGTGAGATGCACATCTCTCATAAACCTGTTGCTTCTCATATGAACATCTGCATGCATGAACGCCGTTTGATCTTTCAAAGTCACTGTAAAATCAAAACTGGCAATTCATTATTATAGAATATGTGACCTGGTTTGGTTTTTGTTTTGCATCACAGGTCAAGTGTCTTTTGCCCAGATTAAATGGAAAAGTGGACGTGTTGGTTTTCAATCCTCCGTATGTCGTCACACCTTCAGAGGAGGTAAATCGCTTTTCTGATGCTGATCGTATTCATTACTGCTGCTTTTTTAAAATCTGTAATATTACAAAAGAGAAAATCGCAGATCTGAGCAGACACAGAGTCTGGACTAAAACATGCCAGCCTAGAAGATATATTATTATTAGATATTGGTTGAAAAAATTCAGATTCTTTATCGTTATCTTTTGCATTTTGAACCTTTTTAACTTGACTTTAGAAACAGATTTAAAAAATAAAACAAAGATATAGTTTTGTTCTTTCAGGTGGGCAGCCGTGGAATCGAAGCATCCTGGGCCGGCGGGATACGGGGTCGAGAGGTGACGGACAGGTTTTTTCCCATGATTCCACAGCTCTTATCTGATCACGGGCTGTTTTATCTGGTGACTGTTTCTGATAATAACCCAGGTAAGGCAACTGTATGTAAATCTGATGTGTTTGTAGTTCAACGTCCTTTAAGTCCTATGATGTGACTGTTTTTGTCTCATGTAGAGGAGATTGTGTCTCTGTTAGGAGAATTCGGGATGAAAGGAGAAGCGTGTTTATCCCGTCAGGCTGGACGAGAGAGACTTTCCATCCTGCGCTTTAGCAGAAGTGAAGATTCGACCTGAAGAATTAACTTTAAAACAGTTTGTGTGAATGTATTTCACACTCAACAGAATGTACAGCTGTTGTCAGTATATCATCCGAGTGATTTCTGTAAACAAGTGCACTGTGAAAACTTTATTTGTGTACATGTAAAAAGGATTTTATAAGAATTATAATAAACTGTTTTTACATATGACTTTCAGTTTTTGTTTTTCTCTGTAGTTTAAATAAGTCCTTTCTGATTATATGCACACGTATCTGATGTGTTTTTAATGTTTTGAAATAAAACAAAATACCATGTTCAGCCAGTTGTCGTTACATTTGTTGATACAATGACCAATTCAGCAAAATCTTACGTGTGACATTGTACACTTTGTATTTTAACACGTAAGGAAATGTGTATATAAGCAAACATCCATCTTAAAGCATCAAACTATGCATTAGAGTTTTAAAAACTCCTTCCAACTGTTAATGCAAATCTTTTATTTCACACAATGTAATTAGTTTCAACACGTCAAATAAAAACTACATTATTCTTAGAGTACCATGTTAACTATGCAAGATATATTTGTAGCACAGAAAACTCATGACACAACAATGCAGATTTAATGTCAAAGCAAACATATGATGCTTTACATGCAGAGAATAAAGTCCTGTACTCAATACAAACATTTATAATGCTTTCTATTTGTACCGAGTTCAGACCACATTGGACAAACTAAAACTTTTGTGATTTTTTGAATGTCACAGCACATCTGGAATGTCTGAATCAAACTAGTACAATGACTAGATACAATGTATATAGTGGATTATATATGTGTGCATTCTACATAAATCATTTGTTATTAACCCTGAACAGACTGATTCCACACGATCCGACCGTCGTCTCTCAGCTTCACCGCGCCGCTGGCCACAAGCTCTAAGGCGGCTGGGAAAGCATGATGCTCCGCCTCAAGGATGCGCTCTGATAGGCTCTCTTCTGTGTCATTCACCAGGATAGGAACCGCCTCTTGTACCACGATTGCTCCTGCGTCCACTTCCTCCTGCAGTATTTACAATCCAGTTATTTTATAGTTTGGTCCACTTTTTGTGACACTAAACATACCAAACATTCAGAACGATGTGTCGGGCTAAACATGCACACATGAACACATGAAATGTTTAAAGCGATCAAAAAGCACCCTAACAAATGCTTTCTATATGGTCAAAAGGCACGATTATGTTATATGCACATCACTAATACAACTTCATTGACAATAATGCTTTATATTATTAAATGCAGATTTTTTATTTGAAATAAATAAAAGTATCTTACAGCCACAAAGTGCACCGTACATCCCGTGACTCGAACCCCAGCCTGGAGCGCCTGCTTTTGAGCGTTCACGCCTTTAAAGGACGGCAGCAGTGACGGGTGAATGTTTAACATCTTTCCTGTTGCACAGAACACAGTATTAACATGAGTATTTCATGCACTTATTTTTTTTTTACCAAAAAGGTTTGCAGGATTAGCATATAGATTAAAATATGAAGTTATTTTAATTTTATTGCCAGAGACTATAAATCATTTGTTCTGAGGGATGTTTACCATTCCATTTCCTGACAAAAGGTCCGGTAAGGATTCTCATAAATCCAGCCAGACAAACCAGTTCAACCCCAAACTCCTCCAGAACTTTGTCTATAGTGCCATCAAACTCAGCCCGGCTGCCGTACTGCTTATGATCCACCACCTGACAGACAAATCCAACATTAAAAAAGTGTAAAAACTCAAGAGTTTAACTGCGACGAAAACCGATTCTAGACAAACCCGTGTCTGAATTCCCGCCATTGAAGCTCTCTTGAGCCCCAGCACACCGGGTCTGTTAGAGATGACCACCACTATCTCCGCTGAACTGGACGGTTTCTTTGCCTGCACCATTAAGGCTTGTAGATTTGTTCCTGTTGAACATTAAACATCGTCATCTTCAGCTGTCACATTGAGAGAAAGAACCTGGTTTATTAAAGAACACAGACCAGTTCCAGAGATTAGAACCGCCACTCTGGTCCTCTTCCGTGTGCTGTGATCTCGGTGATGAGCTCCGTTCTGAAGACTGCTGATGTCTGGAGAACGCCCCGGACTTTCCTTTAAACTCTGCTGCAGGTTTCTGATGACCACAGACTCTGATCCTGCAAACACACAAATAAATACATACGCATGAATAATGTTCTGACATCAAATCAAGGAACCCAGGCACTTCAATGCAAAAAAGCATACAAACAAATAGTATCACTAATGTAAATCTTGTGGAACGTTTGCAATAACAACACGTATTTCATAATACAATGCGTTTATTCATTTTCTTTATTTATTGTTATATACACGGCTCAGAAAAAATTAAGAGATGACTCCAAAATAGGAACTTGTATTCTTCATATATTCTTCATACACTTCATATTTAATGTTGTTTTGACCAGTCTGTCCAGTTAAAATTTTCTGTAAATAAAGGAAATTATTTAAAAAAAATATATATATAAATGATTTTTTATTAAAAACATTCCTCATTTTCAAATATTCTATATTATTAGTAGTAATGTTTTATTATATGTTCTTATAAAATCAGACATATATATATATATATACAATTTTTTTTTAATAATTATATATATTTATTTATTTACAATAAATATTTGATGTATTTTTGTATTTAATAAATTACTCCTCAATGTGTTTTCTCTATGGCGGCTTTGTAACAAAGCAAAACAATAAAAAACTGTGAAGGGCTATAAAAAATGAATAAATAAAACTAAGCATTACTGACAATTCAATTGTCTACACTAGTGGTCAAAAGTTTAAAAAAAAACTTTTGATATCAGGACTTTGCTTTAATATCTGAAATTAGTTTAGTCGGCCAAAATATTATTTTCCAAACACATGTTTTTTCATGACAAAACTAACATTTTATTTAATAAAAATGTTTTTAAATGGATAACTTTGACTAAATAATTAAGAAAGAGCAAATAAGAGCACAGAATAGAAAAAAAACTTATTTAAAAAGCATCTCATGGTGAGACTTCAAGAAGCTGCTTGAGAAAATTACATGAAAACATTTCTGCAAATTCTAGTAAGACGATAAAATATGTATTCATATTCATTTAATTTTTTTACAACATAATTCCCATAGTTCCCTTTGTTTTATTTAATAATTTTGAGGTTTATGATTATTCTAAAATGTGAAAAAAAGGAACACATAAGTGTCCCAAAACGTTTGACCGCTAGTGCACATTATGACAGTTTTAGTCGTACAGAACGTTTCTGTTCTATTACTTTTATTTATTTAAAAAATCCTTGTGTAGAGACAGTATGATTAAAATGTGCAAAACTCAAAAAATATTCCTAAAAATTGATTTCATCACCACTGAATCTCTTTCAAAAGGCATTTCAGTAGCTCACCAGGCTGTTTATGAGCGAGCGAGCCGACGATCCACGCCTCCTCCTGGGCCTGTACGAGTCTCAGGACCCTCTGAGATTCCTGTTTACTGACCACCAGCACGGCCCCAAGACCACAGTTAAACGTTCGGCTCATCTCTTCTTCAGACAGACCACCTTCCCTCTGAAGCCACAAGAACACGGGCGGTATACGCCAGCGAGACGCATCTGAAACATATCAAAGAAGCGCTCACATGTCCGTTGAATAGTCAAGATTTCTTCGTTTTATATCGTAATTCTCCTTTCTAGTCATATTTTGTACAAAACCAAAGGATGCTGCTCACCCAGATCCACCATCAGTTCTGGAGGAAGAACTCGAGGAATGTTCTCCAGGAGTCCACCGCCGGTGATGTGGGCGTAGGCTTTCACCGCACCGCTGCGCAGGATTGGCTGAAGCAGACGGCTGTAGATCTTTGTCGGCGTGAGCAACACATCACCTTTACAACAACACAAGCGTGATGTCTCAAAACAGACACTCTGAAACACGTGAAGCTCTGATATCCTGTCATACGATCATACCGATGTTTTGTGCCGGTTGTCCGAACGGAGCGGGCGAGCTGTACTGAAGGCCGGATCGCTCCAGCACCTTCCGCACCAGACTGAAGCCGTTACTGTGAATCCCAGATGAGGCCACACCGATGAGCAGATCTCCTTCTATGATGTCTTTTAACCTGGGCAGAACGGCTCCTCGCTCAACGGCCCCGACACAGAACCCTGCCAGATCATATTCTCCTGGAGCGTACACGCCCGGCATCTCTGCCGTCTCGCCGCCTGAACAAACACATCAGACATTTCCTTGAGCCGAATATTTTCAATTCACATTCCACCTTATGCAATCATAAAGATATAAATGTTTACATTTACATGTATGCATTTGGCAGCAACTTAAAAAATACAATATGAAATGTGACAATTTGCTAAAATAATCTTGGTAAATATTGTTAAGCGATACAATATGCAATAACTCATTAAAATACGCAATACACGATATGCAATAACAAGCGATAATTTGATCAATGATATGCTAGAACTTATAATACAATATTACGCTAAATAATTAAATATATGATAACTTGTCAAATAATGTACTACATTTAGTAATATACAATGTGAGAAATGGTATTTAAGTTTGTAAAATTAATTAGAAAAATGAAAAACAAAACAATACGTAAAAATATTTTCCAGATTATTTTTGATCGTCGATCATCTTTTACACAAAGCCACTAGCATTCACATACCAGCCCCTACTATCTGCATGCACCTATAACTATTAAATTCATTTTAATTTTAATTTAGTATTACATTTAATTTGTTACATAGTAATGCCTTAATCAAGACATTTTCATCCTTATGCACATTGATAAATACATGCATATTTCCTGGAATCAAACCAATGCACTCATAATAACACAATATTTTATTATAATGACCCTTACCTAACAAAGCACATCCGGCCATCTGACAGGCTTCTGCAATCCCAGCAATGACAGAAGATGCCACCTCCACATCCAGACGTCCACAGGAGAAGTAATCGAGGAAAAAGAGAGGTTCTGCTCCCTGGGCCAGAACATCATTCACACACATGGCCACCAGATCCTGACCCAGAGTGTTGTGGATGTTGCACGCTTGTGCGATCTGCAGAGACAAAAACACTTTCAAGATTTTTTCAAGTGGTCTCTAGGCACTGGGTTAGTTATGAGGAGTGTTATTATACCTTAAGTTTGGTGCCCACTCCATCAGTTCCAGACACCAGTATTGGGTCAATAAAACCTGCTGCTTTCAGGTCAAAGAGTCCCGCGAATCCTCCGAGATCAGCGTTACAACCTTAAACACGTCAGAAAGAGATGAGGTTATTTGCAGGTCACAGAATGTCATTGCTGAATATTAAGTATTTTGCCTTAAGTCATGATTCTGGATGTAATAAACAGTATGTTTTTAATACAATGTGAAGGAGAATTCATGAGAGCGGATCATCATCAGTACCTGTGCGAGACGTGGCTTTGGCCAGAGGTTTGATCATGTCCACTAGTGTGTTTCCAGCACTGATGTCCACACCGCTGTCTTTATATGTCAATCCTCTGTAGGACCAACACAAACATACTGATGTTATCACATTTATTATTAGTCTGTTTCTAAACTTCACACAGTTTTGAGTCTGTGTGATGTAGCGTTGGATAAAAGCTTCTGCTAAATGAATAACATAAATTTAAGGCTGTGACACAAAATCTTCCGTTTGGTTTGTATCACGGCAGTTAATATGCAAAGCCTAATGGTGTCTATTTTGCAGAAAAAGGAAGTTATCGTTCAGCATTGATTTATTGGAAATACCAAACAGTGCGATTTATTACGTTTTACGAAATGCAACAACTTTCTTCAGTGTGATCAGGTCAGCAGCGACACACACCTGGTGCGAGTGAGATAAGCGATGGCTCGGTGACCAATGTCCCTGCGGTAAACGGCGTCAGGGAAGCCGATCGCCGCCACGCCATCATTGGCGCTGTGTAAAGCGCTCTCCAAGGTGGGCCGGACAGCCGTGACTGTCAAAACACGCCCACCGCTCGTCATAACCCCGCCTCCTTCCTTTAGGGCGGTACCTGCGTGAAACACCTGAACGCCCATCTCAGACGCGTGAGACAAACCTACACAAAATGTATTTAGACAAATTAAATAATACACAAATAATCTAAAGCTGAAATATATAGATAAAGATAAAATACAAAATTAATATTAATTATGTAAAATATTGACATGAATTACTATAATTTATATACTATTTTGTCAACATATATTAACCAATTTTTGGAATTTATTATAGTTTTAATTTGATCTTATTTACAATTTATATGATTTATTTTTGAACGTGTTTATTTAGTTATATATTCAGATTACATTATAAACATGCTGCTAACTAAGCACATAATGCACAAAAAAGTTTTTGTTTGATTTAGTTATTTATTGTTATATTTATTGTGTTATATCGGCTAATTCCTTCTCAATCATTGTCCTCTGAAAAAACATGAATCAACCGCTAATCTTATCCTCCTCATGTCTCAAATGCATAAATCTCTGACCCTAAGCATGTGAAAACATCTGAAGCAACGTACCGGAGATCTCCAGACCCTTCTTATACGCTGCGGGATATCCACCGCTGGCCATGACCACAGTCACAGCCGAACTGTCCTGCAGCCATTCCACCGCCGTCGAGCTCAGATTCGACTCCAGCGTGTTCTTCAACACTTCATATAAATCACTCTTCAGTAGAGGCATCAGAACCTGACACAGAAACATGTTCACTTATTTTCTTGTAAGGACTATAAGTATCAATAACGGTATATTGTGACACCCCTAGACTATAGTATAGATTATTTTAGTAAATATCTGCTCTTACCTGACACTCAGGGTCACCAAACCGACAGTTAAACTCCAGGACTTTTAGTCCCTGTTTAGTCAACATCAGACCCGCGTACAGCACACCTGAGGAGGATATAAATGTATATCAATATTTGTTCAAATGTGGACACTTAATCCTTGTTTTTAGCACTCACCCACATACGGCATCCCCTCCTCTCTCATTCCATCCACTGTTTTCTGAAGAACCGTTATCTTTATCTCCTGTAGCATTTCCTCCGAGACCTTCACAAGACATTATGCTATTAGATGATGAAAAATGTTTCAGTTCCTAATGATCAATAACATTGACTTTCGCTTGCAGACTTGTCAAATTTGAGCTCAGTTTGAGACATCTCTGAAACGTCTGGCTCTTTTCTTCAGGAGTAACAGATGAACCTCAAGCAAAACCTTAATCCGCTCTCGGCTTTATTAAAGTTTAGGAAAACAAACGAAGATATTCAAGAGATCCCATCTGTGGTTTTTCCTTCATACGGGTAACCAAAATGTACATATACATTTTGATATACTGTTAACTGATATCATGTCATATATATGTTGTGTGTTCTTTAAAGAAGGACGTTCTCCGTGTGGATCTGCAGGTTAAAGCAGTGGGTGTTTCTTCACCTGTGGTGTGGGGCAGTAAGCTCCCATCCCGCCAGTGTTGGGTCCCTGATCTCCATCCATCAGCCGCTTGTGATCTTGAGCCGGTGGCATTGGTGAAACCGTAAAGCCATCACTGAAACACAAACACTAGAGCACACAGAAGAACCTTAATGTGTGTTGCATGTTAATACCAGGACTAGAAGATTGTGTGTGTGTGTGTGTGTGTACTCACAGACACTTCCTCTCCCTCTAACAGCTCCTCCACCACCACAGTCTCACCGGCGGAACCAAACGCTTTATCCTGAAATATCCACAAAATCATTTCACACACATTCTGTAAAAAAACACACTGTGATGTCATTCCGAACCTGTACTTTGTTTCTTCTGCAGAACACAAAAGAAGATATTTTGTTGATAGCCAAACAACACTGACACCCATTGACTTTTGTATGGACACAAAACCACATTTCTCAAAATATCTTCTCTTATGTTTCACAGAATTTTTTTTCACTTAAATATGATCAAAAACTAGACTGAGCTACAGGCACAGGAACTGAGCTGTATACAAGAAAAAACACAATACCGTTTCTAAATCATGGACTCAGTGTGGAGTCTTTGCAGTTTATGTCTTTAGCCAGCAGATGTCAGCATTCATCTCTAATCTGTAATTTACACAATCTAAAATACATTTTACATCCTTTTTTTAAGATGTTCAGACCTTCATGATGTCCAGAACAGCACGGCAGGCCTCCTCTGTATCCCGAGCGACTAAGACACCCTTCCCTGCAGCCAGACCGCTGGCCTTCACCACCAGAGCTGGAAAATCGGCTCTGAAAAAATAAACAAACATCTTATTTCTTATCAATCATCCAAAAGCGATTTATTCTGTTAAGCAGGACTGATGTGAGGAATATCACTGCTGACCTCTAGAGGACAAACTGATCTTTAAGGGACCAAAATACCCCAAAAGTCATCATTTATTCACGTGTCATTCAAAACCTGTGTGACTCTTTCTTCTGTGGAACACAAAAGAAGATATTTTGAGAAATGTCTTGGTATTTTGTGCTCATACAATAGAAGTCAATAAGGTTTAGTGTTGTCTGGTTACCAACATTCTTCAAAATATCTTTTGTGTTCTGCCGAACAAAGAAAGTCATACAGGTTTGGACAGACATAATTATATTATAATGACTCGGTTCATACTCTCGAACGTATGCGCAGGCGTCCTGCGGGTCCGTGAAGGAGCTCCAGCGTGCCGTAGGAATGCCGTGCCGATCCATGAAGGACTTTGAGAAACTCTTACTGGCCTCAAGCTGTGCCGCCTTCGCAGACGGGCCGAAACATGGCACGCCGGCCGCCGTCAGGTCGTCCACAATACCTGAAGGATTTAACCATCATAAAAAGTTAACAAAACATACAGTGATGTACTGCAGATAAACATGCCATGGTTATTAGTGGTAGACCGATATATCAACATACTGATATTTAAGACTCACCTGCAGCCAAAGGAACCTCAGGACCAACAAGCACCAGACTCACATTGTGATCTTTACAATACTGTGCAAGAATCGAGTGATTGCTGACAGATACAGCTGAAAAACACCAGACGACACGTTCATTTATTAACGGTCCAAGTTTATAATGACATATTTGCTGATTTTCAATTTTGACAAACGTGAGATTACTGACAAGCCTGTGAATGTGTTTACACTCATACCAGAGTTCGAGATCTTTCCGCATTCAGCGGTTCCAGCATTTCCAGGTGCCACGAGGACATTCTGCACATGAGGCGACTGTGCCAGTTTCCACGCCAGCGCGTGTTCCCGCCCACCGCTGCCAATCACCAGCACCCGCTCGGCCATGACGCCTGCACAAGACGAACTATCGTCAGTCTCATCACCCGTGCTGTACAGGACCTGACAGAAACCACGAGATGCTCGGTACATCCTGGTACCGTTGAGAACGAGTGGTGCACTTGTCTAAGTAGGCCTCTTTATATTGGTTATTGACCTCTGTCTGTCTTTCAAAAGTCAGAAAAAATTTAATTGGAAATTACACTAAACAACAGAAGCCAAGAACAGTATTGCTGTTTTAAAGAGACAGTTTAATTGCATGAAAACATTGACCTATAAGACGCATCCATGCAAGCAGATTCTCATCTATTGCTTTGACCTTTCAGAGCGACTGAAGTCCATCCAGAAAGAAGCAGCAGCACATTTATAAAAACACTTGACATTACAGACTCCATCAGAAGAGCTGACACATGACTGATGCAGATGGAGTGACAAAACTTCAAACATGATGAAGATCTCTTACTACAAGTATTTGAAGGTAATACTATGGTACTCAAATTCAATTCAAATATATTTCCATATAGCGTAATTCTTCTCCTGAAGATGCTGCAAAAGCAGCTTTTCAGTCAAATAACTATTGAATTGAATATGTTTAAACACACAATAAAAAGTCAATGAACTGAGATTATTGATCAGTTGAGTTTATTTTTGACAAGATTCCTGAAGTTGTGAAATGCTCTACTGATCCCTGATCAGAAATCAAAGAAGCACACAGTGAGATCTCATTTACACTAATCTGAACTGAGTCTTATTGTTAAGATAATGATGGTACTGTGATTACCATACTTGCATACTTTGGTACAAGATGCCTAAAAAAACAACAACACAGTATCACCATCCTTAGAAAAAAGTATTTTGGTCAATAATTATCATACAGCGACAAACAATAATATTACAAAAAATGTATGTACCTTACAACAAAAAATATACTTCACGTTCATTTGAATAAATACGCTTATGCAAAGTCATAGTATATTAGTAAATATAGTTTATGAAGTAAGTACTAGTGCTAGTATACTTATACTGTAAGTGTAGAATTTTAATACTACTTGGGATTAAATCTGCCCTCTTTTTAGTTGATAAAAGCATACTTTCAAGTACACAACAAGTTTACAACTACATTAAGTATGTACACAAAGAATAAAGTATTTTTGACAAGTACATGAAACAAACTGAAAGTATACTTTTTATTTTAGTTCAAAAGTACATTAAAGGCACACTTGAATGAACTGTTTTAAAGGGTCTCCAAAAATACCACAGCAGTGCTGTTGTACTATGGTACTTTGCACGTTTCACAAATAAGTACAAAGGAAACAAGTACAACCTTGGCACCACCATATTACAACGTCTTTTGCACAACCAGTGTAGCTTTTGTAAATATAAATACATTCAGCAACGCTTAATTTTACATGCAAACATTCTGAACAGATTTAAAGATTCAACATGAGGCGAAAAGATGGTACCATAGTAAATAAAGTCTTGAAGCAATAGCCCGTTAAACTTTCATGCAGTGCTAACTCATTTAACTTATTGCAGTTATTTAATTGTTGCTATAAATGTAGTAGTGACTTACTGTATTAGTGATGAAGCAAAACCGTATCCGGACTCCGGATACTGTGATGACCAGCGTGTTTCTCAAATCACAAACCACGTGCGCACACCCAGAAGAAACAGACGCGCGAGGAAATAAACAGTTAATTCTGTACTGGGCGGGGCCACAACAAGGAAGTTGCCTCTAATTGGTCAATCGCGTGACTCTAAAATAAATAATTCTCATATTTTAAGTTTTTATTGTGTGTTTTTAATTTAACTGCTCAGCAAGATTTTAAGTATCACAAATGATCGGCAATTTGTAGTTATTATCACGTGACCGCCTCAAAAATTAGGAATATTTCCTCACAAACATCTGTAATGTACCGACATCAAAACACGACATTTTCAAGGTCATTATACAGTTAAAAATATGAAATAGTAGTCGACACCTTTACCGCCTCACTACTTCCGTTCAGAGAATTATGGGAAATTTAGTTTATGTATCTATCCCAAATAGTGCCACAAAAATCCTTTTTTATTAAAAATGTATTGTCTAACAGTCAATCCTAACAGGAAAATAATTTTGGGGTTTCAAAAAATAATCTTTCACAACAGTTGTGGGGACATTTTTTATGGTGTATTACGATTTTATCATTTTAATACATGTACAATATTATACAATGACTCCAAAAACAAATAATGAAAACCCAGTAAGAATTTGATCCTGGATCAGTTTATTCAGCATGAAGTTGATTCTAAAAGGTTTGTTTGATCCCATCAGGATGGTCCAAATTACAACACGCATTCCTTTTGATAAGATCTGCTTATCACCGATTAAAGTACAAGGTTTTAAAACTCAAAAATGTATTTAGAACTCCTGAAATTGCTTATTTATTATTGTTGAATTTTTGCTAGTTAGATTTTGCCTTTTGTACATTTGAAATTTTTGAAAATATATGAATGACAAAAGAAAAATGACTGAAGAGCCATCAAATATATTTTCTTTCTTTTAATACACAACATGATGTAAACATCAACTCTCAATCTGCACAAAATCAATGCATAAACATTATTCTGAGAATAAAAACAGACATAATAAATATTGAATTCATGTCAATAATAAGTTAGAAAGTGATCAATAGCAGGTATGAGATGGATCACAGAACAAGAAGTTCTGGGCTGTTGAGAAGCTCCTGACCAACATTAGTGTCTCTGAGAGCAAACAAAGTAATGCCAGAGCTGTACGCCGCTGGAATCATCAGATGTGTCGTCTTGGGATGAGCTTCATCATTCTGCTCTTCTTCACTGATCATCTGTCTAACTTGACCTATAAATGACATTAACGTCACAATCAGTAAAACTAAAATCTATCTGGATAAAGTAACCGCATGACATCTCGGCTGCATTTACAGTGTCCATCAATATCACTGTAAATTCAGACACATTAAATTAGTAAACAACGTACATTCATAATCAAGACGATGTTGCCGGAACCCTGAGACAAAAAGCTAAGACCAGAAAGAGGTGATAAATAGTGTCATACCCTCTACACTTAATGTCTTCCATTGTGAATCTGGATGCAGTGATAGCGGGACATCATGAGTCAGTCTCTTGAGAACATCCTCACGGCGAATGAGAAGCACCGACTCGCTGCACAGACGCTCATGAACCTCCTGTTCACTCACTGCAAAAGTCAAAACCACAAATCATCATTGACAAAGCCAAGCAGTGATGTGAAAACACAGAGCGGGATCAGTACAACTAAAAACAAGCAGTTGAATTCTCAACCGATGTGCAGCAGGATTTATTCTACACATTAGTTTTACTGTTTTGAGCTCTAAAAATTGGTTCATACGCACCCACATCCAGAGGGTTGGTCATGAACACTGCGCCCGGTCCCACACCAAAGATAAGCTGGTGGTGCCAGGCGTCGGGAATCTCTTCTCCTTCAGGCACCGCCTGCTGCATGTTCATGGTGGCGACAGGTACGGCCCCGCGCAGTATCCAGCGTGCCAACCACGGCACCAGCTTCAGTCTCCGTCGAGGATACAGGTTAAAAAATCTTCCCATTACTCGACCCCCACTGGCCTGATCAGCACCGTCTATCAGCTGCTGGTGTGTCGCACCTGGACAAAGTGCGTTACAACACAAATGAGAGATCATATTGGTGAGGGTAATGGGTAACTGTACATTGCTGTGCACAAATTACTTTCTATAGCAGACTTCTTGGGCCGTACTGCAAAACAACATAAATAATGAAATATAAACAGGTTCACTCAACAACACTGCAGTTTACAGTTCCTCATTGGGATAAAGAGATGTACCAGCTTTGCTCCTCGAGTGCAGATAATCGGGCAGCGGTGCCTCGTTCCTCCTAAGACACGTCCGCACGCAGCGGTCTACTGTGTCTGGTGTGACCGTGATGCCCAGCGCTTGCAGAACATCCACCACTGCGGTCGCACCGCACGCAGAGACCCCGATCTGTAGCGTCTGCCTGTGAACGGCTTCCTGGATGGACCACAGCATAGCTGTGTGGATCACCTCCTCCTTTTCAGCCTCATTCGGTGGGGGGCTGATGGATGGCAGCTCACTCTCAGCTTCAGGCTGGACCAACTCCATCTGTCCTGGATGCCGCTTTCACTGATGTGCTGAAAAACAAGTCACACATCTGAACACTTTTGTTCGTGTAGCTTAAATGGTAATAGTGCAAAAGTCATAGGTTATGTGATAAAATGCCCTTAACGTTGCTTTAGATAAAAGCGTCTGCAGACGCGTATGTTAAACGTCAATGACACATGAAAATAGCCAACATCACATTCAATGACGGTTATAAAAATGACAAATTAAAATGCTGTCATTTATATATTATATTATATTGCGATTAAGCATTAGACAACTGGTTTAGGATGTCAAGCTAAAGCTCAACTGGTTAGTTAGGAGACCAGACTAGCAAACCTCGTCTTTCACCGGGATTTGTTGTTATGCATTAGGCTACTACAGTGATTTAACCACGGTAAAACAGGACAGTATGAATGACAGCGGTATTTTGAGCATGTACCGTTTCACGTAACACTGCCAGTGACAGTCACATGCTATTAAAACAAAAACGTGTCCGTATTTTTGGATGGATGTGCGTCAAAGTGAACATTATAGTCAATAACGCTGTCAACACACATGCGCTTGCGCGTTAAATGGGAAACGTCGCGTGCTGGCCAAGTAACGTTACAATATGGCGCAGATTGACTATAAACTTTCCCTCTTGTTAATATAATATTGAAGATTCCTAACGTACTACTTCACTATAAGAGTAAAACCGGGATCAAATGTTTCGATTCGGTCAAGTTTACCTCCAGAAGCACGAATATCCTTCAAACATCTTCCGCTCACCCCTGTCTCTGGTTTGTTTTGTTCTGTGATTGGCTGTCAGAAGTCCTGCGTGTCTTCTGATTGGCTCTTAGGACTCATTTGCTGTGTTGTGATTGGTCTTAGAAACACAAAACGTTTTATATATCAAGTCGAGGCAGGAAAAATATTACATTTGATTTATTATTTATTTTTATTTATTCCGTTATAATAATAATAATTTCAGCTGAAATCCTGTACATTCCTTCAGAATAACAAAATTCCTATTTAGAAATCCGTAAGGAATACAGAATGTGCAATATTTTACCTTTTTATACATATATAAATATGAAACATTTTAATTTTCGATTTCAAATTTGCAGATAATACAATATAAGTCCTTGAAGCTTTTTTACTTTTACAAAGCCCTATTTTTATGTGCAATATTTTACTACACCACATTCTACTACAACTGATGACACAGCTTACTTCAATGCTTTCATTGGGCCATTAACTAACCAGACTCGAAACAATAAAAGCGAAGTGAGAGTGAGTTGTGAATATTTTCGCTTTCACATCCGCTCGTGTGTCTGTGAATGGAAATCAGATCTACGTGAGAAATGAAAACGTCAGCTAAAGTTGTGAATTAGAAGCTAAAACATACAACCGAATCATTTGAATGAGATGCGGATTGATTTAATAAAGAGAATCAGATGTCGGGATGAATTTTGCCTTTGTGAAGAGATCTGTGTGTTTCAGAGGAGTTACTGTGCTATTGCTGTTTTACTCTTGCTGTGGTGAGTAGTATTAATACTGAATATTGCTTATAACCAGATCAAGTAAAACTTTGAGAATATTGGGATCTGTTCAAAATGATTTTTTATGTTTTATTACAAATAATTGTGTTGAGGAAAGCAATAACAAAACATAAATGGCTTATTTCTTTCAACCCACATGGTTGTACTACAATTCAATTAAACAAAATAAGACTTTCTGTGGCTCAGTGGTTAGATGGCGCACGCAACGCCAAGGTCATGGGTTCCATCCCAAGGATTTCACATACTCTAAAACAAATGTATATTGTAATGCAATGTAAGTCGCTTCGGATAAAAGCGTCTGCTGCGTATATGTAAAATAAAAAAGTTACAGTAATCAATCTGCCAAAAACATGGTTAACACACTTTTACTACAATAAAATCATGGTTCATTTTTTGTAAGATCATATAACATGCATACTGTACCATGCTTTATTTGACATACCATAGTATTTGTGGAGCATGTTGAAGTTAGTATGTTAGAATGGTATGTTTTGTGTATATGTCCCACACAGACGGCAGCACTGGTGTCACAGCCAAAGCTGGACATCCGGTGGTTCTCTCGTGTTCCTGTCCTCCAGATTCCCCCCCATTCTTCATCTGGCAGAAGGACGCTGTTGTTGTAAATCTGTACAAAAACATTGAAGACCAAACCCAAATAGCCCAGCAGTACCAAAACAGAACACGTGTGAACATTCGGACCGAAAACTGCTCTCTGGTGTTCAATAGTGTACGTTTATCAGATGAGGGACTGTACACATGTTACTACATGAAGATCCCTTTACGAAAAGAAGAAATCCATCTGAAGGTTACAGGTGTGCTCCCTGTTTCATGCTATACACTTTGAATGTGAATTCTCAAAATATGTGAGATGTGTTTGGTGTTTATTGACCTTCGCCTCTTCTCTTTATCAGACCCCAGTATGGCGTGTAACCAGAGCGATGGCGTGTACCATTGTCAACTCAGAGACCTTCATCCCGAAGGAAAGATTCTGTGGAAACATGACGGTCAACTTCTGCCATTATCTGTGCGGTGTAAAACAGACCCGAACACGGGCTTGTGCAATACCAGCGACTCCATCACGCTGACTGGCAATAACAACGCAACGCTAACATGCGAGGTGACAAATTCCAGCATGGACGATATAGTCACCATCTGCAAGTCGGGTAAGCCTGTCCCGTATTAAATAATGCCAGTCTTAAATACCAATGTGGTCATCATTTATTCACCATCATGTCATTCAAGACCTGGATGTGATTCTTGCTTCTGTGGAACACAAAAGAAGATATTTTGAGAAATGTCTCAGTGGTTTTGTGTTCATACAATGGAAGTCAATGGGGGCTGATGTTGTTTGACATTCTTCAAAATATCTTGCAGAAGAAAAAAGGAGAGTAAATGATGATCAAAAAGTTTTTCCGTAACTTATCAAAGTACTAAGGCTGTTCATTCCTGCTAACCTTAATGTGTTAAAATATGTTAGTGTTACACTATTACGCAAGACAGAGAACTTAAGTGTGTTGTTTCTGCAAGTTCAGATGCAGAACCGGTGACTCACAGCGTTTCGACGACATCATCAGTTTGTGGATTTCTCGGCGTTGTGATTGTAATTGCTGCTGTGTTTGTGGTCATTACGTGTAAAAAACGGCAGAGGAAATGTAAGCCATCTTTAGCACTTTAAGATATCATTTCATGTACACAATGTGTAAAAACATGGGGTTAAATCTTCCTCCATGTTATGACAATTGAAATCTGATCTTGGGTGTGATTCACAATGTTCTTTTGGCTTTTCAGGAGGATGTATTCGTGGGGCAGTCGTGGTCCAGTGGTTAGAGAGTTGGACTCATGATCAGAAGGTTGCTGGTTCGATTCTCAGGTCTGGCGGGTAACGGCTGAGGTGCCCTTGAGCAAGGCACCTAACCCCCACTTGCTTACTATACAAAAATGTACAAATGTATAGTACAATGTAATGTAAGTCGCTTTGGATAAAAGCGTCTGCCAAATGCATAAATGTAAATGTAAATGTAAAATGTATTGCAACATCAGAATTTAACAACAGTTCGTAAGACAATGCAACATCTGTTTTTCAAGACTTTTAAAAGAAACACCTGCACGGATTAGACTTAAAAGACATAAAAATGAAATGCTTGACCATATTTCTATTTAGCTGCCTAAATAAGAAATGACTTTTTTTAGATTTTACATTCAGCTTCTGTACTGAACATGATGAGAGCGTCTGATATCTTGAAGGTCTTGACAGATGTACTGGAGTGGATTTTATTTATTTGTTAATGTTCTTAACTTATCACAACATTCACAAAATGTGCACTAATAGTACCAACAGAAGTCAATTATTATTTGTACAAACAAGCGTAACTTTCTGTGTGGGTGGATTTGGGGATTTTAAAAGCTCTACTATTAATGCAGGAATGTGCAAGCCATCACATGACCAGGAACCAGCAGTTTTAATGTCTTTGTTATATAGTTGCAATATAGTCTGTGTTGTTTATAATCTATGAGCCATTTTGTTATTGTGAACAATGCTTTCTTGCATCATAAATACATGTCTTTGTAATAGAAAAGCTTTAGGTCATGGTTTTTCCCAAGTACACAACATGATATCTCATTATTATTTAACAAATGAAGACAACAAAACTCTGTATACATACACTGCGCATGAACTTAAATGTCTAAACAGTGAAGATAAACAAAAACGTAGAGCTTTTTTAGACGATGCAAAACATATTATGCGGTTGCTTACTGGTCTTATTAAATTGTCTTTTTATATATTTAGTTTCATGAAGTAGGCGTATTGAAATATTCCATCCAGATACTTTGATATTTTGAAAGAAAAAATATTGTTGAAATATTATGTAAACAACTTCAGTTCCTGTTTGACAAGACCGAAGTACTCAGTTCCACGAGACAGAATGTTTTTCTCAGTTTCAAAACATTTGTTAGATTTTGATTGCTTTTTTAAATAAGTGTCCAACTTACTTGTCCTAACAAATCACAACGTTCTGGTCATTCAGCAAACTCAAAATATAGGCTCAGTGCAGTGCATTGTGGGAAAATATAACAAAGAATGAAATGAAACAGCATTGGGTCAAAAACAAACAAACAAACAAACAAACACAACTGCTGGGTTATGCTGGGTTGTTTTAACTCATTGTTGGATCAAATAAAAACATTTTGCATTAGGTTTGTCCTTTTTTGACCCAATGCATAACCTAGCATTTTTATTTCAGAGAGTACTGTACGTCATATGCATGCACCGATGCCTGAAATGGAGAATAATATAAATAATTCGTTTGAGCCGAGGAAATTTTTTTAAATACATCTGGGGATGACATGAGGCTGAATAAATGATGAGAATTATTATATTTGGGTGAACTATTTCTCTTTAGGCGAGTCAGGTGTGTAATACATTCATTGAACACTGGCTGTCAGTGTTGCACCATCAATGATGATGAATCTGAACATGCGTGTTTCATGAGGATAAATATCATGGGATGAAACTACAGACAAATTTCCACTTAAATCTTACTTCCTGAACATTTCATTGCTTCATTTCCAAAAGAATATTGTATTGCTCAGATGTCGCTCTTTTATGGCTCAGGAGTCTCAGATGTTTCTCCTAAAGTTGCTTAAGAGAAATAAAAATGAGAAACAAATTGTTGATATCCATGAAGAGTATGGAGGTGTAAAAATGAATGAAGATTGTAAAATAATGTGGATTTGGGTTCAATAATATTGACTTTTGATTGCAGACACATTGAGATCTCTTCTGAAACTCATGGAGACATTTGTCATAATACACATGATGTGTTACTTTATGACATTCGTGATTTGTATATTTTGATGGTTACGGTTGTGGTTAACTTCTCAAATCACAATACCCGTCTCTTTCTCGGTCTCTCTCTCGATGAGAAGACAGGTGGCCATTAGCTCATGAATGCTGTCGGCACAGCCCTAGTTTAGGCTTCAAATGTCATTTTCTCCGCTACATTTCCCAGCCCTTGCAGAATTGGACCTCTGTACCATTTTAGATGTCAACCCTTGACATTTGGCAGATTTTCAGCAACCCCGAGTCACTCTCCCGCCCCGGGCCACGTTGAGCGGGAACGGAGGGAATTCATCCCGTGTTGAAAAAATGAACTCTCGGTTTCTGTCGTGGGTTTAAATGCACGCTGAGAGAAAGATCGGGAGCCGGGGGAAAGGGTTCATCCACACCGGATGTGAAGGGGAAATATCATCCGCCCGGAACCATCTGCACCAGTACGTGTATACGACAGAAATGTAGGAAAGACTTTAAGGTTTATTATTTTCATCCTTCACATAATTACAAACTCCGGGATGTAAATGTGGGCATCGAAACCAGCAAACGTCGAATGTTTCTGATGACTTTCTCTTCCAGTGTTTTGAGTTGATAACACTCATGGTGGATCTGTACTGTACCTGCGATTCACAACGTCAATCAACTCGGAGAATCTCGGAGAGGTGGGAAAGTTTGAGTTTGTGGGTGTTTGTGATGGATTTCACGCTCAACTTTTACACTTTATATAGTAAAGCCAACGATACGGAAGGCACTACGATACTAAAACACAAGCTAAAAATACCAGAAATAACATTTTATATTATGGTAACACTTTACAATAAGGTTGTACTTAACAACGAACAATAATCTTTAAGTATGTATTTCAGCATTTATTCACATATATTTTTTAAAGTTGCACGTGTTAATAGTTCACGCACAATGAACTATTGTCTATTGTCTACTGAACTATTTTATTGTCATTAACTAACTTCAAAAAAGATTAACATGACCATTTTTAAAAACGCATTTATACTATAAAATTAAGTAACATTTTTAGCATTTATTAATATTATTATTATTATTATTATTATTTCGTAACTATTTTACGAGGTGGCTAAGTCATATGAATTTGTACGATCTTTTCGTACGTACTTTAGTACAATGTGTTTTCATGCTGGTGACGTACGAGGGCTGTTAAACGGTTATTCGCCACCTCGTAATATAGTTACGAATTCCTGTGAAATGAGTTGATAGTTAATGCATTTACTACTAATGTCGGCAAAACACTTTTATCTAATCTTTTATTATCTCTCAAACACCATTAAATGGAGATAAAT
This sequence comes from Oreonectes daqikongensis, assembly GCA_026939265.1. Lineage (NCBI taxonomy): Eukaryota > Metazoa > Chordata > Actinopteri > Cypriniformes > Nemacheilidae > Oreonectes > Oreonectes daqikongensis. The sequence continues at coordinate 3,692,082 of JAOTQM010000350.1, forward strand.
TGGAAAATCATGTCTAATATTAGCCCTACATCATAAACTTTTCTTAGCAGGACAAAACTAAAAGTGATTAAAGTGAAACATGTATCTGTGCATAAACACAAGCCCTGGCCGATCTCTGAAAATCTGCTAAATCCGGCACGCTGTCAGAGACGCGTATAATCGAAAGCTTCCCAGAATCTCCCACATAACGGTACCCGACAAAACACACTGACCCTGGAGGAAGAGATTCCTTACATGTAGGGCGATGATGAACGGCCGAGAGGCTGGAGCGATCCCTCTGGAGAGGAGAGAGATGCCAGAGTAATGGAAGACCACGGGCAGAACTTCTCCCTCGGGCTAATGGGCCAGAAAGCCACAGTCTCATTTTTAACAGGCCTTTTGTAGCTGCGCCTCCGGATCTTTCATCCAATAAATAATGACTTCTCCGCACACGCTAACCATCAACAGAACCGTAGCGTTGCTTTACGTCTACGACTTATAATGTCGATCTGCATGAGTGGCTTGTGACAGATTTGTGATGTTCGATGTGTGGCGAGAGTTTAAAGCGCTGGAAGGATGATGCACGGCAAGCTTGCGGCTCGAATCTTCGAGATGCTTAATGTGAAGTTTAGGTGGAATACATCTGTAGACACATTCACCTAAGCACCTTTGTTAAGTCTCAGATATTTCTCCTAGAAAATCTGGACAATGTCAATAACTGAGGTGATAACACAACACACACCGTCCAGACTCAGATGGGATGATGCGTACTTCTCTTCACGACTCTCATTCGACATCAAAAGGTAAATGAGATACGCTTCATGAAGCCTGGAGCAGATACCGTCCCAACATCTTGCATTCATTCTCTTTGATGTTTAACTCAAACCAATCCTCCTCCATCGGCTCAGACTCCTGTGTGTTTATTATGTAACACATATAAAACAGAAGACCGAGGAAAAACTAGTTGAAGCTTTTTTAAAAGCATTTCTTTGTGCAGATACTACATTCGTCCTCTGGAGGTCGTATATTTCGACCGCATACGTCTCATTTCAGTTTAAAAAACGAACATTTATTTCTCTTGAGATATAATCTTGGTAGTTTCATTCTTACCTTGAAACGTAACAGCTTTCCTGAAATAAAAACTGGAATAATAAACGCCGTTGACGTATGCGACCGACCTCCGGAGGACGCAGACAAAGTCCTGGGCAGGACGTATCCCGGAAAAATGGCACGTATGGTCACCCTACTTTTTGATCCAACACTGGTTGAATATAACCTAGAGTGTGTACTAAAAATAAGAATGTCTTTCTCCACTCTTAAAGAGACAGTTCACCCAAAAATCTGTCATCATTTACTCACCCTCAGGTTGTTTCAAACCTGTATAAACTTATTTGTTCTGCTGAACACAATGTCAGTAACGGATCTCATCCCCCTTTGACTCTCATATAGAATTTATTTATACTATAGCAGTAAACGGGGGATGAGATCCGTTACTGACATTCTTACAAATATCTTCCCTTTGTGTTCATCAGAACAAAGACATTTAGACAAAAAAGGTTCTTCTATGGCATCATGAAGCACCTTTAGTTTTAAGAGTTTATGTACTTCTCAGAAATAAAACAAAAATGAAATGAAAGGGATCAAACCCAAATTATTGCGCTGAATTTCGTAATAAAAATGGTGACTGGTCAATATGAGAAACCGTCTCTATACATGTAAGTCATTCATCATGAGCCTGTTATTAATACTCATGAACACATTTCAGAGTTAAATCTTTCTTACATATTAATCACTAATCAGTCTCATCTCCAACATCCAAACTAAAGCACTAGAGGAAAATCATGAAGTGTTTCAGTCCTTAAACACATGAATGGGAATCTTGAACTGTTATACAGTATTTAGAAGAACATTTGTGTTTTGTGTTTTTTATGCTTATCAGAGTCACATTTAGTGTCATGATGACATCATATTCTACTGAAGTCTATCCGTGCATTTCATATGAAAAACACTAACAACAGGTTTCAACATGAAAGTTTCCTGCTGAGAAAGACGTTTCACATCCGAGCGGATTTAGGATCAGTAGATTGGGATTGAGTTTCTTCTGTTTGTTTTGGGATGATCATTGTTTGCTAAGCTTTCACTCACATCTCAGTAATTCTCTACAGATGCTCGACATGCTCAACAATCCCAGCATCTGGATTGTGCTCTTTCTTTCTTTCTTTCTTTCTTTCTTTCTTTCTTTCCATCCATCCTACTTTCTTTCTATCTTTCTTTCTTTCCTTCCTTCCTTCCATCCTTCTTTCTTCTCATTCTTCTTTCTTTTATTCTTCCTCTTTCCATCCTTCTTTCTTTGTTTATTTCCATCTTTCTTGCCATCCTTCCTTTCTTCCTTCCTTCCTTTCTTTCTGTCTTTTCTTCTTTCTTTCTTTCTTTCTTTCTTCCCATTCTTCTTTCTTTTATTCTTCTTTCCATCTTTCTTTTTTCCTTCTTTCTTTCTTCCCATCCTTTTTTCTTCTTTCCTTTCTGTCTTTATTTTTTCCCATTCTTCTTTCTTTTTTCTTCTTTCCTCCATCCTTCCTTCCCATCCTTCTTTCTTTTTCTTTCCATCCTTCTTTCTTTCTTTTTTCCTTTCTTTCCAAAAATGCTGGGTTATTTTTAACCCATGGTTGGGTCAAATCACTGGGTTAAATGAACTCAGAAAATGTCCATATTTTGAATCCAGCAGCTGGTTTTGTCCTTTTGACCCAACCATGGTTTAAAAACAACCCAGAATATTTGGATGACTTAATGCTGGTTTTCTCTGGAATATTGTGTTTTCTATATAACTTGGTTTCCTCCTCCAGTGTAAATCTATATCACTGAGGAAGGTAATATCACACTCACATCTCCTCAACAGGTTGTGTGATTTGAGGTATAAAAGAAGACGTTTAATACATACAGTACTGTATCTGCTGTGCTACTGGTTAACATTGTACTTAAAAAAGAAGTTAACGTTCTTAAACAACACCAAATGTTTACTGTCTGTAAGTACAAACAATAATGAATAATGTGGCTCTCTTGTGTCCTCAAAACAGATATGAAAGCATTATTAATGAACCTCTTAATATCATTTCTTCGGCATTTGGCCCTGAGCTCATGAACTCAAGCAGTATTTAATTCAAGTCACTGCGGTTTTCCCACCAGACCCCGGCATCTTCTCTTTATTCTCCGGTAAAGAATTACCTCTCAAATCCGTCCCTTTTTTTGGCATAATATGAATTAAAAACATAAAAGAGAAAGTTTTCTCATGTGAATACGAGACATGTGCAGTTGTTGTGACCTTCATCTGATAACGCTGATGTTTAATGTTCGAGCCGTTTAATCGAACCCAGCGGAGGCCGCTGCCCTAAATTCAGCTTCATAAAAGTGCTTTAGTCTCTATAACAGAAGATGAAATATCAAGAGGTACAGAGAATCGGATCTGATCTGAGCATGCATTCAAAATATTGTTGAAGATCTCAATATAAACTTGAACATTTCACGTCAAATTCACCACAAATTTTCCCCTACAATCTACAGTCATTTTATTATCTCATTTACTCTTTTTGTATTTCTCCTAAGCAGTTTTAGTAGAAACATCTGAGATCTCTCAGGAAGAAAAATAAAATGTCAATAAAGTGTGTTTGTCTCTTATGAAAATGTCAAGAGCTCATTGAGACACCAAACAGAATGGGTTTGTTTGTCAATTGTTTGAAAGGTTCAGTGATACTTGACTTTTACTTTATGGACGAGACGAGCTTTATAAGGCATTATAATACACGTCTGATACAAAGGTTGTTTCAAACAAGAAACACAAGACACAAGATGCTCCCCAACATCCTACATGGCAGCAGACTACAGTTAAAACAGATCTGATGCGTTTGTACATTTGTACTTGTGGGTGTTTCTGTAAAATGTGACTGTTTTACTCCGTCGTGTCAGACTCTCTTTGGCATCTTTGTTTTGCTGTGTTTTTCTTACGCGATAATTACGTCCCTTGTGATCACAAGCTTGAAGTTCACAGTCTCCCTCTGGGGAAACCACACACGTCTAAATAACAAGATCCACTTACAGATATATATAGATTTATATTTTATTATTTAAAATCCGGCATTCTCTCACTATACAGACTGCTTGACCCTGTTGGATTGTTTTAAAGTGCTTTAATATGTGTGTTTTTGGAATTCTCTTTAAAGCGAATGAGCAGATACGGCACGTCTGAATCCTGCTAGTGTTGATGTACGACGGCTTGTGGGATTTGACAGATGCTTGTTGTGCTTACGGACGTCGTGCACGTCTAATGAAAGTAAACACAGCAGAAATGAAGATCCGAGAAGCCACAACAACATTATCTCTTTCAGGAATCAGGAATTTTGCAGCACTCCTTTTGAAGAATGTTCGTTAATTCGTAAAAATGCGCACAATGTAAATTGTACAGAAATATTCAATTATTAGAAGAAAGTCTAATGTTCACTAACAATCCCTTTCGTATTAAAATCGCACGTAAAATCGTACAAATTGCCGTGTTGGCGACTTTGTTCATCTTTATTTAAGGAAGGAACGCAGATGCCACTCTCCGTCATTCAGGGTGTATTTTTGAAGGACTCTTATTATGAGGAATTAAATGTAATATAATTAAATGTTTTTTTTTATTAAACAGATTTATGTCCTTTTAAAACCAAATTTTAACTCAAAACTGAATAAAGATGATAAATGTCAAAAACCTTTCACACATTTTTAACACAGCATTTTCAATCAAGAAAGTTTTCAACACGAAGTTCCTCAAAAAGTTATTAGAAATCTGGAAATGTAGTGGACAAGTTACTTTTGATTGAAAACCACGAGCGCACGCATGTGCTTCTGTTGTGTGTTTGTGTGCAGGAATCTAGAGAAAAGTGAACTGCCTGCCCTTCATAGAGAGCTATCCTTTAAGGAAGCATGCAAGTCCCAGTTTATTTTCTCCTGATGTAGAATATGTTCTACTTACACGCAACACCCCGGAGGAAACTCCTGCGGCTTATCCAAGCTCTGGAGACTCGATCATCCATGTCTCAAATCTTCCTTGGGAGAAATAAAAATATACACATATGAGTCAAGTGTTGATATGAGTATGAATAAAAAATGAATAGCTTAAATGATTTGGTCATTGAAATACATGTTCATGTTTAAGGTGATGTTTCAGTAGTCTTAAAGTCTCTTTTATCTTTCTTTTGGCTTTGAGATGTGACACCAGATTCAGACTTTTCCGAGATGATGCAGTACGTCATGACAAAAATTTGGGGTGAAGAATTTCTTTAACGCATCATGTAAAATATGACAGATGATGTTCCTGAATCTCCACGTGAGCTCTGAGCTCAGCTGGACGTATTTAGATATTTCCTACAAAGACCGTTCTCGAGTTGAACCCCATTTTCTCCTTTATTTCTCTCGCCGCGTCCAGATGTGCACCTCTGCTGGGTTTTACCAAACGCGTTCCGCAGCAAATGACTTCACAGTCAGAAATAAATGTTAGGGTTTCAAATACGCATACTAGAGGAAAATCGCAAAGATTCATGCATGGCAGAGATCAAAGCACCGAGTCTTCTTCGGCTCTGGATCGAGACCGTTCGTCTCTGTGGAGCGCCGCTCACCAACAACATCAAAGAGCAGATGTTCTTCAGAGAAATCGCTCGCCTTCCAGCGCCAGGCCTGGCAAAAACCAAAATAAATAAATACCGAAACGTAAACATAACAAAATCCTTTTCCTTCCGCGTTACACGTTCTCTAATATTCACTGGACTCGTAGCCGACGGCTCGATAGAGAAAAATTAATCTACAGCTATCTTCATGATAAAGTTGATGTTTTTAGCTGCAAAACATCAGATCTGCTTTACATCAGATCTGCAGGAGAAATCTGATGTTTGCACGATTGGAAACATAATAATAATAATAATAATAATACTTCTCCCAGATATCAATGAGATGAAACAAAGAGCAAATGGAGACTTGCTCCTGCATCTCAGATATTTCTACTGAGAAAAACCCCAAAGTGTGTGAAACTATGTTTCTCTCAGGCTTCATGTTGTAGAGTTTGATGTTTGTCAAGCGCTGAGCTGTATGTTTGTGTCTTTATACACTGACCCTATTATATCACACCCATCACTCTGTGTTCTCAATCCTTCACCGTATACACAGCGTGTCATGATTATTTCTCCTGTCTGTCTCAGGGTTTGATCATTCAACACACTGAACCTTCGGTGGTTTCCAATCTCGACTTAAAAACCAGATACACATAACATTTGTACATACTACAGTGTTTTGAACCTTACTATGGTAGATATTCAAGTACACAGTTTATCGATTTAGCAACACTATATTGTACTTTAACAGTGTTGTATTTACTACTGCAGTACGCTACAATTTACTATAGTAAATACTAAAGTATAGTGCAGTATTTACAACAGTCACAGTTTATTGATTTACTATAGCAACACACTAGATTGTACATTAACAGTGATGTATTTACTATAGTATACGGCAGTACGCCACAATTTGAACTAATAAAAGTATAGTACTACAGTTTAGCAATTTCGAGTAACTTCAGTGAAATTACTATAATGTACTATAATGTATACTACAATTTGCTAAAATTTACTATAGTAAGTAAGTATACCACAGTACTTTTGACTTTTTGGAGAGTCCGGAAATATTTACCTTATCGTTTTCAATTCACCTCCGGTTGGCTGTAAATTTCAGAGATGCAGTTTCGGAACGAACTGACGCTTTACATCGTACCCTTATAAAGTTAAAATACACACCAGCAGTCTGACGAAAACTATATGTGATGATCGGAGTGAATCAGAAACACTTCAGATGTGTTAAACTCTCATCCTCTTCGTGCAGAGTCGCCATGGAAACGGGTCCTTTAAATGATGAAAGGTGCCTGTGACATAATGTACAGTAAGAATGTTAAAGTCGAATGCTTATTTCCACACGGCACCACAACCGACACACAATGCTTCAACTATATTTCATTTGATATGTTGCGGGTGAATTATAACGCTAAGCATGTTTTTAAAGGTCGTGGCCCAGTGGTTAGAGAGTTGGACTCATGACCAGAAGGTTGCTGGTTCGATTCTCAGGGCTGGTGGGTAACGGCTGAGGTGCCCTTGAGCAAGACACCTAACCCCCACTTGCTTACTATACAAAATGTACAAATGTATAGTACAATGTAATGTAAGTCGCTTTGGATAAAAGCTTCTGCCAAATGCATAAATGTAAATGTAAATGTAAAGGAAGAGAAAACCCACCTGGCTTTCTTTCTAAAGGAAGATGAGAAGAAATCTCAATTCAACTTTAAATCTCAATTATTTCTCCTAGACATCAACGAGATTAAATTGACACATTTTCTTAAGTCTCTTGCATCTCAGATATTTCTCCTGAAGACAAAGAGCCCGAATGTCTCCATTGATCACACGGTCCTATTGAAGCAGTGAGAATCTTAATGTTGGGCTGTTTGTATTCCTGCTGTCTGTGATGAGATTTCATTACAGTAAGTACAGAAGAGCAGTTATTGAGGTGCTGATGTCAGAGGGATATTACTCAACGTAATGACCCTGAAGTAATGTTATTGAAGTAGGCGAGACTACAGGCCCGTCCACAGAATGATAGAAAGCTCAATAATGTGCTTAGTGTCCTGCAACCGAGTGACCGGAAGTTTCAAATCCAGAAACAAACCGTCCTCCAGTGATCACCTAATAAACTCACAGTATCATATATTAGACATCAGTGAGATTAAATGGAAAGTCTCATCTGCGTCTCAGATATTTCTCCTGAGAAAAAGAGTCTCACACACGTCTCCATTCGAGTTTCCCAAGAGATCTCAAACTGAGCTCAGATTTGTCAAGATGTCAATGTTGATTTCTCATCAAATTGACAAAAATCCAGATGATTTTTTTTGTTTCTCCTGAGCAACATCTGAGACTAAGTTGAGACTTAAATGAGACACAACTGAGAATAGCATCAAAAGTGAAACCTATGAGCAATAACATTTTCCTGTGGGATAAACTGATCACTGTTGAGGCACCAGAAGCATTTCTAGTTATTTTTATTGTGTATTGTTTATTATTGTGTGCAGTGGAGAGAGAGAGAGCGAGAGAGAGAGAGAGAGAGAGAGAGAGAGAGAGAGAGAGAGAGAGATGTGTGTGTCATGTGTGTTTGTATGAGAGCAGGTCTCAGAACAGCTGCATTGATTTGTTGCTGGTAGCTGGAATAATGATCCCTCCTGAGATATAACAAATAAGACCAAAAGAAACGATCTGTTAACTAAACACAGTGACAAACTCGGAGCATCCGGGGACTCAATAAAATCATTGAATCTACTGAGCGTCAGCGCTCCTCTCCTGTCCAATACTGTGAGCTCAGCACATTTACAACAGTCATGTAAAGACTGAACACTAACAGAGAGCTTGACCTGTAACAACATGATGGTGGATTGAAGCTATTTACTTCTGTACTTTTAAGTGTTTGGTATAGCTCGAAAACTACTTTCCAAAAATGATGATTCTGTATTTTTTATTTATAGACCGTTTGAAAGCATTTATATCGTAACCGTACTGTGTATGCGTGTCTTTGGGACCTAAACTTAACTTCCGGTGCACATCCACAAAGAATTCAGTATTTCTGATAACAAGCAAAAGAAATAACAAGTAAATGACATTAACTAGCAAGTTAAAAGTATGTCTAGCCAGAAGAATCTTACTCGACTAAACATAAATGCAACAAAGTAACACGGCTCATTCAACAAATCACTTATTTATTAAATTAATGTACAATCAAATTCAACAAATAATTTATTTAATAAAATTAATATACAATAAAACGTTAATATTCATTCAATCAAATATAAATATTAGCCACTAGCCAGACCGATCAACAAACACAAACCGGAAGTTAACTTCAGGACAGGAGCGTCGATCGTCCGATGAAACCGTCTATAATAGATCAATAAAAACAGAAGTTTAATAATAATAATAATAATAAATATTTAGATAAAACACCTTTGTTATTTACAATGTTGACAACAACATGAATATTATATTTGAACTCGGAATCAAGTTAAATCAAAACAAAGACGTAATGAGATGTGAATCCTTAGAAATGCACCAACATTTACATAAAACAGACAAACAGTGAAAGCGAAAAACTGGAAAAAGCAGACAATTTCAAAATAAAAGACATGAAATTAAAGCAGAATAAATCATACCTTCCTCTTTTACACAAACAAAGCAAAGTTTCTTGACCCAAAAAACAATCTGCTGTTTTTGAAATAAAATGATTTTAATTGGGAAAAACACGTGTTCATTCAATCTCAAAATGTCCTCAAAACTAAAAGAAAACCTCTAAACAAAGTTGTTTGTTTACCATTTCAGATGAAAATAAACAACTACATGTCAAACTCACTAAGAGAAACTGTTTATAATCTGAGGTTATACGTCAAATTCATATGGACGACGACGATACATTTCTGCACTATTACGAGCAAATGTCTTACAGTGCTAAAAACATTTCATCCGCGTTCATTTCTATATTTCCGAGCACACGCTGCTGTGTATTTCAAGTTTGGTCTGTTTTGTGAAACTCTCTGGGGGAATCTGCACTATTACATCAACAGAATCTGCAAGAATGATGAAGGCAAAATCAATTAAACCCAACGCGTTCGGCGACAGCGGGCGAGGGCGCTCGATCTCCGACTGCGGCGTTTTGTCTGCCTATTGATCAGAGTAATGGCGTTTTTAATTCTGCGACTTCAAAGGAAGTACAGAAATCTTCTGTATGCAGCTCTCGCTCGAGTCCAATAAAGTGATTATTGTTCAATTTCCACAGGAGAAACAAAACACAAACGGAAGAAAACCGTCGGCTCTGGCTTCCCGTGACAACTAATGAGTTTTATTGAGTGCAGCGACACTTTTCTTAATCTCTCATGGAGAAAAAACGAAAGAAACATTCGAGTGCCCACATGTCCTTCTGTTTTTAATTCTCCATTTATCAGAAACTAAGTTGAACTTGAATGACACACAACTGTAAAAGATGTAGATGTGAAATAACTGACCTCGGCAGTGGATGATGGTCCAGGTGCTGTCGTCCGTCTGTTGTTGTGGGCGAACGCAATGAAACAGTTTGTGTGGGTGGAGCAGATGGTGTTACGCATAATAATCTACGTTTTTACTTAATAAAACTGTAACATAAACTATAGTGCAACAGTTCAAACACAATCTCATGGCAATTCGTAAATATTTTAGGAGGTGAAATAACTTTTCCTGACTTGCGTTTTTGATTAAAACACATGAAAGATATCAAAATAAAACAAGTAAATATATCCAAACGTCCTCGTTGACAAATGAAATGAAGACTAATATTCATCACGACTCGCTCGATGAAAAGCGCTTTCTTCATTTTCAACAATTAGGTTTCATCACGTCCCCAAAGAGACCAATTAATTCTGCATTAATCATACGAGTGAATATGAACGCTGGAGTCTCTCCATTCTCACTCATAACATCTCATCACGCCGGTCATTACATGTCTGAAGTGTTTCATTCCTTCTCTCGGGAAGCGTGTGCATGGGTTCTTGGATTTTATTACAGTAAAAGTGTAGTTGTTTTATGGCCGATTGATTTCCATCTAAACACAGTGTTACTGTAGCAAAACCATGGTAAATTTGTGCTTACCGTAACCAGGTTTTTTTCTGTTGTAAAACTTTGGTTTATTTTCGTAAGGGGTCGGTGTGTTTTTGCTAGTGTTCTTGCTTCGGCGTCTGTTCAAATCCCCAAACATCAGCACTGCATGAGAAATAGATGCGTTGCTGTTTACTGTGAAAAGCAGGACTGTTAGTATTGCCCGTACAATAAATCACAATCACAATAATACACCCATATTCATCCAAACAAATAAAACAAGAAATAAGTCCTTATTTGACATTAATGTTGGACATATGAAGCGAGAAAGAGTTACTGAGATTTGAACCTTTTGTGACAGAACCTGTTGTTTTTCTGTCTTAAACTTCATCTCACATTTGTGACCCTGGATCTTATGGGTCATTTTTTTGAAATTGAGATTTGTACATCATCTAAATGCTGAATAAATAAACTTTTGACGTACGAGAAAAATCTAAATATTGAGAAAATGGTCTTTAAAGTTGTCCAAATGAAGTCCTTAGCATAGCATATTACTCACAAAAATAAAGTTTTGATATATTTACGGTAGGAGATTTACAAAATATCTTCATGAAACATGATCTTTACTTTTTTGGCAATAAAAGAAAAATGGCTCATTTTGACCCATACAATGTATTTTTGGCTATTACTACAAATGTTCTGGTTTTGTGATCCAGGGTCACATTTAGTGGGACAAGTAATAAAGGACAAGTTCATTCATATCGCTTTATTGTTTCCTACTTCTGGTGAGTCACTCTGGATAAAAGCATCCACTAAATGCCTATAAACGCTATATAAAATAAACATGACTATTATTTTATAGTTTTACTGTTAATTTTGCTAAGAGTGGTGTGTCATCATCACATGTCACGTTTAAATAAGTGCAACTCTCAAAAATATTAAGAAAGAAATGTAATACTCACCATTAAACAAACACTTGGCAACCCAAGTGGCGTCTATGGTTGCCAGATTGGTGTAAATCCATCTAAGCTGAAGCGCGTGCTGTTGACCCGTGAAATCCCAACTGTGTGGATTACACAACATATCTGAAGTGTCACCAGCCTCAGAGTCTCGGGTGAAGGGATTGACTCGTCCTCACGTTCTTCACTAACAGTTGGAAGCTGCTGGTTAATCCATTTACTGCCCTTTCCTGGGATGAAACCGAGTCTCTGAAGACGGGGGATTGTTGTCTTGGCAGCCTTCCGAAGTTTTCATCCACTAACACCAGCGTATGGAAGTGTGCCTACTAAATAGTAAACCATTTCAAGAGTTAATGTGATATTTTCATTTAAATCTCACATTAAGCAGAGAACTAGAATAAGATCTTCATCTGTATTATGACCTTTAATTCCACTTCAGCTATTCTGTAGATGTGCAACAGTAAGAAATATTTGAAAGGTAAGTAAAAAAAAAGTGGTGTCGTTTCTCAGGAAGGAACACAATATTCTTTTAATACTATCTGAAATACACTATAAATTCTGTGAAGCCTTATGAGACTTAAAGCTCTCGACTATACAATGTAAAGAAAAAAATTCCCAGTAAAATTACATTTTCTCCATTTTCTTGTAAATTTGAGGTGTTTTATGCAATTTTACGTTTTTGGACGTATTTTCAGAAACAAACTGTAAGCTGAGTCTCCAGAATTAAACGCCAAAATAACAGTTTTCCTTGTAAAATGATGTGTTTTCCCCATTTTTCTTGACCTATTGAAAATTCTGTAAAATTAGGGTTTACTGTGGTTTTGACTACATTATTTTGACTACAAGCATGCACAGTAGTTTACATTGTCTGCAAAAGAAAAAAATCTCATTTAAAATACATACATACATTATGTTTTTATCTATAATTGTGCATCATTGTGCTTATTTATATGCAAATTTATACTTCTACATCCTTTACAGATCCTTCATTCTATATTTAAGTTAAATCAAGAGCAACTCGATTAAATACAAAAATACTGTAATATACTTCAGTATTTACTAGAGTAAACGGTTTTTGTACTAACTACAGTAAATAAAAGAAAGTATAAACTATACTGTAGTATAGTTTAATATTTACCACAGTAAAGTTCAAAGCCACTATAGTATCTAGGAGTTTTACTACAGTTCACTATAGTAAAAACTATAGTATATGATGGTTTCCCATAATGCATCTCTAAAAGTTTGTATCGCTCTGATTCACCTTCAGATGCTTCTGCAATTCAATGGAACAATTAGGAGGTAATTGCTGTACGTTTAGGATATTGATCGTTTGAAATCAGCCTGAAGGGTTTTCTATTACCGATGCTGTGCAGTTTAATAAAGATCTAATAGAAACGTTCATGCTGAACGACCTGAAACTGCTACAAAAACAGATGAAAACGGCACTGGAGCTCTTAAAAACAAACAATGAAGATTTCATAACCAACCAACACAACTGCTTAAGAAGCAAAATGAATAAAACTTTCAATTCTCCTTCAATTCTCACAGTGTAACACACACAAATAAGATCTCGATCTTTCCCTAACAGAAATGAGATTCAGTGGAGAAACTTTGCTTAAATCCAATATTTGACTTCAGTGTATCTCCTGTATCTCTAAAAGTTGAAAAGAAATCTCAACAAGTGCTTTGACTTATATACAGTATAGCGCAATAATCTTTCAAATGAGATGAAACCATAAAAACGTCTTTAATAATAAGGATATGAATTGTAATGATGTCGACAGAGGCAAATAAAGGGAGAATTTCTTACAAGCAGCGTCTCACAGCATGACACATTTATTTACAGGTGAAAATTACAGCGTTCCAGTGATAAAATCTGATTTCTGCTGTTCCCTGTAAACAAAAAAACAAAACAAAAAACCTGTGATACACACAGAAGATCAAAGTCCTAACATCAAACTAACAGAATCACACGAGAGATGACAGATGCATAGAACGTTTCAACAGAAATTTCACAGGAATGTGTTTGTCAGATAAAAATAAAAAATTGTATTGTTCAGAAAAAAATCTTTTAAACATTAAATAAGCTGATGTTCAGTTTGAGTAGAGTACTGCAAAAAGTTTGATAATGAGGGGAAAAATGTGTTACACTGTACATCACTTTGCATAAAAGCTTCTGTCAAATAAATAAATGTAAATAAAAATGAAATAAATAGAACCTCAAAATAAAAATCAATGATGAGAAATGTGTTTATGAACTTTAATGACCTTTATTCTGATCCTGAAAAAAAACTATACATTTTTCCAACATGCCATACATTTGTATTTAGCATTCACTGTAAATGTTTTTGCTGTAGTTACAGTAACTTACTGTAGATTTATTTTTATTTAATTTATTTATCTTTACAGAAAAAAACTATAAAACAACAGCCTCATGCAAAGCATTCTGGGAACCAAAAATCATTTTCAGTTTTTTTCTGATTTTTGGTTTCCAGAAATGAGGCTGTTATTTTATAGTTTTTTCTGTAAAGATAAAGACTTGTTAATGTTTAATGTCCATTTATCTTTGAACAAACTGTTGTCAATAAATTTGATAAATATAAATCTACAGTAAGTTACTGGCAAACTGCTGCCAGTAATACTGTAATATCTACAGAATATTTGAACAGTGTTGTTTCTATAAATAACTGTTTATAAATAACGGAGATAAGTCAGTCTCTCTAAAAAATTTTGTTTTGGAGCTTAGAGAGCTACAGTCAGTAACCTTTGTCTCTCTATCGTCATCTGTGATTGACACATGAAATTAAAAACAATTACGAGCTGAAGTTTAATGAATTCAAACAAACATTTCCTGCCAGATCTGAGCAGACAGCTCAAATTATAAATGACTATTATAAGCGTATTGTTATGGCAAGGAGAATATGTTTGTACTTGCGCAATAAGTTTATCGAATCAAAATTTGAACTCAAATGCAAAGTGACGTGATGTGGCGACTTCAAATCAAAGTGTCTCAAGACATCTTGAGCTTTTGAGTACATAAACCGATCAGAGTGAACATCCTTTAAAGTGATAATACGCCCTAAAATCGTCATTTATTCACCCTCCTGTCATTTCAAACCTGTATGACTGTATTAACTTGCATTGGTCCATACAATACAAGTCAATAGGAACCAACAGATTTCATAAAAAATGTCAAGAGATGTTTTTGGGTGAAATATCCCTTTAACACATAAGAGATGATTCATCCGTTAAAGGATTTATAACAGCGAGTACTACACATTCAATCTTATCCAAATAAATCCCTTTTACATATCAAAAAACCATTTCATGGACACGACATGAAGGACTTTGTCAATAATCTTGATACAGATATGATTCAGATTTGCTTGATAATGCCCCGCTGCATATTTCACTTAATAACTTAATCTTATGGAATACTTACAGAAAAGAGTCGACTGCAATCTTATTCTTCATTTTCTGGGAACACTTACAGTAAGACTACAGTATACTTATGTATGTACAAACGGGTGTGAACTATAGTAAAATATATTAAATATAATAACTCAAGTGGCTCAGGTGGCAAACATTGACCAGAAACATACTGTACATGTGCGTCACCGCATCGAACGCAAGATCGCTGTAAAGCAAAAAGAAGTCTTCCGACATCGGTTTCTCTATCAGGTGAAATGTTCTCGTGTGGGAGGAAAAGTTTGACATGTTTAAAGTTACAAGAATAACATTAGACGGTAACTCTATCGCCCCCTAGAGTACTAACGTTACGCACCTTGCAATGAGTCATACAGTACAGTATACTTCTGGCCACGCACGCACGCACGCACACACACACACACACACTCTTGTGTACAACATAAATGAAGCCATTGAAAACATTTCATCTGGCTTCATGGCAGTTAACTTTTAAGTCACTTGACTTAAGTTTTGCCAAGATTTGTTTTGACTCGAGTTTCGTCAACCCGATGGAAACGTCACAGCCGTAACAAGCGCTTCATGAAACCCTCAAACCCATGTGACGGTCAGCAGTTGATGTGTATAGAAGACGACACGTCTCTCAGAGGAAACCAGAAGAAAGGCAGGCTGTGAATTCAAACCATCGGCTCATTTTTTAAGGACGCCGCATCGAATTCTCCACGGTTTTACAAAAACACTAAAAGACCGCAGACAGAAGGTCCTCGAGCGGATGAAGACTTCAAACGTATAGATGAAGATGGCCTGAAATCATCAAGACTATATAAGACGACACAGATGTCTCAGCGGACTCGATTCTCACTCGACATGCCTGGAAAAGAGAAGTAAAATCTGCACATTTCAGCGCGAGTCTTGCGTTCAGGACGCAACTGAAACACAAAAAGGCCAAAGACAGAAACGGCAACCGAAGTGCTGGAGCCTCGAATAGAAAGACCATCGTAGATTTATCACAAAAAAACTCTGTCTCTTTTTATATTTCCACATATTTACACGCCCATCAATCTGAAGATTCCCGTCATCTTTTCTCTTTTGTATATATATATATTTTCCGGTTTGGTCTCAGTTCCATTGGGCTGGGAATGTCTCCTCCATTACGCTTTGCCGTCGTCCTGTTTCATGTGAAGGCTGTGGTCGCCGTGTACCTTGATCTCGATTAAGTCCGGCTTTAGCACGTCTTTGCCGTTTTCCTCCTTTAGTGGGAGTTTCCTGCGATTACAGAAGCGAGGAGATTCTGTTTATAGACGATTATTAAATGTGTCGTGCGACGGCTGTGAGATGAATGTGTGGCGACAATCAGGATGAGTTGCAATTGTTACACAACAATAATAACACAACAACTGTATATTTAAGTGAGAATCGTAGCTATTTCACAAGGTGGCTAATTTCTATGAATTCGTACAATCTCATTTGTACATTTTAGTACAATCTGCTTTCCTGCCAGTGATGGTTGGGTTTAGGGATTTGCTTTTTATAATAATCATACGCTTTTGTATGATTTACTTCGTCCGAATTCATACGAATTATGCACCTCGCAAAACGGTTACAAATTCCAGAGACTTTCGGCTTTTACAACCCAACTGACCGATGAGTCATAACAATAAAAGACCCAAATCAGAAACAACTAAGGCCTCTAACATCATTGTTTTAATTTTTATGAAACCACAAACTCATGAACCAGAAACGTTTCATGATGGCTTGACAAAGTCCTAAATTAACGCTAGACATAATATTAAATATAGAAATGAATGACAGAAACTTTGACATGTGTATATGCATTGGGAAGTCAATAAAGAGGGTTTCTTAGTGGTTGCTAAGGCGTTGGTAAGTGATTGCTGTTGCTAGGTTTACCATCCAGTTGAGTTGTTCCAACCCATGGTTGGGTCAAATATGGACTTTTTCCCTGGTTTGTCCGTATTTGACCCAACCAGGCTGTAGAGTGTAGAGGGTTGCTATGTGGTTGCTAGGTAATATCCAAGTTTGATGGACGTAGCAAATTATCAACGGAAATTCATCATGGGAAAATCCAGCTGGAGAAAAGGTTTAGTAAGCACCCTCAGTATACACAACACATGACTATAAAGGAGCGCTGGAGTCTTTATTGCTCTATAGGGATGTGACTCTTACTCAGGTTCGGTCAGTGGAGTTGTCTCACTGGGTTCGAGAACCGGACTGCCGTCCTCCTGGTTTGCTATTCTTTCTTCAGATCTCATCTCCACAATGGGCTCCTTCGACCCATCTCCCCTACTCACACAAACACACATGCAGCGTGCATCACACACGCACACACACACACACATATGCACACAAGTACACAATCACCATCATGCATTATGATTATTATAAATAAAGGTTTGATTTCAATCCTCTAAAACGCTGCTGTTGTGCACACGAATGGCCAAAATGCATAAAAAGTTACACATAATTTCATCTTCATCTCTGGGCTGTGAATACATAATAATCTGAAATCCAATGAGTCCAGACTAAATGCTTTTGTAATGCAAAATAAATTCTGCAGTTGTGAATCTCACGAGGTCTCTGGACGGCACAATGGACCGTCTGTCAAATCATTCAGAGAAGCCGCCAAACAGAACGTTAGAAATTGAAATGATTACTGGATCTCTGGATCTGAATATTAATACAAAAGTTTAACGGTGACGAGAATACAATGTGAATGTGTTCAGGAAATTCATTTCCTCATTATTACTTCAGGATCGTTTCCAATGAATCATCAATATTCGGGAGATAAAATCTTGGCTTTACTGATATTGTCTGTCCTCGTCCAGAAGAATTAGCCAACGGGGAACATTCGCTCAACTTTTAAAACGTTTGTATAACGCAATGGAAATGTTAGAAAAATGTATTTTTTGTTTGTGGGGAGGTCTCTTTATCTTCAGGTTTCTGATGAATTTCCAACCTTAGTTCTTCTTTCCTTTAGATTTGCTTAAAACCTTGATCTTTAAACATGGTTTGAGAGGATTCAGGTTTTCTTTGCCAAACCATCCAAGAAGAGATTAGAAAATCTTTCCATTGTAACACATGACAAAACCCCTCAGAGTGCACCATTTGAAACCAGATGGCTTTGTTAGAAATGACGGTTCAGGTGAAATGTGATTCACAGCCCACAAACACAAGACGTTCAAATCTTTCAAACACGGACAACCACCAGAGTTCGGACAGAAAGTTCATGCACGGGAAGACGGATGTGCGGACGGTGGCGTGACGTCCATGCGGAAGAAACTCACAGGTACGCCGCTTTGCCTTCCTCCAGCTCTTTGCTCTTTCCGCTTGTGGCCGTTTTCTTGCTGCAGAACTTACGGCTGATGCACATGAGAAGTCCACACTGACGCAGGAAAAAACAGCCGACGTCCACCAACACCAGCAGCAGGAGAACACCGGTGACTCCCAGACCCACCACAGCACCCAGACCCAGACCACTGAACAGTGAATCTGCTGAGACCAGACCAAACACACACATCACACACCTGAAAATAACAATTCTGTCATCATTTATTCACCCCCCTAAACATCTGTATGTGACTGTGCAACACAACAGAAGATATTTGGAGAATTGAGTTGAAATGATTTCTCAATAAGTTTACAGATGACATGTGACTCTCTGAAGATGCCGTTCTGAGGTTTCATTGGTAGAAGTGAAGCTCAAAGATTCACACACACGTCACAAACACAAAGAACCCGCGGCTGGAGGTCAGAGATGCTAACAGATGCCGACACTATCAACGCGTTCAGATGTGGGTTTATCGAGCGTTTACATGCACCGACCCGCAGCGTAAACACAATGTTTTTCTGTAACTGGTTAAACGTCTATGAGAATCACCTGAAGCTCGGACTGATTAGAGGAAACTGTTCGATACGAGCGCCTGGAGTCGACGCCAACATCTGACGTTTCATTGATTCTTATCGGAAAACACAAAATCACACATGCAAACAGAAATGATAAGAACACGGATACAAGTTCAAAGCGTTTTAAACTTTATCACGGACAACGTGAAGATTCACCGCATGTGACTGGACATCGTGTGCTGTATTACTTCATTTATTACTGTCAACATTTATTAATGTCAACACTGTATTTACATTTTAAATGACTCTTTCTAAAATGTAACATATTTCTAATTCTTAAAATCCATATCAACGTGACCACAGGAACAATACAACTAAAAACCTTTTTTATTTGAGTCGAATGCAGAAGAGCTTACTTTAGCTTTATTAAATAATTTCTTAATGCAAAATGTTGGCTAAACAATTGTTATAGTATTCAACCAAACTGCTTAAACGCATGTTATCATTTGACAAATGCTTAAGTAGTAATTGGGAAAATACTCTACTAAATATCTATACAAAAAACCTTTCTTGGAACAAGCTTTAAACATTACAAATGTAAAAAATATATCATTTTCATATAAATTTCAACAATCAAAACGCATTTTTAATGCAAAATTAATTGCATGTATTTGCAGTACATTATAATTTACTGCTATAAAATTATTTTAAAACAATAAATAATGGTTATTCCAATTTAAAATTATTAAAACATTTCTGCTAATTGAAATCAAATCAAATAAAAGCTTAAATAATATCTGAAAATAACTGCAATTAAATAATTTAAAAACAATAAATAATCTCTTACTTCACTTTTCCAGGGGAAGAGTCATTTCATTTGTTACATTTAATGAATTTATTTGTTACTTAGTAATCCATTACACTCCTCCTAGACAGTAAGAAAGTCAGCATCATGAGGGTGCCTGAACTATTCCTTCAATTTTTAATAACACAATACTGTAGAAACCATCCTTGCGAATTACCCTCCAAGCAAGAAAAATATTGATATTTTCTCTCAGTCTATAATATGTATGTAAGTGCACGTCTGCACCGTTTCTGCCAGACTGTTTCACTAACACTATCTGCCAATAAAGCAATAAATGACTCGCAAAACGACTCTCAGAGGCCGCGGCCCGTATATGAAACAATATTATATAGAGCCAAATGTCCATATCGCCACATTCATGAGCACTCAGTGTTTAACAGCTGCCGTCAAACCTTCTGAGATGTGAGGTGAACGTTTCTTCATGTCAAACCTCTGTTTTCATAAACTACAGAGCTGACCGGCTGTTTAATACCTGAAAATAAACCCTCAGAAGTGACTGAACACTTTATATAGGCGGCTCACAGATGATGTTTTAAAAACACAACACACAAATATTTGGTAACAATTTTTCCTCGTTTCTTTTTGTCATTGAATGAACTACAGATGTAGGTCAAAAATACGGCCGTGTACGAACATTAGATCTGGAAGAAAGGCCAAGGGCCCTACATGGAGACATGAAAGAAAAGAAAAGTAAACTAAAACTAAAAACAAAATAAATGAAACATTTATATATTTACAGCTAAGTGCCGCATTTTCTTCAAGAAATATGAATACATGATTTCAAAAGAAATTAATAAATAAGACCAAACTGATAATATAATTTAATATTTATTTATATTGATTTTATATTTAAATATGAAGTATTAAAAAAATTCAAGTATTAGTTTACAAAACTAAAATTATTAAAATACTGCTGGTAATTGAAATCAAATAAAATATAGGCCTAAGTAATATCTGAAAAACGTGATTTAAAAAAAGTTCAAGCTGAGGGTTATTAACAGTAAATGAATGACAACTAAAGTAAATCTAAAAATGAATAAATGAATTATTTATATACTTCAACTGTAGTCATTTCTTCTAGAAATGTAAAGAAATGACTAAATAAGACCAATGGATAATATATACATAAAATGTACTAATTATACTTATTTGAATTTCAGAAATATTAAGTATATTATTTACATTAAAAAAAAGACGCTTTTTTATATTTTAAAAATCAATGCAATATGCATGTTTATACAGCATTTATGCTGATTTAAATAAAACATTATTGTATTATTAATTTGCATATTCTTTTACATTCTAATTGTATAAAGTCACATCAGAATTGTAAACATAAAATTTCAAAAGAAAAACTCTGTCTGTGTTTCCACACGTCCAGAGAAACAGGTTATGTTTGTTTTCTGAAGTGATGACAGCGCGGTACACGTGTAACTGCTGGCCATTTCCTCAAGAGCGCGCTGACAGATATCCTCTTCATCTCACATCAAACCACCGCGCGCTCCGCCGCATTTGATGTTTCTTCACTCGCGCTAAAGTCTCGGACACAGAAGCTCGGATACGCTGGAGGCGTCTCATCTCTCTCTACCTGGAGACCCGATCCCATCCCAGATTTGGCGTGACATCACTTGAATGTTTCTGGTTTAATCTGACACATTTGAGCCCCCAAAACTCAGCGGTGGCTTTCGGACGACACCCTGAATATCAATGAGTTTCTAAAGTTTGGAAAATCCCATGACCCTGTTTAATAAAACAAGGTGTGTTCTCATTTACATAATATGTGCGACAAGTATGTACTGAGGGGAAGCACGTGACTTTGGCTTGACTTGACCCGCATGCCGATATCTTTGAGAACCACAAACTGTACTAAGTCTGAGAGAACATGTGAGGTTTACGTGTGTGTACCTGTGATGTCTGGTTTCTGAGGCGTGAGGAACTGGAAGAACGTGGGCTCCGACAGGCCTTTCAGGTTGCGTGCCGTGATCTCCACGTTGTATCGCGTGTTCCACTGAAGCGGCTGTAACACGGCAAAGTCGTTCGCGCCGGGAACCAACTTCGTCATCCACTGTTCCTCCTTTTCCTGCAGACAGGACGTTATTGAATACATGAACTCCAAAATATATACATTAAACAAAATGACATAAAAAAACTCAATGAGCCAAATAATAATAATAAAGCAGCAGATAGATTTTGGCAAAATAAAGATATTCAAGCTGTAAATCACGTTTGACTGACAGTGAAATAAACATCTCCACACTCCCTTCTCCCGATCCGTGTGATCTAATACGGCCGCATCTATTTCCTGGAAATATGATCTTTTTTAAATTGATTCCGTCTGTCTCCGGGTCTGTCGGTCACAGGAGAAGATCAACACAATCAGACGCTCCAATCTGCTTTTCTATCGCCGCGTTTAAGCAAAGCACTTGAAAGAGATTTCATTCCCATTATTTTTTTGCAGATTTTCAGCAGGGCAGAAACAAATCCCTGAAAGTTTGAGGAAAGTTGCCAAAGTCATTGTGGGAACATGCTTTCATTGGCCCGGGGAAATAATACTTTCATTTCATTTTTAAACACAATCTTGTCTTGTTTTCTTTCTGATGACGGTGGGTTTGACTCTATATCAACCTGATTTCATTCTGACATCTCCATCTAAAGAACCACAAAATAAAACAAAATAAATGACTTTTAAGCTTTAAGTAAGACAACAACAACAGATTAGGGCTGTCAAACGATTAATCGCGAATAATCGCATCCAGAATAAAACTTTGTGTTTACATAATATATGTCTGTGTACTGTGCATATTAATTTCGTCTTCATAAAAACAAACTCATACATGTATATATTTCAGAAAAATATTAAAATTAATAAACTTTTAAATATAATTTCAATTATTGGTCAATATAAATAAATACATCTAAATATTTCCTAAATATATATAGGCCTACATGTATGTGTTACAAAAAATGAATATGCACAGTAAACAGACATCTATTATGTAAACACAAACTTTTATTCTGAATGCGATTAGTCGCGATTAATCTTTTGACAGCCCTACAACAGATATTTACACAATTTAAAACATATTTAAGATTTTAATAAAAACTGGTTTGGAAATGTCAAAGAAAAAGGTCACAATAAATTTTTTTTTTTTTTTCTAAAAACATTTTTGATTTTGGGGTTAAATGCAACTTGTTTCTGACAGGTTTGTAAGATTCATCATGAGAGCTCAGTTTTGACCGTGTAACCGTGAGCGTGCGCATTATTAACGTGAACACGCGTGTATTAAGCCAAACAACGGAGCTTCTCCGTTCCTCAAAGCCGCGTCCGCGAGGAAAATTCCTGCAGAATTCCCCCCTGCAGTTCATCTGTGGAGAATGGAGGAAGTTCAAAGCGTTGCGCCTCTTTCTTTAAAGCGTCTTTATTCTTTAAGCAAATGAGGTCGCAGCGTGAGAGCTTTCTCAGCCCACAGACTCACTGTACACAATCTTCTCTGAGAACATTACACATTCAGCCACCAACTCCTCTCCTGCCAGATACACCACCTGAGATTACCGCTGACTGAACCCAAACACACAGCATGTCAAAGAAAGTTTATAATCGGATTCAATCTTAGTCTTTAAATCCAACGCATGCTTCATTTCTACAGATGAACTGAACACATTGTTTGGAAATCACTAAAAGTTCACCACATTCTACTATAGTTGATATAACATTTTAAACTAGGGCTGTCAAACGATTAATCGTGAATAATCGCATCCAGAATAAGAGTTTGTGTTTACGTAATATATGTCTGTGTACTGTGCATATTAATTTAGTATTCATAAAAACAAACCCATACATGTATATACTTAAGAAAAATATAAACATTTATAAACATTTAAATATAATTTCAATTATTGGTAAATATAAACAAATACATCTAAATATTTATATATAAAATATATATAGACCTACATGTATGTGTTGTGTTCATAAATACAAAATGAATATGCACAGTAAACACAAACTTTTATTCTGAATGCGATTAATCAGCCCTACTTTACACCTATAGTACTTGGGCAATTTGTTAATAAAATATATTATTTTTAAAGTAATAATAATCATTTAATGTAATAATAATAATATGATAAATATGAGAATAAATAATAATATAATAATGATGATAAGTATTTATTATGACAATAATAACAATAAAAACAATGTAACAATATGAACAACAGTAATTATTATCATTATTATTATTATGTTTTACAATTTTGTATTCACAATTAATAATATAATTATTGTTGCTGTTAAGTTACACCTCAAATACATTTGGCTCGAGATCTCAGTTATTCAATATCTCACTTATGTCTCCTAGTCGTCAGTGAGATTAAATGTAAGCAAACGCTCACTTAGGTCGCATCTGCAATTCGGACAGATTCGGACAATTTGGACAGTCTCACAAATGGCTCCATTAGAGTTTCAGAAGAGATGTCAACAATGTCAAATCTGCAATGAAAAGTCAATATATGATCTCAAACATTTCTCATCAAATCCACATCAGCACGTACCTTTGCACTTTATTTCTCCTAAGCAGTTTTACTGAATACTGATGAAACACAGCACATGTTTCTCTGTTCGCTCACCGTTTTGTACTTCACAATGTACTCCACGATGGGCATTCCACCATCATCCTGTTTGATCAGACCGAGTCTGTAAGCTTTACCGACGCCCCTCTGTCCGTGTACCGTAGGAGGACTCGGCTCACCTGCGGGAACAGAGAACATCTCGCTCATTCAACTATTTCTGTATAAAAATCAAGGAAAATGAAGGAATTCACATCATCACCACATCAACAACAGCTGGGTTAATATTATACGTCCAGGCTACAGTGAACTAGGAGGATGATCTTACGAATGGCTAACGTCTGGAAGCTTTCCATGCGGCTGAACTCTCCCTGACCCTTTCCGTTCACCGCCGCCACCCTCACTTCATACGTGGTGTTGGGCTCCAGGTTCGCCAGCACGACTGTAGCTGTGACAGAACAAAGAGAGTCGATGCCATTTCACATGTGAGCATTAAAGCAAAATGAAAATTCTGTCCCTGTACATTCTTTCTTTATTTTTGTGATGATTTTTTGCGCCATTCACTTCATGATACACTTTGTAAAAGCAGAATGAAACGCAGAACTGACATCACGCCTGAGACCGTGACCTCTGTAAATAATTTGATTTGTTAATTTCCATGAGAAAGCAGTTATACAAATGAACCGACTCGACGGCCGGCGTTATTGTACTTAATAACCGCAGTCACAGAACATTGAGCTCTTAATTAAAAATCCACAAAGAATATGCGGATGTAATTGAAGTCATTACGCTCCTTGTTCGAGTTTTCCAGCAGCGACCGGAGAAGAAATGTTTTGGAGGTCTGCCGCTGACCTCTGCACACACATGGCTTTATTTTCTCGCCTGAAGCCCTGCAGCGTTGTGATTTAAAGTTGAGCTGTAAAACTTCCCATGCTTGAAGGTTTCTATTTGTTCCTTTTTCTGTTACGTTTAGCCGAACGAATGTTATTTAAGGCTTTGTTCGATGTCTGGGCTAATGGCCCTTAATGCACAAAGAGAAATCATTGTACGACCGATACGAAGACAAAACTAGTTTAATGATCAAACTGTTTAAACTCATTATCTCTAGTGCGGATTCAGAGAGTGAAAATGTGCTTCGGTCGCACTAAACAAAACAGGATAATTCTCAACACATCACAATCCAACAAAAAGCAATAAGTGATAATGGAGTTTAGAGGAATTAGCAAATTTTATTTCTAAAGTGTTACACTTACGCAGCTAGCAAAGAAAAAAATATTGAACAGACATCAATAAAATATGAAGGGAGACTTTCCGCAAAGAAAAGTCAAGAGATGTCGACATGAACGCAAACATTTCTTTCCTTAAATTCTTACCGTAACATTTTAGAAGATATTTTGAGAAATGTTGTCGTGATTTTGTCAATGAGATGCCAAATTGTGTACCAACATTCTTCAAAATATCTTCTTTTGTGTTCTGCACGAGTAAGAAAGTCATACAGGTTTGACAAGAAATTTCGTTACCTTGGAGTACCAATGTGTTAATCTTATATGAATATAAAGAAAAACATTTTCTCATATAACACTCACTTTGAACGCCATGTGATCTCACTGTCCTCCAATCGGGTGAGTTTATGTCTTTGTAATTGATGATGTAATAGCTGATGGGAACGCCTCCGTGTGAGTCGGGCCTCATGAAGGTCACGGTGGTAAGACGCTGGGATATGGCGGTCAGCCTGACGGAGGTCGGATTCGACGGGACGTCTGTAACAGAGCAAACGTCATGTTTTCACCACAGGAGTCCAGAAAACCTGTGACCTTGATGCTTCTATTAAGATACTGAAGCTATTGTATGTCTAGAAAAATTAAAACTACATTTCACAAATAAATATAAGAGATTGTATAGGGTCATGTGTTAGTGTTTTTAAAGTGCTGGACCAAATATACACATTTTACATTCACGCACAGATATAAGACAGGACATTATATTCATCAGCACTCTTCCTGTTATCTGACAAACCCGCACCAACTCACACACATAACACACAGAAATATAATCGCTCTCTCCTTCAAACACGGTACGTGTGCTGAGACTTAATGCGCCATTCAAGTCCAGTTTTACATTTACCGAAGAAAAGTTCTGCTTGTCTATGATATTCTGCTTTTACATCAACCTCAGGTTTAAATCGATGACATTTTATTCTTCCAGTTTTATCATCTGGCAGGTATGAACTCTGGTTTGTTAAAAAATCAAACTTTCAGTCTAACATCATCATCAGAGCCCTGTTTTTTTTCACTTACACTACAGTCAAAAATATTCTCATAATCTGAATTGTATTTTCAGGATATTTAAGGATCACAGGTGACACGCTACACACGTTCCAAATCATAATTCATTGTTCATTGTACAAAATGTATTTTCTATGGATTTTTTCAGTTATTGTATCGGAAAGTGGTGTAGATTTTCATTTTTGCAGATAACTGTGGTTGTTTGTTCATATTGTAAATGATGTTATATTGTATTGTATTGTATTGTATCCCCAATCTACTCTTAATTTAATCTCACTTTCAAACATTTTTGCATGCACTTTCAAAAATAATGTGTTATGGAATTTTAACACATTGGGTCCTTCTCAATTATCACAACGCTCGTGTCACACGGAAAAGATCATCTTCACTTTCTCAAGCGTCCAAAGTGACGACAATTAATGATGACTGTACATAATGCACATTACAAATGTGACCCTGGATCACAAAACCAGTCTTATGGGTCAATTTTTTGAAATTGAGATTTTTACATCATCTTAAAGCTGAATGAATAAGCTTTCTATTGTAATACATAATTTCTATTGACGTATGGTTTGTTGGGATATGACGATATTTGGCCGAGATACAACTATTTATATAAAAAAAATGATATACGTATATACATATTACTCACAAAAATAAAGTTTTGATATATTTGCGGTAGGAAATGTACAAAATATCTTCACGGAACATGATTTTTACTTCATATCCTAATGATTTTTGGCATATAAGAAAAATGGCTAATTTTGACCCATACTATGTATTTTTGGCTATTACTACAATTGTTCTTGTGCTACTTAAGACTGGTTTTGTGATCCAGATAGTTGAAAAAAAAATAGTTAGGTCACAAATAGTTGAAAATAAGCAATATAAATACTTTAGGTAGACTTCATATCCCCATTATATTAAAATACAATTAAAAACACGCTCAAAGTGCTCAGAAATACCTATGGCGTGTGTGAAATATACGTTATACAAAAATATGAAATACACTGTCTGAAATAGGTCTACATTACCAACCACATAACCCTTAATGATCACATTAGCCTGTATGAGTATGATTTCAAGATGTGTCAATGTGAGAATTTATACGTGCGTCACGTTTAGTCGATGAAACACTCAAAGGATTGAGATTGAGTTCAAAGAAACAGAAAATGTGTGCATGTGATATTTTCTTGGGCTGTAGATAAACTGTTTCTTTATGGCATTTTAAAGAGCTCTAGAGTAAATGAACGCTGTACTCTTCATTTATGCCTAATGCATCACTAACATATTATAGCCAGCAATTCAATTACAATAATTCGCGGATCAAAAATAAAAATCATCTTTAACGTGGAGTGAGACTGCGTTTAATTGGCCGGTGAGAAGTGTATTGCATCTGACTCTATATAGGATTGTAAAAAGCAGAATTTAGGATTTCACTCGAGTTTTAGCATCAAGTAGAGAGTATAAATTCACCAGGACTTGTTCACTGTCTCCTCTGGAGGTTATTGAAGGTGAACACATACCTGCCTGTGCTAATATAAACTCCTGGTATCGAGCGCCGATGTTGTTTCTGGCTGTGCAGTTGTAGCGCCCAAAATCCCTGTCGGACACTGGAGTGACCTGTGGATAAACATGTGAGGTGAATAATAAAATGATCCTCCTTTAACACACACAACTAGCTGTTCATGCTTTAAACACTCCAGCTACTAAATAGCTAAAAAAATGCATTTTCCCTGGCAAGACATCACTTTTGGCCACAGCAGTACAAACACATTCACATTGAAAAGTATGAAATGCATTAAATGTGATGTTAGTGAACCTCCAGAATGGAGCGGCCCTCTGCGGTGTGGATCTGTATGTTGCCCGTCCCCTGGCTGGAGATGGTAAAGCGGTCTCTTCTCCAGAGCATCGTTGCTAGAGGGTTGGACCTCACATCACAGCTGATGTTCACTGGATTTCCCTCCCATGAATAGAAGATGGTCTGGTTGGTCTGGAACTTGGGTGCATCTAATACGAGACGAAGTTATATTTAAACAGACAGATCCAGTAAAAACATGTTTTATTTTACCAGCAAATCTCTCTATCAACCATTAATGACTCCTGGTGTGAAAAACACACATGGAGTCGTGTGGATGTCTCTTGTGTTTTAAGCGCTGAGGGCATCAACAGTATGAAGGCATTACGCTGCTAGCAAGCCTCCGTTTCAGAGATTAATGCCGGGACCTCCGTCACATCTGAGCAGCAGCGCGGATGCAGAGAGAAGCTCGCACGCTAAATAAATGACTTCATTAGCACCACAGTAACGCTTGGTCGGCTCCTGCCGACGTGAACCCCGCCTCGCGCTGAGCCAGTGACATGAAGACGCTCCAACTGCCTCGAGATGTCAGGGTCAGCGTCGTGCGTTCTGTACGATAAACGCTTGAAATGACTCGCGGGACACGAGATGGGTAATTCAACGAGCTTATTTTGCATTTCTTCGATTGTGAAGGTTGCAGCGAAAACAGCGACATGAATGCGGAATTTGTTTCTCAACAAATAAAAAGAGTGTAAGTGCATATACAGCAGTAAACCAGGACGCAGCTGAAATATGCACGAAGGTCATTTTTAATTTGGTAAACCCATTAGCTGGTATTTGAGTAAATGCAGAGAGTAGCAGGTCTGGAAATAAACGAGAATCAGAGGAATTATTTCCTTCATAATTGGTCCCGCAGGATGAGGTTTTTTTCTAGAGTCCAACAAAAAGATATTCTTTACACTGGGGGGTAAAATGACTGTTGTGACCAGTAAAGTAAATTAAACACTGTGCTGAAAAGTTTCAGCAACCCGGTTTACTTGACAAGCATTCTCTTGAGTCACTTGACGCTGGTGTAAATACACGTCGCATCTTACATTCAATATCCAGGAACATGCTCTTCTGATGGCCTCCGATCCTGCTGAGGGCCTCGCAGTCGAAGCGACCCCAGTCTGAGAGTCGCACGCCGCTGATGGTCAACGTGGACTTCCCGTGCCGCCCTCGCACCTCCACGCGGCCGTCCTGACTCTACACAAAAACAACCAGATTACTGACACCTTGTTTCCATTGTCTGGACAAACATTAGCTAAATATAAGCATGTCAATGCAACAAAACGTTGCGAAAACGAGCGACAATAAGAGCAGCTGTGGTGTCACACACAGTATAACATCATTTGGTCTCTGTGTTCGCAGTAAGACAGGGACTTTAAATATAAAGGTATTAGGACGAGCCCGTCCCCTAACGCCCACTTTAATGATCACCGTCCCTCTTACTCTCTGAGAAATCGATGTCTAGCTTCACCTTCCCTTTATTGTCTGGAGTACAGAGCGGATGGCCAGCTTTACTGCCTGACAACACGCGGTGCCATGCGTTTTATGGGAAGACTAGAGACCTGAAGGTTTCCTTCAAGTCACACTAATGCACAAGACTCACTTTTATTCAGCTAGCGAGAGCGGCCCGTGGCCTTTTAATGCCTGGAGGATATGAAATCAACAAACAAACTGACATGCTAAAACAGGAAAATACAGCATAATGACCCAAAGATGTCAACCCATCTTCAGACAGGAGTCAGATCTTTCCTTTAAATATACGTCTATTAGATTATCTGCCTGTTTTTTCTTTCGCTTAACCAATTGTTGAGAAAGGTAATAGCACATCCCCTCAACAACCTCTCAGATTGATGCGAGTATCATTCAAGTTTGTAACAGGAACAGCGTGAGATGTGCTAAAGTTGAATATTTAGAGAAAACGGGTCTGTTCGCTCACTGTAAGAATGAGCAATAATAACAGTGATGCTTTCCTTAGCAAACACTCTTAATATATTCATTGAATGCAGTTTGAACTCAAATACACATATACACAATCAGCAACAGTGCACGTGAACACAAGCACACAAACACAACGGAGCTTACTGAGAAAACACATTTCCAAATGAATGAATCTAATAAACCGCTAATAAAAGCCGGAATCATATTTCTTATTCTGTTGTGCAAATTCAACTTCTTGTTTTATGACCTTAAAAACAAATTAAATTTTAGAGCAGGTCTGAAAGCAGACACAAGAGGTGAGTACAGACCAACAGCATCTCGCTGTCTTTGTGTGTGTGTGTGTGTGTGTGTGTGTATAGCCTCTCTGACACCATCCGCCTTGGGCTGACGCTTCCTGGCTGTTTGATATGCTACTGAGATCTCTGTGAGACAACAGAACCACAGCACAGAGAGGAAAAAGACAGAAGGACAACAGAGCAGCAGACAGACATATAGGCAAACAGACAAAGAGAAAGAAAGATGAAAACAGAGGTGGACACACAGAAAGACAGATAGCTAGATGAACAGACATATGGAAAACAAACCAGACAGGCAGACAAACAAACAGCAAGAAAACAAGACAGACAGACAGACAGACAGATGAGTTGAAGTGAATGAGGTGAAACAGTTTGATCATCATTGTGAAGTTGTCAAATATCTGAATCCTGTAATGATTCAATCATTAGAAACGCTGCATGAGCTGATGATTATAAAAGAATCACTGTTACATCCACTGAGCACATCACTAAAAAGATTTAAAGGAACAGACACACAACTTCTGTTTCTTTGTTTCTTTGAATTGTCCAAAATAAGAGAAAAGACCGAATGTACAAAAATGTTCATAGACAAGAAAACATCCCGAAGTTCCAAAAAGTGCCATTTTTGACATAGAGGTGTGTGTGTGTTCTTCACCTTATCTCCATCTTTGAATGTCTGTCCATCACTGGCTCTTCTCCATGAGATCTCAGGCACAGGTTCACCTTCAGCTGTACAGGAAATCATGGCAGCGCTGCCCTCCACCGCCGTCACGTTCCGTAACTGAGTGATGTGAGGTGGAACTGAACACAGACAGACAGACAGATTGACAGACAGGTCAATGCACACACGCTCGAGTCACTTCTTTTGATCTTCTTTTTGTCCTCAGACTTTTATGTCGGTGGATAATTGCTTTAAATTACATCTCAATTTTCAGCAAATGCAATGTTCTCTCAGATACGAGCGCATCCTTTGACACTTCACAGCACGAGTCAAAATTTGTCTCATTTATAGAAACTCTCTTTCACCTTTTCGCTTCACACAAAAAGGCAAGAAATTATATTCTGCGGGAAGTTAAACCTCTTTTTAAGACAATTTTGAAGTTTCTCCTCAAGCCTTTACAGTAACGAAAAACAAACTGCATTATTTAAATGCAGAATTGATATACCATGACAGTAGATGCTGAACTGTTTATAAATAACGCCGATATTCTATAAACTTTTTGACGTGTATGTACGTGGCTCCTCTAAATAAGCTGAGCTTTTCCCAAACTTCACTGAAGTCAAGAGCAAACAAGCCCACAGCGACTTTCTGTTCTTCATCTCTCACAGAGATCAGCTGAATGCAGCAGAATAAATCCATGAAATGACTGAAGCCTCGCAGAAAAGCTGCTCAAAAGCTCTTTGAACAACATCTGCAAAGATCAAGCAGTTATTTGTAGTGGCAGACGCTGAAGAATCGCCCGCCGGGTGGATGGAACGACTGCTTGTGTGAAGATAGACAGAAGTGAAAGACTACACATTTTCAATGTTTTTATTTCCTGAGGTAAATGAAATAAAAAGGAAAGATTGGCATCTTTATGTCAGGGTGGTCACCAGAGTGTTGTAGGGGTTTTACCTTTCAGCTCGTAAAAATGATTTGTTATTTAGTCCATTCTAACCTAGATAAAATGTTATTTTACAATGTATATTTATATTAAACATTTTTCAATTTAGGGTTAACTGCCTCTTTAAATTTGACAGATGTTTTAGTGACTTATCTGGCAAGTTTACATGGGAGGAATCGCCACCCGATCTGCAGTTTGATTGATGGATGTCACAGCCTCTTGATGACTGAATTCACTGCCATCTTCTCATCCATTTGATAAGAGTCAGGTTTTAAAAAATAGTTGCGTTTGTATGAGCTCGCTGGACACTGGTTTCTGCTTTTGACACAGCGCTGTTTACTAGTTAAATCGTTTCGGGTAAAAGAACGCATTTTCTTATTGTGACGGCTAAAAAAATGTAGAAAATGTTTTCAATATGCGACGTGCAGGACAAGGCGTGAAAATGTTGTGCGGTATGATGCAAAGTGGGACGTGTGGTCACCCTATTAGCAACCACTAATACCATTTACACATTCTTCAATTACAAATTAAATAAAAAATGGTTGTGTATTTTATTTTAAATTCAAGAACTAAAAACAAACGCTCAAGTAAGAATTGAACTTCAACTGTTGGTCTGTTCATACGACCAGCAACACTAATATTTTATAGCGTGTACTTAGTGTCACTCACACTACATGTTGGCTAAATAACTTCTGCTGAGATTGACAGAACCTGAACTCTTAATGTTTGCTCTTTTATCAGGAATGAAGTTCTTCATTCTCAAGAATAAAGATCTCCCCCGTGTGCGAAACGTCAAGAGCCATAAACGTCACGTTTCCCGCTTTACAAACTCTCCGTCCGATCAGACGGCCATATAAATGTGCATTTTGAAGCTTCTCTGGCACTGAGGTGGACCCTGATGGCAGTGAATAAATCTCCATACATTTCCATGCCGAAGACAGAAGGTCCAATCAGAATAATCAGTTTTCCAATGCGCACACCAGCTTCCTGAAAGCATAGATTGAATCTGAGTCCCATAAAGAACCTGCTGGAGTTTTTCATGATAATTGAGCGCTCTTTCATTTTCCTGTTTGAAACAGCGGCGCGTGTGGCGCGTTCAAAGACGCATTGCTTCATTTTCTTCCGGAGGATTTGAGTGGAAAGCAACTAAATGGAAAAAGAAAAGAAAAATCGCCTCCGCCGCGGCCGTGAGTAAAACCTTCCCAGTCAAACCGTAAAAAATATGTAAATACAAAAATCCGATAAGATTCAAATAAAATTATCGGTACGCATGCGTGTCAAAGATGTAAATGTTCCTCACCGAAGACTTTGAGAAAGAGTTGACTTTCTATACTCCCAGCTTTGTTGCTGGCTCGGCACGTGTAGGGTCCTCCGTCCCCCTGCCGGATGTTTTTAACCGTCAGCGTGCTTTTCCCTCGATCCAGAGAGTTTAACACGTACTGCTCCGAGCGCTCGATCACGTGACCCTTCCTGCGGAAAAGCAAAAACTCACTTTTGAAACATTTTTCAGAAAGCAATACTCAAAAAAAACTACAGAAAAAAAGGTTTTATGATATTAATGTAACATAGTGATTTCTATGGACGGTTTTACCGGACACACGTGTCTGGCATGAAGTTAACCGAGTTGTTGTTGAATGGGTTGTGTAACTTTGTCACATGTAGGTTTAACCAAGTAACATTTAGTCTGGTAATCCAAAACAATACTGACTAGATATACTTTTAACTTGCTAACTAATGTGATTCATTTGTTATTTCTTTTGCTTGTTATCAGAAATAATCTGCAGGGACTCTATTCTTTGTGGATGAGTACAGGAAGTTAAGTTTGGGCCACAAAAATGTGCATGTGCAGTAATGTTTGTGTATGTTATTGCTTTGAAACCGTCTACAGAACTGGATTATAAAACAAATTCTTGACTACACTAGAAAATCATATTCTCACTCTGTTTTTAACACAATTTTAGCCTTGATTTCAAACAAAACTAACAAAATTCTATGAAGTTTATGCTTAAAACAAAGAAAAAAGTTGTTTGCCAATGAGATAAGACATGTAATCTTGTTTTTACTTTTGAATTAGATTTGTCTTAGCCCACCGGCAAACAGCCTTTTAAAGCAAAGTTTAGATTAGGTTATGTTAGATTTCTTTGAAAGCAAGACATACAATCTTGTAAATATATCTTGTTTTAAGGATGTTAAAAAAAACAAGACTGAGAGAGGATATGATATTTGTGTAGTTTATTTATAGTATATCACAAATACGGTATGAAATTAGTATGTGATTCAAATACTGTCATCACTTGAGATGTAAAAAAAAAAACATCATATGAAAATGTGTTTTTGAATCTACACAGTTTCCGACAGTCACGAATTTAACACACATTAACATCAAAACGTCTGTTCTTAACATGATGGTGAAGTCAATGTTAAACTGAGTTAAGAAAGAACGTTACACCTTTGGGCAAAAATACATCCAATTTAATGAACTTTAATTTCAGCAATTTACTAAACTATCATGTCAATCTAAAAAAGATTTAAATCCATAAAAACCATAATTGTGCTCCACTACTGTGTGATTTTAATATTCACCGATTATAACTTTACACCCGCTGGACAATTTCAGACGGAGAAGAGCAAACGCGCAGGTTCCACTTTTATAGAATTGACGGAGATCTCGGTTATGTTTCATTTAAGTATCAACTTAGTCGCAGACATTTCTCATAAATTTGTTAGACGAAATAAAAACAGAAATTTGTTGAAATCCATTAAAACTGTAGCTGAACCACAGACACACTGTGTGAATAAAATAAGGTAAAACATAAATATGGAAGAGTTTGATGAGAACAAGGATTATCCTCTGCAATGTTACGCTCACTAAACTCAGGGATTAAACTGTGAAATACCTGTGGAATAAAAATGAACGGATGACAGTATGTGAAAAAACATCAGTGTGTTGACTTTACACAAATCCCACAGACGATGAAAGAGCGTTTATATGTGATTCAAACTCCAAATATCAACACTGAATTCACAAGCATCCTGTCTGTCTTTCCTTACAGCATTTTCTTTTTTTATGCTCACAGATTCAGAGATTTAAGCTTTACTCTTCTAGTTTCTAATGTTACCCACCAGTACCAGGTCACCTGAGGGTCGGGGGAGCCTGAGGTGATGCAGGTGAAGGTGACTGACTCCTGATAGTCCGCTGTGGCATTGAAGGCCTGCTGAGGTACAGTCAGAACCGGAGGAACTGTGAACCAAACAAACACGTCCTCAATTATAAGTCGCTTTGGATAAAAGCATCTGCCAAATGAATAAATGTAAACACATGCTGGATGTAACAGAACTACATACATACAGTGTCAATGTTCGAACTGTTTTATACAAGAGAATATTAATGTCAACAGGAAATGCAAAGAAATAGTAAATATGCAAGAGAGACAGAATCATAAGTGCTAAATAGAAAAAACCCAGAGAACTTGTGCAACATCATTAGCATTGATCTGTCAGCCAATCGATCGCCTCCAACCGCCGTGATTTTGTCTTAGTTCACCGTCTTGCAAAAACATGTTTATTAATTCATGAGCACGCAGAGAAAACACAGGACTGAGAGTCTTGCTAACTAAAATCGCACCATACAAAAAAACCACACACACCTGTCTGGCATTTTTATACAACCTGTCGGTCTGTCTAGCCTACATAATCCGTCTGTCTGTGTAGCAGTCTTATGTAAAAGTGTAAAGTTCAGAAAGTTACAGCATGTTTTCATAGTAAATTTAAGCGTTTCATTTTGAAAGATCACAGGAAATTTGATTTCACCTGATATGAGCCTTTTAATAAAAACAGCCTTTATCTTTTGAGAGACTCAATATTTCAAAGTGTCTCCGTTGACATTTGCCCGGTTTTTATGTAACTTTACCGAACATCACAGCGTCTCTTACTTTTGCAACATTTTCATCAGTTTTTATCATTTAAAATCAATGACGTTCTATTTTTCTAACCCATTAAATGCATTTATTTTGACTCTGACGTCTCTAATGAATCTCTCGAGAAAGCGATTTAATCGTCAAACGGCTCAGCAGCTAAAAGCATCGACGTTTGTTTACAATATAACAAATGCGTTCGATCTCCCTCAAAATTCCCAAAATAACATCCTGATTTGCAAACTACAAATCCTGTCTTTGATGGCCCAAATCTATTTGACACGAGAAGAATCAAACAGATCTCGACAGCGTCTCTCGCCGCCCACCGCAGGCAGAATCATTATTCCCCGCTCGGTGATTTACTCGCTGTAACTATCCGCCGAGTTCAAAGGGCCTGAAATGGCTGGTGATGTGAATCATTGAAGGACATGGCAGATGAGATGCCCTCTATCTCGCTGACATTTTCTTTTAAAGGATCAAGGGGATAGAGAAGAGAAACTTGCAGCTCGACCCGCCTGATGCTAAAAGTCAGGGTTAAGGGTGCGAAAAGAGCACGCTAGTGCACGTCTGCATGCTAATAACGGCAAGGACGGTTACAAGATACTCAGACAGAAACAGAATAATAGACGAAGGGCTTGAAACATCTCAAACATTAGCGCAATAATGTGAACCGGACCAGTTAGCGCTAATATACATTTCCAGGTGAGTCTGACCCCCACGACACTAAATACACGTCAATCACATGCGAAACCGGTTTTAAAAAATCACTGCTAGGGGGCGCAAGAGAGAAGCCTGCACTTGAGGTATGTACACAGGGATAAAATAAATGGTATTATTAAAAAAAAAAAATTATTCTTGCTCATGTATCACTGAAAGCTGAATGACTTATTTATCTATACGCACTTTTGTAACAGTGTAACATTTTTTAATTACTATAATACTTACTTAAAAGTTATATATTTATATTATGGCTGTCAAACGATTAATCGTGATTAATCGCATCCAGAATAAAAGTTTGTGTTTATATAATACATGTCTGTGTACTGTGCATATTCATTTTGTATTTTTAAAAACAAACCCATACATGTATATATTTAAGAAAAATATAAACATTAATAAACATTTAAATATAATTTAAATTATTGGTCAATATAAATAAATACATCTAAATATTTCCTAAATATATATATGCCTACATGTATGTGTTTGTGTTCATACATACAAAATGAATATGCACAGTAAACAGACAACAATTATATAAACACAAACTTTTATTCTGAATGCGATTAATCGCGATTAATCTTTTGACAGCCCTAATTTATATACATTTAAATACATATATAAATATAGTTATTTTAATATGTATTTCAAATTGTTTTAATTAAAACATAAAAATAATATATATTTTATAATACATAAATATATATTTTTTGAAATGATATGTTTCTTTGTCTCATACCATACAATTTTGTGACAAGTAATAATATAATAATAATATTTAATAGTACATTAATAATAAAATGTGTGAAAGCAAACTCTGGATAAATTGGTCACATCTCTTTATCGCTTAATTCATCATTCAAATGTTACTAAAATATTTTTGCACATTAAACATACAAAAACGACTTGCAAGAACGTTGACCTAATATTAGATTTATAATTTTATATTTGTTATACACATCACAACAAACACTGAACCTTATGTGAAACACAACATAATTTAATACTATACCCACTGAACTCAATTCATTTACTTCTTCAAACGTCAATGTAAAGAAATGCCTCTTGAACGTGAAACTAGCTTTAAACATATTACAGATTTAACTTTAGTGTACTGATAAAGTTTTTGGTTAAGTTAGGTAAAAAAACATTACAGACGATGGATAAACGGGACGACACAGGTGACCAGCTCTGCTTTATTCATGAGGAAATCCCCCAACACACACTTTTGAATCACACTTCTCTTCTTACATCTGTGGTCTCCTGTAAGAGAGCAACAACGATCCTAACAGACGAAGCGCATACTGGAAATTTTAATTCAATAAAGAATGACGAACCAGAAGGAAGCGTTTTATTATAACAGCCAGCGATGTTCCTGTCAGACAGCCAAGGCTGGAAATAAATCTACGAGATTCAGTCTTCAGTATCGGATTCGAGACTCAGTTTCTCTCTGCTCAGCGTCTGCTAAGTGATTTAAGCGGCAGGTTGTTCGGTTGCGACGGCAGACGGCACTTGCCATGTCTTCGGGATAATAGGACGCGCCTCATTGAGCGAGCTTATTGGATCTTCCTGCGCTCTATAAGTGGCGATGCTAAATTGAATGCAACACACGTTTTTCTTTTTGCCTGTTATTACATCAGTTTAAGAAGTATGAGTTGTGCAAACACTATTGTGTCAGGCAGAGCTCGACGCTATCGAATCTCGACGACGCTCATTTGGAGAAACAAGGTAAATGAGCTCATTGGAAATCCAGCCGTTGTTTCACGGTAAGATAAGCGCGTGGTTTGCTCGTGGATGCCTGAAGTGCGTCTTAATTGAAACATTTAGTCACAAATCTAGCCAGCAGAAAATTGAGCGTGCAGACGCTGTAGATTTGTTACGTGAAACACAAAATATTTTGCACGAAGGAAAAGCTCTTATTCCGTGAGTCTTTGCTGTCTAGACATTTTCTTTTATTGTTTCTTCAATAAACGTGAGTACTGAAAGGCACTCACACAATGAGTTTGTTTTAGCTGGACAACTTTATTCTGAAGCAGTCTTTGATTCGTCTCCAGTCGATAAGCTACAGTGTCACGCAATGAGGAAGTAAACGTGATGTGGCGCTGCAGGAGAAAAACCAGACTTACCGTTGACCAGCACAACGATGTCCCGGAAATCAATTTCTCCCCGGGCTTCCACTCGCGCCTCACAGCGGTACACCCCCTCATCCGCTTTAGTCACTTTCATGATCTGGAGGTTGTTGTTGGGCAGGACATGAAGCCTGTCTTTATTGTGAAAGAGAGAGAGAGAGAGAGAGAGAGAGAGAGAGAGAGAGAGAGAGAGAGAGAGAAGCAAACAACATGAACTGAGGAACATAAGAACACAAGGCGCGTTGTCACAATGCTAGTGTATTGGGTTGCTGCTAAAGTGTTGCTGTGTGGTTGGATGGTTGTTACACATTTGATATGGTCGCTAGGCAGATACTAAGATGCTCTGGAGTTTTGTAAGTGGTTGCTATGGGGTTGTGAGTGGTTACTAGGTAATTACTTAGTACTCCTTACT
Organism: Oreonectes daqikongensis; assembly: GCA_026939265.1. Classification (NCBI taxonomy): domain Eukaryota; kingdom Metazoa; phylum Chordata; class Actinopteri; order Cypriniformes; family Nemacheilidae; genus Oreonectes; species Oreonectes daqikongensis. The sequence continues at coordinate 3,731,558 of JAOTQM010000350.1, forward strand.
AAGGAGTAGTTTGGCAGATAGTGTGCTGTTGGGCAATTGTCATTAAAGATAGACACACAATCATACAGAGAGACACACACGCACGCACACACAGACGCACACACAGACACACGCACACACACACAGACACACGCACGCGCGCACGCACACACACACACGCACACACACAAACACACACACACAGACGCACACACTCACACGCACGCACAGACGCACACACTCACACACACGCACACACACAGACACGCACGCACAGACGCACACACTCACACACACGCACGCACAGACGCACACACTCACACACACGCACGCACGCACACACAAAGACACAAGCACGCGCGCAGGCACACACACACGCACACAGACACATGCACACACAGACGCACGCACGCACACACACGCACACAGACACACACACAGACACACGCACACACACACGCACAGACACACGCACGTCGCACACGCACGCACGTACGCACGCACGCAAACACAGACACACACACGCACGCGCGCAGGCACACACACACGCACACAGACACACGCACACACAGACGCACGCACGCACACACACGCACGCACGCACGCACACACACGCACACAGACACAGACACACACACGCACAAACACAGACACACGCACACACACACGCACGCACACGCACGCACGCACGCAAACACAGACACGTGCACGCACGCACACACACATACACACGCACACACATGCACGCACGCAAACACAGACACGTGCACGCACGCACACACACACACAGACACGTGCACGCACACACACACAGGCAGCTTTACAAACAGCACCAATAAAAGATAGATTTTGGTATCAAAGAACATTTCAGATGTCATAATGATAACAGAACTCAATGGATGAGAAAATCTGACTGACATCACTGAGAAGAGCTCAATCCTCATCAATCCTCAAAACTACGGCCGCTTTCATTTCAAGGACATTTGCTAAATGAAACGCCTAAAAAATTACAGACAAAAAACACCTTTCGTCTGGTTTTGTCATCTCTTGCTGATAAACACACACTTTTCTCTTCTCATCCAGGAGAGATATTTATAGTCGTGCTCTCTAATTAGAAAGAAAATAATCAAAAACTAGAGAATTCGCCACGTTTTAATCTCCCGGGCCAGACGGAGCAGATAGCTTGTCAAACCACTGCTTCTGAATTCCAATTAATGTTTTGAAGAAAACTCTTTTCTTTATTTCCAGAACAAAGCTGATATCAGTAACCAAACAGATCTCATCCCCCATTGACTCCCATAGTATTTATTTTTCCTACTATGGCAGTAAATGGAGGATGAGCTCTGTTTGGTTACTGACATTCTTACAAATATCTTCCTTTGTATTTATCAGAACAAAGAAATGTACACAGGTTTGGAACAACCTGTGAAAAATTGAAGAAAAAAATATTTTTTGTTATGCACATACAGTACAACAAACATCACAAAGAAAATTGTGTTTTTACAAATTATGTTTACTTTGGTTTAAGTTTGTCAGAAACACCGCTAGATTTCTTACTGTTTGAATCAGATGTGATTTCTCTGTTCTTGTAGAACCAAGAGATGGCAGGTACAGGTGAGCTGATGACATCACAGATGACCTCGGCGTCCTCGCTCTGACGAAACTCCTGTGGGGTCTTCACCTCACGAAACGTCAGCTTCTCTGCGTGATCAAACAAACACCAATGTTTGAGTTCATATTGAGATCTTCAATAATATCGACTTTTGATTGCAGACTTGACAAATCTGAGCTCAGTTTGAGACATTGTTGACATCTCTTCTGAAACTCTAATGACATTTGTGAGTTTTCTGACTCTTTTTCTCAAGAGAAACATCTGAACTAAGCACAGATTTCCACTTGCTCTCCATCTCATTGACATTTTTCTCATGCGAACCTCTGAGCAATAAAACTTTCCTGCAAAAAACAACTAGATTTATCAGAAGACTCATGAAAATGATGCCATGCTCTGAATGTGATTCTCTTCTCAGCACATCAACTCCTCTCTCTTATTCTGGAAAGAATTTTATATTCTGAATCTCTCATAATTAGACTTCAGTTACGAGGTCGGGTCGGATCAGTCGCGTCAGGGCTTGTTTTTACACAGCAACTATTACGCTGATTTATTCACTTTTCATCCTCATTGAAAATAAAAACAAGTTTTTCTGCTTCTCAATGACACAGACTTGTCCATACAGACTCGCTGAAGGTCGACAACACAAACTGAATTCTTTAATAAACCTGCACTGCACACTTATCATTTTCTTCAACATTATTTTTGTTTAAATATTTTAACATCCTTCACACTCATGTAACACTTTACAGAAGGGTTGTTTTGGTTAACATTAGTAAATTGGTACAATGTCTTTTGAGAAAACAATTTGCAAAATTCACATTTATTACATTTATGTTTTTAATTTCAATTGGTGGGTCATTGTGCATTAAACAATGTTAACAGATAAACCTTTTATTTAAAAAAAAAAGTGTCAGTAAATGCTGAAATGAACACAAGAATGAACAAATGCTATATTGTATTGTTTAATATTCGTCAGGTAAAATCTTAGGCAAAGTTTCCTTTATCTTATTATTTAATCTTATTGATTTTAAGGAGAAATAACCGAGATATTAAATAGATCTCATCTGTGATTTTTCTTAGTGAAAGTTATCTGATCTAATATTAATGCATGTTGACACAAATCTGAAACACATTAAATTAAACAGAAGGAATTTGCAGGATTGCTCAAGACATTGGTCACAATTAGGAGCGAATCCTATTAGAATCCACCCAAAACATTCAACTGGATAAACGTGAATTCTTGTTTATCAGTGTATTTGTCATAAGTTCAGCTGATTCAGCAAATTCCCATAGGACTAAATGAGAACGACTTCGAGAGACATGTGTGTGCATTGACTCACGGTAGATCTCCACCACCACCGTGGCCTCCTGGGTTTGTCCTGTGGCGTCCGCAGCCTGGCAGCGATATATCCCAGCATCCTCGATGATGGCATTGTAGACTGTCAGTCGAGACCGCACCCCTTCTGTATGCACCACCACTCGCTGGTTTGAGATGATGCGCTCACCTTGAGGGTTAAACCAGTTTATGCTCACTGGCTCGCCAATGGCTGATAAAAACAGAGAATAAACATGTTAGTGCAGACAACAATTAGATCTACAAGCTACTGCATACTTCTATGGGTGTCAGTGTTACCTAAAAAAAACGCTTTTATACATTTTATAATACATTTATTTCTAAGTATGTGCAATCCCTGGGATCGAACCCATGACCTTGGCTGCTAAAATAATATTCTTGTTTTTTGCATTAATTTCTAGAAAATTATTTAAACATCCTTAAAACAAGAGTAGATTGTATATGTCGATATTATTAAGTAAAATCATACACTTATATTAAAATTATATAATTTTAGAAAAAAAATCTAACAAGAGGATTTCCTTTTAAATTTAACAATTTTTTCTAACCAGCCAACAGCCTTTTCCGATGTTTGTGTAAATCTGCTTCTCGAGTGAAGAAAAAAAAGCGGAAAAAAAATTGAAATTTATATTTTATTTGCCAAAGAGGTAAGAAAATCCCATTGAATTAAATTAATTAAATAAAATAAAGGAGTAGTTCACTTCAAAATAAGCCTCCATTGACTTTCCATAGTAGGAATAAAAATGACTATGGAAAGTCAATGGGGACTTATTTTGAAGTGAACTTTAAGTTTTAATTTCGAGGCCTCGCACCAAATCTTCAAAACTCAAAACAAACAAATAATGCAGATTTATGCATGAGATCCAACCTGATCTGTTTTTACACAAATTGGTGACACATAATTTCTGCCCTGACGTCATCAGAGAAGCTGAACTCATTGGCCATCTTGCAGCATTTCTTTAATTTTAATGAAAGTATCATATCTTGTATTGTATGATAAAGATCACACCTGAAATGCCTTAAATGCTGTCTAGATAGGGAGCTCACAGGATGCTGGAACGCCGCCGGAATAAAAGAACATTTAACATTCGGCAATGATTGTGAATGATGTGTGCCGTTTGTATAACTGCATTTTAATGTTGATTTTCCACAGATAAAAACCATCCACAGACAACCATCACACAAGAAAATACATCTGCTAACCTCAGCGGACTTCAAACAAAGCTGCAAAACCATGACGGCTCAATGCTTCACAGAGAACTGGAGGAAATATCAAAGTGCTGCAGTATTGTGTGCTTAGAGAATGATTTATATTATGTTTGTGTCCTCAGGGTGGACGGGATCTCAAACGCCCTCCTATGTGATCAATGTGGTCGTGATCCTCCAGCTGGATATTGACAGAGCCCGTGCGACACGTCAGACAGACGAAATTCATGGAAAAGTAATGCATTTGGGGGCAAACAGTGTGTGAGATGAACGTGTTGTCATGACAACAACAGGACGTCTGTGTGGGTAATCGGGCATCGGGAAAGTTCATTACTCTGCTGTCACACCGCGTTTCAACAGGTGGAGTCAACAGGTGGGCAGAGAAGTGGCCTATACAGAGACGTGCTGAAACTGCCAACAGACGGTGATGACTAACAGTGTGTATCTGTCATATCTTAAAAAACTTCTGCACAATATATATATATATATGTGTGTATGTATTAATAATGTAAGCCCAGATTGAATGTTTCTTTATGAACGAATGTGTGAATAAAATAATCCAATTAAAATCCACTTTTTCTAATATGCTTTCATATTCCTCAGGCTGTAGAAAAATTGTGATATGTGTGCAATGATGTACATTTTCTTTCACATCAGACAAATAATTATATAAACAGAAACAGAAAAATCACTGTAGACCACATGAATCACTTATAATAAAATACTGTAATATAGTGTTAGTGTTTTATACATTTCCATAGTAAATATCGAAGTATGCTACACTATAGATTATTAATTTACTATACTTTAGTAAGGCTTAAATTAAAGCATAGTAATCATTATAATACACTACAGAACACTAAACTTAACCACAGTTCACTATAGTATTGCACTTTATAGTAATGTAGTATACTACAGTAATTTGATGTGGGTTCTTACATCATGCATTGCTTAACACACACGCACGCACGCACGCGCACACATGCATACGCACACAAGCATAAACCCACATGCATGCATACACACACACACACACACACGAATACACACGCACGTACGCACACACACACCTGCACGCACACAAGCATAAACCCACATGCATGCATACACACGCACGCACACACATACACCTGCACGCACACAAGCATAAACCCACATGCATGCATACACACACACACCTGCACGCACACAAGCATAAACACACATGCATGCATACACAGACGAACATATACACGCACGCACGCACACACAAACACACACACACACACACACACTGCACGCACACAAGCATAAACACACATGCATGCATACACACACACACACACACACACATACACACGCACGCACACACATACACCTGCACGCACACAAGCATAAACCCACATGCATGCATACACACACACACACACACACACACACACACATACACACGCACGCACACACATACACCTGCACGCACACAAGCATAAACACACATGCATGCATACACACACACACACACACACACATACACACGCACGCACACACATACACCTGCACGCACACAAGCATAAACCCACATGCATGCATACACACACACACACACACACACACACACACACACACATACACACGCACGCACACACATACACCTGCACGCACACAAGCATAAACCCACATGCATGCATACACACACACACACACACACACACACACACACACACCTGCACGCACACAAGCATAAACACACATGCATGCATACACAGACGAACATATACACGCACGCACGCGCACGCACGCACACACACACACACACACCTGCACGCACACAAGCATAAACACACATGCATGCATACACAGACGAACATATACACGCACGCGCACGCACGCACACACACACACACACACACACACACACACACACACCTGCACGCACACAAGCATAAACACACATGCATGCATACACAGACGAACATATACACGCACGCGCACGCACGCACGCACGCACGCACACACACACACACACACACACCTGCACGCACACAAGCATAAACACACATGCATGCATACACACACAAACACACACACAAAGACGAAATCCAATTATATATGATGACATCTTATGATCTTATTTACACAACAATTAAAACAAACTTATGGGGTAAAATAAAGCAAAAGATTCATGAGAGATACTCATGCTGGTTCTGTATGCTGGTGCGTGCTGATGGAAATTATGTTTAACATGAAGTGATGTCAAGATTATCATGGTAAAGTGTCAGGGTTACTCTTCAACAACTGCACAAACTAAAAGCATGATGGGAAACAATGTCCTGATGTCAGAGCTTAGCGCTCATTGACTTCACGCTTGTCATCATTACTAAGACTTTGATGGCAAAATATTCATTCTTTTTGACATCTTACCTGTGCAGGTGAAGAATTTAGATTCTCCAACACTCAGTTCCACTTTATTGAGAGATATCGACACCTGAAGCACAGCTGTGAAAGACAGAGATTGAGAGACAGTCAACACCAAAGTCCTAACATGACTGCAAATGTTTTTCAACTTAATGTATGTCCACAGCTAACCTATTTGAGTCCACTCCCAAGGAATTATGAAATATCTAGATATTTACGTCTCAAACAAAGGTGATGCCACGAAAGATGACCAATAAAATGATTACGCACAATAACATATAAATAATACAACAAACGAAAGGAGCTTTAATCTTTGACATGGGTCAGAATCCTTTGATTAAGAAACGTTTTTTTCACCATATTTCATCATTGACTTTATGATGTTTTAAAACAACACAAAGCCTTTTATCAAACATCTGTCTGATTCTTAATATAACACCAAAGCCGCCTACAGATGGCAGTAATGAGATGGCAGCGCATCACTTATCTCGGCAGTCGTTGTATAAATCTTTAACACGTCATGCCGGCCGCTGATTTATTTCTCTCAGGGAAGCGGGTGTAGAAGAACAGCCCATCTCTTCATTGTTTTTGTGTGTCGCTCGGACTGCGCCGGGTCTCCTCAGACTCTTCTAAGTGCAAGCGCATCTAATTTAAGAAGCGTGAGCTGATTAATGACCGAAGCGAAGCCCTGAACTCTGAGATTAGAGACCGCCGCCATCTCAGGAGTCATTTTGATGCCTGTCACCCGATGAGCAAGAGAAAGTGGCACAACGGCCGCAAGAGGCGAAAGTGCACGTATGACAACTTGAGTCATGAACTACAACACTATAAATATAGTCAATGTATTAAATTATACTTTAGTCCTTACTTATTTATACTCAGAAACAGCTGTGAGCAGTTGTTGAAAGCAGTTGTTGGAATTCATACACACAATCTTGGGGATTTTTTGTCATCCAAAGTAGGCTATAGGCTGCTATTATCTATAATTATTTGGCTGTTTTTCATATATTGTTGATAAATTTAGCAACACAACTCCTCAGAGGGCTAATGTGCTGACAGTGTGCTGCGCTATTTTTTAATATTGGTCTGTGTACCCGTGCATAAAACGATGTCATTGAAAAGCTAAGATGCAAAAAGTTAAAAAACGTAGACATATCCACACCATATATTAAATAAATGGTGCTTGACGTGATGAAAAAATAGCTTTCTCAAAACAAAACAAAAATCTGAACATTACAAATGTGTTATCTTAATAATATATACAACCCAACTTTAATGTGTATAAGGTTAACCAACATCATACTGTAACGTCAGATCTCTTTGTATTCAGAATAAACCCGGGCACAGTTGAAAGTGTGTATTAACTGTACATAAACACACAGGCGCGAATTACACAAATGTGCCGCATGTAAAGCAACTCTCTGGCTGTATCTGTCTGTCATTTGAGTTTCAGGAACTGAGTGATTCTCTCTGGACACACGAGGGTTAACAGAAGGCAGGAACGCCGCCGGGACGCGCTAAAAGAGTGGCATTGCATGCTGGGATAGTTTGAGAGCAGAACGGGGTTTACACACACTGAAAGCCCCTGCAGCATAAATACGGCTTTCGTCTCCCGCCTGGGACTCCAGTAAAGACGGTTTGTGTCAGTGTTCATTAGCATGTTTCTGTTAGCTCACTGCTGTTTAAATGATCTTTAAAAATCCCACGTGCACCTGCGAGCATCCATTTGCACCCGCCCCCAACCCCGTAGCTTCACTCTTTTTACCGTGTTATCGTTGCCTGGAGCAGTAGCGTGTCTCCCTGGAACATTCGGGAGATCATGTGTAGTTTTTATTTACTTGCTTTCAACCCTCACAGTGTATATTCATGTGACTTTTTAAATTGCAATCCGTAACTTCTGGCTCTCGATCGCCATCTCTGTTTGAAATATAAAATTGAAGGTATTTTACATACTTTCTGCCAAATCCGACCCAACTTTGAATCTTCCACGAGATGCAACACAGTTCCTCGGTCACTCGGCATCTCTCAGCGGACTCAACAGAAGCCCAGCGTGCCGCACCATCAGAAGTTCATAATATAACCGATTTGTCATGAAGAGTAATAGTAGCATGTGTCTGAAATCTGTGCCGGAGGCTTCGAGCTTCTCTCGCTCAATGTTTACCAGCTGAAATGTCATTTGTGAAGTTGGTGACGTTGTGTTTATCCCTGCAGTGATGTGTGACCGATGACGAAGCCACCAGCTGCTGTGATCTAAACCAAAACCTCTCGTATATTTCATGTACCGACCACATGACGTCACCATGGCAAGTCGATTGTTTATAGGCCGTTTATACATACGATACCACTTACTCATTCTTTATTTATATGTTTTTACACATTTTAGAATAAAAGATAAATGAAATAAAAAACCTGTAAATACAGAAATTATGCTGCGACTAAAAGCATAAAAAACCCGTATATTTTAGCATGAGCTGCAGTATAAATAAAGACAATAATGAACTGCGATGTCTTCTGGATTAAAGGATTTTTGTCCACACAGAGAGAAGAATAAAGACATGGAAGTACATTTGAAAAATTCATCGATGTGCTGGTGTGAGTATGGTGTCTACTGTATATGATATTCTGGAGTCTATGGTTAAAAAGTTATAAATTATTTAAATTGTAAAGTATTTAAATTAACAATAATGCTTTACAGTACTAGAAAATATAGACACGGTTATTTATTTTAACAGCTGACACTGACATTCAAAAGCACCTGCTACCGAGTAAAGATTTTAACTTAACATTGAACTTTTATAATTCCACAGTTAACAGGTCTGGAGAGAAGATCCAAACTCATAGTGTGACCACAAACACGTTTTACACGGATGGGACCCCCGCGACGACACTGGCCGCCTCAAGAACCTTCTCTTTGAGTCCAAACACACAGTCGGACAGCAGGAGTCTGAGCGCACGGCACCCCCGCTGATACTGTCACCTCCACAACACTGAATACTCCAACATTAAAACACATTTACACAATGACAACTGGAGGGGAACTTTGATGGATTTTGTATATGCATTAATAGTCTTTGTTTATATTATTTGTATTCTAATAAAAGATAAACATGTAAAATGTCTGGAAAATAGCCAGAGAAACGGAGAAAATAAGAAAAAAAAAAGAAAAAATTTATTTTACATCTGCTATCTGTAACATCTGTAAAATCTTCACGGTCACAGAAACGTTCACATTTTCGCATTCTTAATTGAATCTCTCGAGCTATGAAAGAGCAATCTGTGAGCAATAAAATGTTGTTCTGGCTCTAGTTTTATGAAGAGATAAAAATGTTTCAAGGTTGGTATTGGATGGTAATCCTATATGATACTGCTGGCATGGGCGTAATATTAAAAGTTTGGAAGGTCAGTAAACAATACACAGAATATTCATATCTGACAGATTTATTCTCTTTTACCTTTGATGTATTCCTTAAGCTCTTTATCTTTTTGATTTTTAGGGTAATGTGATATCTTATCTCATATGGACACATAGAAGCGTCTAGACCAGACAGACACCAGAAAAATGATTCAAATGATTTCAATCGAGTATTCCAGAAATTCCTCAAACATCTCATATTGTTCATATACTGTATGTAAATCAAAAAGGTCAGTTTTCTCCATATCATTGCTTTCTCATGTTCCTCTTGTCCAACAGCATGAAAGACAGCAACATGTTTCATCTCATTTGTCATTTGTGCCAAATGAATAAATGTAAATGTAACAAAAGGACTGATAAGGACATGCAGTCATAACTACATATATTCCTCTGTGATAACTTAAAAAATAGTTTGTAAACTTCTTTCAAAATTCACACACTTCAAGGAATATTAAGATATGCTTAACTAAGACATCAAACGCTTTCATTTACGATACCTCGGGTTTTAAACATTTCTGATGGAAATGTTCACCGGTCATTATATAGTATAAGCAGATCAGTGAAGTTTTTTGTGATCTCTCTTACTGTCTCTCTGTACTGTGAGGGTTTAATCTGGGGAGAACACAGGCAAACAACATCCCTGCTTACTGCTATTTACATTCTGTTAGGACAGAAATAATGACAGGCTTTTATATCTATTTCTGTAATTGCAGTCTTTTGTTTCATAATCACATGACGTGATGCTGGAAAACGGTCCAGACGTGATTTTTGTGATGGATGTGAGATGCAGAGTAACAGTTCATTATTCTACATTTGGAAGGTTGCCCTGCTGAAAACAGTTCTGAATGTTGTGTTTTGGATGTTTGTGCCCAGCATGTGTTTGTGCGGTTGGGTGGCCAACTGATTTTTATGTAGCTAAACAAGCAAGATTTTGTCAACTAAACAAGCATGATGGTGAGCAAACTGACCAGCCTCAGTATCTATGATCATCAACATAAACAAGCCTAAACCAGCCTGATGCAGCATAAACCATCTTAGGCCATCATAAACTTACAGAAACAAGCCTGATGCAGCATAAACCATCTTAGGCCATCATAAACTTACATAAACAAGCCTGATGTAGCATAAACCATCTTAGGCCATCATAAACTTACATAAACAAGCCTGATGCAGCATAAACCAGCCTAATGCAATATAAATTAATGTAAAGCAGCATAAACTAATATAAACTAGCCTGATGCAGCATAAACTATCTTAAGGCATTATAAACAAACAAACCAGTCTGATGCAGCATAAACCAGTTTGAGATATTATAAACTAAGATAAAACTGCCTAATGCAGCATAAACTAACATAAACCAGCCCGATGCAGCATAAACCATCTAAGGCATCATAAAACAAGAAAAACACCCCGATGCAGCAAAACCCAAACTGGTGCAGCATAAACCAACATAAACCAGCCTGATGCAGAATAACCTAACATAAAAACTCGATGGTTTTCCAGCAGATGTAAAGCAGTACGACTCCTAACAGTCACAAAACCTCCTGTGAACAGCACAACTTAACAATACACTGCGAGCATTGAGCAAAGATTCAATTTCTTTCCAATCGCAGTGACCCGGCCTCCCTAAACAAGCCCTGCCTCATTATACTTGACGTCGCCCGCTGACACGAGACTATAGAGGGGACGTTCCATCACAAAGTCATTCATCTTCAGTCGCGCACGGGGTCAGCCAGCCCTCAGACGGCACGCCGGCCGCATCTCTCTCTCTAATGAGCTTTCAATTGTGTTCCCTCTCCAGTGCTTTCTCCAGTATTCACTATTCAAGCATGTTTGAGTGAATACTGACCCACAATGCACCAGTGAGACAACAATGGAAAATCTCATCAGAGACGCTGCGTTTCGCTGTATGAGGTCAGACGCTGTTCGCTCATACGTGCTCGGAGGCTTGAGGTGCGAGACTCTTACTTTTGTGCGATGTGAGAATCAGGGATTAGAATTATATGTTCTACAAAGACTAGAAAACACGCAGAAACACCTTCAGTAAATCCATTATGTAAAAACGCTAAGATCTCCGTAATATGAAATGTTTAAGTTTCTTTTTTTTTATAAAAAGTCCCAGAAATCTTGCATACAACTCCAACAGACTGTCAGAAGAGATCTCAAAAATGTTGAACATTTCTCATCAAATTTATTCATAACAAGAATATTTTAGCTATATAATTAATGTTCAATGTTCATACCCTACATCGTATTTGTATAATCTTCTAAACCCCCACATACAATTTTATCTGAGATTAATTTGAAACTTCAATAAAACACAACTGAAACTCCATGAAATGCCTCCTGAACCAGAGCAACATTTGATTTTATTCAAGGAGATGATGTAAAAATAGAAAAATAATTCAGCAGAGCTACAAAAAGAAATATTTATATTGAGATCTTTAATTGCACATTGCTGAGATCTCGAAACTTTACAGGTCAGAAATACTGGACGAGATTAATATGATCGAATGAAAGATTTCAGCAAAACTAATGAAATAAACAAATTGTTTTGATTGTTTAAAGATACTAAAATGTATGTTTGTACACAAACACGTTTCTGTGTTCATGAAGCCGCAGTACTTTCGTGTGCAGTCAGTGGGTGTTTCCTGGCAGTTGTTTCGGATGTTATTGACTCTTTGATTATGTGTTTGGGATGTGTGTGCAGGTGTTTTAAAAAGATGTGTGTGTGTGTGTGTGTGTGTTTAGTGCAGGTATCCATACCGGAGGGGGAGACGCCTAAATTGGGTTTAGATTGCTTTAGAAGCCTTAAGGATGAGGGGTGAGTTGCCATGGAGACGAGGAAAGTTAAAGCCAAAGGAGCTGCTAATGAGCTTTAGAAACCCATCCACACACGCACATTAAATACACAAAACCCGTCAGTCTCTTATGTAACAGCATCGAGAGGATTATTTTTCAGAGACAACTTTCACACCATCACTATAAAATACAAAACCTGTCAAAAACAAGAAGTATCTTTATCAGTATCACCATGCATGTCGCTCTCTTAACTAGGACATTAAATTATTATTTTTGGAACTGTAAAATATTAAACATAATGGTAGAAATATGCTTTATGTCCAGCAAAGTGATTTAATGCGTCTGAAAACACCAGACGCTTCCTGAAAATGTCCGTGTTTTACTAAACTCAGACCCTTTGGTTGCTATGATACGACTTATCCGCTGAAGTAATGTATTACTATACCATAGTTTGTTTTATAAACAGACATTCACTTTGTGAGATTTTATAGACATATATATTATATGCATACATACTATACATTATAGACACTGGGAGAACAGAAATATTAACTTCAGCGTTATAAAAGTGGTATTTGTCCCGCCCCTAATTCGCTGTGACAGGTAAGTAAAAAGTGATATTGAAGGACAGCGTTAACTAAGTTGAACAAAAGATAAAATGCTATAAAGCACTCAGCACAACAGCTGATGGTGTTTTTAAAGAGATATAAATGGGTTTTCAGTGATAAACAATGACTATTTCGCTGCATCTCAACTTTGTATGTAATAAAAATATTGATGTAAATGATATATACTGATAATACAAATACTACTATGATGTTTTCAAGACTTCGACTATTAACAGAGTTAATATCCTTCTAAACATTGGCCTATAAATTTCCACGGCTAAATCAATATTAAAGATCTTCTCCTTAACACAACAATAAGCTGCAGTTAGGTGCATTACTGCTGTTATTCTGAACCCACAGCTAACAATCAAAAAGTCCCCAAAGCCACCGAACCCCGACAATTACTGCAACACATCCGGTAGAAAAACAATAGTACACTGTGCATATTCATGAAGCATCAGTAGAAGGTTTAACTGCTGATGCTGCACTTGGCATGATGGCACGCCAGCTCTAGTTTTTGTTTTGGAAGCTCTCACGAGCCATTCAGAAAGAGCCGGGATTAAAAGTGTCGGCTCACCGCCAGCAGTCCAACAGAATAATAACGTTAAAGAAACGCAGAGCGTCTACGACAGATGATTGTACTTGAAGAATTAATAGGCAGAATATATTCAAACCCTCAAAGATCATCATCACCAAACATCATCTGTACTTCAGACACATCATGCACACAGGGAGAGGCAATCCAAACTCTTTAACTTATCCAAAGCAACTTTCTTCAGTAAATCTCTGCAGTAACCTAAGAGATCAATTTCTCTTGTGAATCTCTTTAATATCTCTATTATTTCGCATAGACATCAATGAGATTAAATGGAGAGCAAAAGAGGCAGAAATCTCACAAAAGCTCAGATTTGTCTCTTCTGCAATCAAAAGTCAATATTATTGAAGTTTTCATCAAATTTACCCAAATACAGATTGTTACCTCTACAATCTACATTTAATTCATGTATTTGAACATTTGTTTTAGACGAAGTTGATACTTTAATAAAAAACAACTGAGAACTGCATTAAATCTCCTGAGCTATAAAAGAGTTTTGACCATCATTCCACTAAATAAAGACAATACGTTGCAGTACTTCAGGCAGATTTGTCTAAGTGCTCTTGAACATCATAGCAGCTTTGAACCAACAAGCATGTCACATAAACCCAATGAAAGCTCTCCAGCGAGCCGTTACGAGACGAAACCCTCATAAATTCACAAGTATTGATGATGCGTACCCATTTGTGAGCTCATAAAGATCATTCATGAATTCTCATGGTCAATATTCATGCACATTATCACAGACATAAAAGCTAGACTTTTCTAATGCGAACAATCCCACAATGCTGTTCATCCTAACGTGCGTAGCTGCCACATTCGACTACTACAGACATGTCAGTGCGTCCGCCATCTTGGAACAGTCAACATTTCAGTTGCTGTCATCACTCACAATAAACATCAATGAGGTTTTTTTAAGACGCTTTCGTCGTGTTGTATTGTGTTAGTTTAGCATGTTTGTGTCGATACAACAGCACATTACATTTGAAATTCATACATTTGTTTAACTACGGTTGCAGGCGCGCAGTCAACCTGAGAGTTAATGGAACGGCTGCTTTGATCGTTCCAATATGGCGAACGACTGGCGTATATCTTGTGTACACAGAACAGCTGCTAATATGGCATCTATTTATATACTTCTATGCTTATTTTTTCTATCAACTATGAAAAGTGTTTACTTTATTAACATCATTGATGTCAATAAATGACCCTAAATCAGAATGATGTGCAATAGAGACTAAGGTTGAAATGTTTGACAGAAGACGCAGGAATCTGTCAGTCAAACTCAAAGAGAAATATAAGGGGTGGGTGTCATTAGTTGAAATGATTCAGGCTTCTGTACGCGAGACACTTTTATGGACCTTCTGCAGCTAATTTACTGCATCTCTCTCTCTGCACTTCATTAAACTGTGTGTGTCTGCGTCCGAGCTGCATTCACCATTCTCTCCATATTACAGAAAATGGATTCCGGCATCTGGCACCAAAATTTGTCACGAGCAGCAGGGCTTTTCCTCGCGTGCTGGAAATGAAAGCGTAGGTGTTTTGAGAGCGCACGAGTCCCGCTGGAGACGGGAACGCATTTAAAACGCTGCACGGGTGGCTATACATCTGTTAAACAGCTATCTGCAGTATAGCACATCATCAAATAGTGTATTAACAAAACCATATAGAGAACTACAGAACAAATGAGGAGCGCCTGTAGTTTTCTATTTACACAATATTGTATTTTCACTTAAAGCCTAAAAAATCCATTGTTACACCACTTTGTAATGACTCCACAATGGGATGGTGTACATTTAAAACTTGAAACAAAACACAAGAATTAAATAAAAGAATCCTCATGCCATCTCAAGAAATAAAAAATAAAGAATGATGATTGTCAGAAGCCTTAAAAGGGCTCAACGCAGAACAAAGGATACAGAGTTACAGATGATGCACAAAAACACGTCGATCAGAGCTAAGTATCCGCGTTCCCCCCCGCAGACGCGCATGCCCCGCGGCCCCACGCCCACCGCATGACGGGACCCCTGCCAGCACGCGCTCAAACCGTCTCAGAAATAAAACATCAGCTCATTTCTCACACGAGGGCAACCCTGTCAGAAGCGTCGAGTCCAGAGGAGACGCGAGTCTCTACACAAGCACAAACGCGCTGTCTTGACCTTCACATGACTGCGATAGACCATAATCACATCGTTTTATATGTACACGTCACCGAGCTTAGAATATATAAAAGTCACATTTAATACATTAGATTGTTGCAAACAGAAGGTTTGTATAACGTGATTCATCATGTGATCTGTGCACTGATCATTTGCAGTTGAGTGAAGTTTTTTTGATCTTGTGAGTGTTGCGTTACAGCACTTGACCTGCAGGTGTCGCTGTAAATGACCTTTAGTCTATAGAGCTCATGCTTTGATGTACATCAGTGAAAGTGTGTGAGATTCACACCACCAACTGCTAAATGTCATGAGACAACTCACACACAACTACAGAGAATACACACAAACACTATCCACACATACGAATAACACGCATCACACAGAGCTTTCTCTAAGCCAATGTTCTTCGTTCTTCTTGTTCCTCTCATGCCGCCCGTCTGAATGAGTTTCCTCTCATTGCATCTCCAAGGGTTAGAGAAAGAACCCCAAAAAGACGAGAGACAGAGTGAGCAACCAAAAGAGAGAGAGAGAGGGCGAGCAAAAACATTGAGTGAGAGAAAGAGAGTCAAAGCAAGTGAGTGTGATTTATGACATTCATGGCAATAAAGTGAGCGAGTGATATAAACGATTGAGGTTCTTATCATCACGTCTTCCTTCCTCAAATCTTCTTCATTATGAGCCACTGGAGATCACAGCTAACTTCACAGGATCCTTATTGATATCATTACAGAAGAAACAGTTCACTGAAAAACCAAGATCCTGTCACCATTAACTCCACCTCATGCTAAACCTCATTCACTTCTACACACGATCCAAAAAAGATTCAACAATGCCAAATATCAAGCAAATATCAAAGGTTTTCAGAATGTGGAGACGATCGGCACGCACCAATAAGACTGAGATAAACAGGTGCTTAAATGTCAAAATATGATCACAACACAGCAAAACTCATCATTTTCCTAATGCAAACAATGCTTTTGTATTTCGCATGATATTGGGTTCTGTACAAGATCTAAGCGAGATTCACTCAGTAAACAAACACTCGGTACATGTAAAGAAGACATTTCTACAGGCACAGACTCTCTGAATCAGATAAAAATCCACAACCCACATTCTCTCTCAGACGTTTGCCAAAGATCCTGGGAGTGGATGGAGATGAAAGCACCGCCAGCGTGGAAGGAGAGCCCTCGGAGACACAAACAATATGCTCATATATCTTCCTCTCTCATTCTGACAGCTTTTTGGCCATGCTGGCATGCAGAGTAACTTTCAGGACACTGGCATTCCCACTGTGGGTCACAGCTTTACCCCACAGAGCTCATACTGAAAATATTCTGTCCTTTAACGGCATTAGGATTCACAATAACTTTGAATCTCATTGGAGATTGTGAGATTCAAAGTTTTGCTTGCATTTTAGATTCCATAAAACATAACATAAAGGCATTTTAATATAAAATTATTCATTTGTGTTCGACTAAAGAAACAAAAGTCATCCGGGATAGCATGAGGTTGAATTTCCAATTTTGGGTGAACTAATCCTTTCAAAGAAAGAAAGAAATGTGTCTCAGATGAAAACCCAATAGTGTGCTACTTTCCAGGGAAGCGGCCATTTTTAAACCCATTATTTAAAGCACATCCAAACAGAAAAAAACATTCCTCATCTATTTGGCTCGCCATCTTGGCAGCCGACTGGCCTGTAGGTATTAATTCCTATCGACCGGCCCGTCTCTCTCGGCTAGAATAAACGCTTAATTCACATTTTGCCTTCCACTGGAAATCTCGTTTGAGCGATTGACCAACAACGTGCCCGGTGCGGCTTCTCAGAAGGTAAACACACTGACGGCATTAGCTCACGCTTTAATTGTCTCAGACGGGCTGAAACAAAACGGTGACGTGAATCTGGAAACGGTTGATAATATGTTATATTATCATATATATTTTTATTCCCGCTGGTTATGAAAACATTCTGATTGAAATGAAACTATTTTGGTGTGCTGTTCTCGCTCTGGAGGAGAAATGTGTAATTATAGTGCTTTGCACTGGCATTCCTCAAATATTCAGGGTAGAATTTGTTCTGTGTAAGAAATGTTTTTACGTCTAAATATTAAAACTAAAATGTAAATTGGTTAAAAATAAGAAGATACCACAGGATTTTGCGACCATCCGAACGTGTATGTCCACCGTACAGATCTCCATCTGGCTTCAGCATGTCTCATGGTGGCCGTGAGACCGATTTTGTTCCACTAAGCTGCGTAGGGTTAGGCGGGCAAATAGACAGCTAATGAAACACGTGGCGGGCGATCGCTGATCGATGTAAGTAGAGCCGGGCAGCAGATGGTACGTCTGTTTAATCACTCATGAGGAAAACCAGAGCACAACGTCACGCTAGACCTGCTCGAATCCCTGAAGAACCACTTCAATACCACCCCGGTCTAACTCACCTGGACAGAACCAAAGCATGTGCATTAAGATCACTTCGATCTTTACTAAAATAAAAGGCAGGATGGGTGGTTGTACGGCCATTTTTGTGCAGTTGCTAGAAAACTGGGTCTCATTCATCTCAAGCATGCATATGAACATTTTCATAAATACGTTCAAACTAAAAGTTATTCAAAATACGTAAGAACAACTTAAACTCCAAACTTCACGAGTGCCGTCAGAGCAGGAGGTGGCACCGAAGCCTCCGGGTGAGACTATTCATCCATCCTGTCACAGTCACGTAACCCACATTCAATTCATTAGCCGGAGAGAAATCTGGTGACCGCTGCGGGGCCCGAGCGGTCGTAAATCACGCTGCATGTACAGGGCCGAGTTTTAATAACTCTGCTGTGACACTGAGAGCTAGTGCAGCTCTCTGTGACATTCTCCTGCTATGGGCATTATGTGTCAACTGATTTACACTGTGATGGGTCACAGTTTTTTATTAAGAGGCTGGTTTTATACATGTAACATAATAGGAATTATTACAAACAACAAGTGTAAGAAATAAACAATTTAAAACTCAGTGTTGGATAAACACCTGATTAGAAGATACATACACGATTTTTTCACATACACACAAACTTGCACTTACCCCAGACACACACAGCTAGTTATACACACTATAACCCACACACTAACCCTAACACACACACACACACACACAAACAGGAGGGTCAATAACATAAACTCCGGTCCGGTTGGTTCAGACTCTCTACACATTCAATGATCCCAAACAGCATCACTGCACCACATTTAGAAAACAAACTGTTTGCTTCGGTTGTGTTGGAAGAAGAATTATCTGTCAGTATGTGATGTTGTTGCCTCCATATGAAGCTGTGGACTTGTGAATTATTAGATTTGGCCAGAAAAACGTTCAACTAAATCCATCGCATATGCACATCTCTAGCGCTCCTCGGAACCATTGCGGCGTCCTATTGTGTTATTTTTAATGAAGAAACTACGATGCCAGAGTACTTTGGCAGTTTGTCTTGGCATCAGCTGGGCAGACTAACTCCACAATGCATGCTGGGTATCTATTCCCAATACGGTAGGCTCACTGGAACAGTACAAAACCAATATTTACTCTTCATCATTTATAAAATAACATAAGACATGTTCCAAAATCTGAGCTGCCAATCTAGACAACATTTAGGGATCAAACCAACAGCATGAACTAAAAACATTGCGTTGCCTCACAAAAATAACTTTGTAGATGGCAAAGAAAGTTAAGATATAAATGTCGATATAAATTAATATATTGTCACAATATAAGACTTTCACTACACAATTTTATCTTGCGTTTTTCCATTTAACCTTAAAGGGAAAGTTCACCCAAAAACAGAAAAATTCTTCCTCATTTACTCAAAAGAAGATATTTTGAAGAATGTTGGTACCCGAACAACGACCGTACCCATTGACTTGCGTTTTGTGTCCGTACAACAGAAGTCAATGGGTACCGTTGTTCGGTTACCAACATCTTTCAAAATATCTTCTTTTTGTGTTCTGCAGAATAAAGAAATGATTTGAAATGCCAAGAGGGTGAGTAAATTATACATTTTTGGGTGAACTGTCCCTTGAAATACATTAAGGGGCTTTAAAACAAGACACAAATACTGAATAAAAATAATTACGCAGGACAGCCAGTCATTTGGAAGCTTAAAGGGACAGTTCACCCAAAATTGAAAATTCTGTCAACATTTACTCACCCTCAGATTGCTCCAAACCTGTATAAACGTATTTGTTCTGCTGAACCCAAAGGAAGATATTTAAAAGAATGTCAGTAACCAAACAGATCTCATTCCCCTTTTACTGCCATAGTAGGGAAAATAAATACTATGGGAGTCAATGGGAGGTGAGATCCGTTTGGTTGCTGACATTCTTCCAAATATCTTTGATAGATTTTTCATTTTTGGGTGAACTATCACTTTAAAGTTCTGTTCACACACGTCACCTGTTTACCAGCCTTTCCATGTCCTCCGGTGTACCACAGACCCGGCACTGTGCATATATTTCATGTCTGCTGGTTATCCGTGGACATTTCTGCTGGCCTGCAGCACAGAGTGAAGGCCTGTCACGGCTCAGCGCTTCACAGGATCGGTCATTATCGCTGCCAAACCATGTGTGTCTGCAGGACTTCCTCAGGTATAGCACTGAAGTCCCAAGAGTGTGGACTCTAGTATCAGCACACTGAAGAGTACAGCTGAATAAAAAACAAGGTGAAGGTCTCAACTGTATCATATCTCTCACCTTCCCATGGGAAACTGTGCTGGGATTTGCCAAGATACAAAAATCTGCGGTCAAAGTATAAGATGTCAATGTGACCTCAAACATTTCTCAATCTGATCTGTGCGATCAAAATATTATTTTGCTATACAATCCTCATCTCAGATGAAGTTGATGCTTCTACCCAGAAGAAAACTGTATTGCTTGGACGTTGCTCTTTTGGGGAGATTTTATGGAGTTCTCAGATGTTTCTCCTAAAATTGCTCAGGAGAAATACGAACAGAAACAAACGAGACTGCAATTGTGTAGAGGTGTAAAATGAATGTAGATTGTAGAATAATCTGGATTTGGAATCTCAATTTTACGAGCTCACATTGAGATTGACTTGTAACAAATCTGAGCTCAATTTGAGACATTGTTGAGATCTCTTCTGAAACTCTAATGGAGACAATTATGAGATTTCGGACTCTTTCTCATGAGACTTGTGTAAACGTTTCCATTTGCTCTTCATTCACTCTCATGTCTATAAGAAACAATTGAGATATTAAAGAGATCTCATCTGTCATTTTCCTTTTTATTGGTACTAAGACTTACATTACACAAATACTTTCATACGGCGTGGTTTAGACAGTTGACTCCTCTGTTCTGTTACAAGCATGAATGATTTCACATTGAATATTTAACCAGCAACAGTCATGACCCTTTCAGACTTCCATCGCCTTGATGTCTCAGATGTTTCGTGCGGTAATTGTAACATCAAAAGACTCGCCGGTCTCTCTCGCTCATCAAAGCCCTCGACATGTCGCATGTGAAAACAGGATTCTGCGAGCGCTGTTGCATCATCCATCATCCGGGCGTGCGACGCTCACATTTGACTCCACGGTCCACGAGGTTCAGCAATTAATAGAAAGCTTCATTCTGCGGGCTTCTTAAATGCCAACCCTGGATGCGAATGCTAATGCCGCTTCTGACAACAATCGAGCCATTTTTTTGTCCTTTTCTAACCTAAGTTTATTTATTTCTAATCAGAGAAGCTTTCCTGAAAAAGCATAGCTTATTAACGCTGCGCTAATCCGTATGCCCCGGCGTGAAATAAGACTCCGTGGATCTGGGCCGAGCAAACACACAGAGCTCAATTTCCCATGTTTTGTCTCTCTGTCAGATCCTATTTGCATAAAATCCAATTTTCCCACATGGAAAGCTTAGTGCTATATAATGGACGCTCAGGGCGGATATCGAGCTGAATGGGAACGCTGATTCCAATTGTCCCATTTCAAAGGCGAAGAATTAAACTGAAGACGTTAAATTTAGATTCCAATGCTTCGGTTACGGGAACAAAATAAACTTGTGGGTGGAAGTCTAGACCGAAGTTGAAAGTTCACTTCATTCCAGTTACATCACATCACAAAGTCCCAATTAATGTACATGTACTACATCTCATAAAGACGTCCTTTAACTAATCCGATGAGATTCCAGCGTGCAGCGTAAGCACGCGCGAGGTGATATTTACCGCACGGAGGTGTTTCGGTTTATTTATCTCCCGCGAGACGGCTAATCCTCACGGAGGCCGTCCTCTCCTACGCGCTCATCTAAAATTAAAGCAAAACCTTGGCACGGAGGTCAAATCTAGCGTCCCATGAGCAACAAGCAGAATCTCTCAGACATAAGCATCGTAGCGTAAGGCGGTTGCAAACCTGAGATGCTTCATTACAGAAGCTGCAAAACGCAATACATGCCATGTATTACGAGGCGAGCATGACTGCAGACTACGTTACGGTACAAATTCAAGCATGTAAATAAAGAAAAAATAATAACCCTCACACACGTCGTACCAGATATACGCATTAGAGGTACGACCTGCATTCCAAAGCAGGCGAAGTCCCGCAGGTGTAGGTAAACAACTCAAAGATAAATAAGGCGCAGACAGTTTGATCAGTGAAATTTATCAACTGGAATACTGTTTATGCGCCGCTGTCTGTTATTGTGTGCGGCGCAGAAAGGTCATTCACAAAGTGAAGACGCCTTCTGTAAAGTCGAGACCAACAGCTCTGCTTCCAAAGTTAGCAAGCAGCCTAACTAGACAGCAGTTTGAAGGCCTGTTCGCACCAAGGACGATAACTTTAACTGTAAAGAACTGAAAATAATTGCAATCGGACTGTAAGATGTATATTAGCGATACTAAATATAAAAACCCCAATAGGTAGATGACTGATCAAATGTAAACCATTTAAAAAATGGATGCACTTTAGTCATTTTCATCATACCTACTTTTTATGCTTATTATGTCATTATCTTAACAAATTGCTAATTTCAAACTCTACTGGGACTAACTAAAAGTTAAGTCTTGCATGCACATCGCGTGTATATCATCATGTGTTGTCTGGACAGCGTTCAGAATCGCTCACTATTGAGGGTGCGTTTCAGCTCTGACACACAAAGCTACTTCTACCAAGACAGTCAACCCACACAACACGATCTAAAAACTTCAACAGAAACTTCTAGGAATAGGCTTGAGAACGTTGTAATTCCCATTTTTTGAAGTCCCATTACAAAGTGCTTTTGTCAGTCACAGCAGCGGCCATTAACACACTTCTGACATCTCAAGCCTTGAGTGTAAACAGAGCCGGCGAACGTAAACGATAATTTGATGACAGCGAAGGCTCCGGGAGGAGAGGAGGAGAAAGCCTGGCAGACACGGCTTTGTTAAATAACACGGGAGGAGGAGACGAACATCAAAGGCTCGGAGAACAAACTGAAGCTGAGCACCGCGGGAGTGCAGGGGATCTGCGGAGAACAGGAGAAGAAGGGCCACATCTTGTCAAAGCACCAGCTGTTCGATATCGTTTTCTAATTAGCACCATAAATGAATGGAGGGCAAAGTTACTTCATTACGCTGGATTTTTTTTAAGTAATAAGGTAGAGAGGATTCTGGGCGCTGTTAGTCACAACACACTTGAGTGGAATGACCTAAAACGCTGTCTTTTCCAAACAATGATAAAGTTATTTAATGCTGTTAATGTTAAAGTTATGTTTTTTTTAAACATAAACAACACTGTCATAGCCGAAAGCCTCGTAGTCAGCGCTCCGACACATGGTGAGTTTGTGCTCCGGGCGACCCGAGGGTGATTTCCGGCTCATGGTACTTTTCCGACCCCACTTCCCTTCTCTCTCCCACTACACTTCCTGTCTCCTCTCACACTATACTATACAAATAAAGGCAAAAACTGCACAAATGAATCTTTGAAAAATAAAATAAAATACAATAAACAACACTGGTGAAACCTGTCAATGTTAAAGTTGCAATCCGTGACTTTATTTAGTTAAACATAATTATATACAGTACATAATATAATGTATAAACAGACTATTATTATGATTTATAATGTGAGCTGTATGTTTTTTATATGCATGCAAAGTAACCTGCAATTTTGTGTTATAATTGGAGATGCCGATAAAGTTTTGGATTGCAGATTTCATTTAAATAATAAAAATGGTTACAACAACTATAGCAAATATATAAATATATATATTTATCTCAGCAGAAGTTTCACACAATCTAGTCAATAAAATGTTTTACAATGTTAGGATACGTGGAGATGTTGTGAAGGGTGAACTCAAAATTAGTGGGGTGACATTGGTTTGCCTTTTTTCTAATATTACTCGCATAATCCGTTGCATAGTTAATATTAATAATAGATTGCACTTGCTGGTGTGTCAGGAAAAGAGTAAATCCCCACAATCCACTCCAAACTCACATTCAGATCCGACTGCCCAATTGATTCCTGATGAATATAGTCCCGCCCGATATTGTTGTCATTATTGATGTCAACACAAGCGTCTTTCTAACATCAAACAGTGGTACATATGGACGCATGCATTAAAAGCTCTCTTTATTCAAAGACTTCTTATGAAGCAGATCTCTGCTCTCGGTGAGGCTTTGCCGGTCTATGAAATCATTATCTGAAAATAATCTCCTAGATTGGACCATCTGTATTCAAGGGCTGCTGAAATATCTCGGTTTTATATCAAAGTCTCCCTGCTTTTAGCCAGAAATATTTTGTAGTAAAGCATATTCATCTGTTAAAGCATGTTTTCTGCAGAACAAGATTACAGATAAGGAGATTTGTAATTTTATGTGGCAAACATACGACTTTATTTATTTTTCTAAGGCACCCGAATGAATCCAAACACTTACTGACGTTTCACGCTGGAGCTCAGATGTATGTGTTCCGGTTCCTTTGAATTTAATTTTGTCTTCTAAGCTAAATCTTTTTAATAGGTTTGGTTTTGGCAGGGCAGAATGGAATAAATTACACAGACGCAACCATGAAAAAGTTTGCATAAAAACAACGTTAGAAGTCCAGACTCATATGAAGACAAATACACACTTACATACATATGAATATAATATAACCACAAATCCCCCAAAACAAGCACCATGTTAATGCTACTAGCTACTGGCTATTCATTCATCTATTGTAAATGTTTAACATTGCATTATGCATGCTCATATACATAACACTCAATAATACCCTAGTATTACTTTCTGAACACTTCCCATCACTTTTAAACCTTATTAAAACAAAGAAAACGCGCTAATCAATATCAGGAGACATTTTAATAGTAGTGAATGTGAACGGTTCGCTGACAGCATGTCATTTCCGTGTCACCAGCGTGCAATCTCCCCGTTTTGTGTGACTGAACTGACAGCAAAGCTAACACCTCGATGTTATTCTTCCAGATGAGCGGCTATGACATTAATGTTTCATACCTCAGTGAGCAAAACCAAACTATGATGCTGGAAAGTTTCTACTCTGTTCAGCCAGCGCGAGGTCAACAACATGCCACTCTCATCACACCATCCAGAAACTATGTGTCCGCCATCTTGGAAAGGTCAACATGAATGATCCACAATCTGCACAGCATTCTGGGGGATTTGGAGTGCGGATGGGTCGTGTGAGACCCTGTGACAGCGGGTGTAAGATTTAGTTAAGAAAATCTATTTACGGTACACCAGTAAGGAGCGTCAGGGTTAAAACAGTGTGATATCTGTTCAACACCGACTACACATAAACACTTTTAGTGGGCGAGTGTTGCCCGCAGAGAGAACAGAGTGCGAGACTTGTGAAGATATTCGTATTTGCAATTTAACAAATTACACATTGCACTATACAATGCATGTTAAGAAATATAGACCATGAATCTACAGGGACCACTTTTATGGTAATAAATAAACAGAGTAGCGTGGTGACATGTTTTTATAACAATGTCACAGGTGAGATTTCTTTAATATTTCAAGTAATTCTGCTAGACAGCAATAAGATTAAATGGAGAGTAAATGGAAACTTTGGCTTAGGTCTCATCTGCGTCAGAAATATAACAAAGGTCTCTATTGTTGAGAAGAGATGTCAACAATGCCTCAAGACTGAGCTCAGATTTGTCAAGTCAATATTACTGAAGATCTCGATATGAACTCAAACATTTCTCATTAAATGTTCCCAAATTTCAATGATCTTACCTCTACAATCCACAGCCATTTTCCATACTCACAATGAACTTGAACAATTTTACAGTCTAATTTGTAACAGATTTAATTTCTCCTAAGCAATTGTAGGAGAAACACCTGAGACTAAGTTGATACTCACACTCACGTATGTGTGATTTAGATCTATTCCTGGCTGTAAGTGCAGGTGTTTGAGACTTTCAGCCCTGAACACTTCAAAGCACTCAACACATGAGCCAGAGCCGTTAATCCACAACTGATGCGGAGGCGAGAAAACGCTCACCTGTTCAAACACAGATGCAAAGCACTTAAATGAGAAGTCATTTATTGTCAATAAGGCTTAATCATTTCAAGTGGCATGAGCAACACATTAATGTAGAGTTCATTTTAGAGAGCACCTGATTGGACAAAACTCCAGGATGAGTGCAGGATGAGTCATCAAATGGAAAAGACTGTGTATGAACACCCCTGGGATGTTGGATCTTTAACATTTAACACATGATGCGTAAGCACAGGTGTGCATGTGTGTGATGGCTAATCCAATCGGATTTAAGCGCCAGTTTATAAGAGGCGTTAGAAGAGCATTTTCAGTGTTTGGATGCTGATTGGCTTTGTACCCCAGGCCAGAGTCGCTCGGGCACATCAATCCTGTGACATGTGCCATCTCTCATCAGCACGCCGCTAATTGCGCCACGTGCAGTCTGTCGCAACAGCACTTCCATTACAACGGCCAATTACGAGGGTTAGCGAGCGGGTGTCGACTACCAGCTGCGGCGACCCCGCGCTTGTTGTCAGAGAAGCTGACGATCGACCTGCCGTAGCGGAACCTGTTATTACTCGAGTCCTGTCAACTAGCAACATTTTTGCTGTGTGGTTATTCAGTGCTGCCTTGGTAGGACTATAATTTAGCTGTTAGCGTTTGTTTCGACGTCAATTAAAAGGTGACATACTGTATAGCGCAATCACAAAATTCGTGAGGTAACAAAGTACATCATTGGATTGATTGATTTGAGTTCATATTGAGATCTAAAATTGACTTTTGATTGCAGACTTGACAAATCTGAGCTCAGTTTGTGACATTGTTGACATCTCTACTGAATACTCTAACGGAGACCTTTGTGAGATTTGTGTACCCGAAACACACAAGACTTCTTCATTTAATCTCTTGGATGTCTAGGAGAAAAAAATGCAGATGGGATAATCTGTAGTCCTGGAATGCTACAGAAAATGGACAAAGGGAATATTTTCGTACTATGCCCCAAAATTGATGAAACGCCCCTAGCACACTTGTCATGAGCATTCAGATTCTGCCCTTTTTTGAAATGAACATTTTGACAGATTCCACATTTATCTGCTAACATGGCTGACAGTATAGAAAAGCTTTAACACCTGCACGGCCTTTCTCGCGTGTTGGTCGTTCAGATGAAGAAGAAAGTTGAAAAGAAATGCGTCTTTGATCTCAGTCCCGTCTGCAGTAGCAGTTAATGAAGGACATGAAAAATATCTAAAGATGCTCCCGAGCAGATGGTCATTTCATCTGGAAATCAGGACTCTGTCAATCTGCCAAAACGTGATACTCCCATAAGTGACATTCATACACAACCATATTCAGTGAGTACAGTGACATGGTGAAAAATAAATCTCAAAAAACCACATTATTTTTCCACAAATAATCATTCTGTACGTTTAATACAGATAATACACAGCTTAGGTTGTGCGGATGTGAATTAAGACTTCATTTCAATTATCATTGAAGTCGTCATATTTAGTTGACAAAACCATTTCAGGACTTAAAAATCAAGTCTTGGAAAGAGCAGAAAGTAAATGTCAACGTGAAAGCTTCGACTGGCTCTTTATCGCAGCACTGAGCAGATAACATGTTATTTCTTTAAATGTTAAAGCCGTCGTGGAGATCTCCGAAGATCAGACGTGTGTTTAACAGCTAACTATGATTCGCCTGAAGACAATCACACAGCAGGTTCTTCACTTCCATCAAGAAGAAAGCTTTCCACATGTTCAAGAAACTCACATCAAGGCCAAATCTGATGTGGAAATAAATCTTTTATCTTTTAATATCCTGGTGAAATTGCTTTTCTTGTTTGAATATTACGATAAGCGCTTTCTGTTGCTTTAAAGCAGCGTGCCGTCAAGACGTCTTATGTTAATCATGTTGCCAAATGAAGTTGAACTCTAGATGTCCTACAAAACTACTTGTTGGGGTATGTTGACAAAAATTATTTTTTACACCGTAAAGCCATTTTGAACTGACAACTGTTTTCCAAACCAGGGGATTTTTTATTGTATAAGAATAATGTGAATTTGGGCATTAATGTGAAGTAATGTGCTTTACTGTCAAAACATAAATGTCAGAAAATTATAATCAATAGATCAATAATCAATAGAAAATATTTGTTTTGGGGTGAAATACGACACAGACGTTTATAACTCATAACCAAAATCATATCAGTTATCATTGGGATCCCTTTCAGAGCGACACAAACAAAATGTTTATAGTTATGTTCTTGGTGTAAACAGGTACTGTAAAAAATAAATGTTGGTTTAACTGTTTAACTTAAAAAATAAGTAACGTGGCTGCCTTAAATATTTTAACTTAAACATATATTAGTTAACATAACAAGTTTACATATAATTCATTAAGGTTACTTTTTTTAAGTTAACCCCAAACATTATTTTTTACAGTGTACGTGTATGATTTTCACTGCATGTTTTTTTTCTCAATTCATCCTAATATTTGCCACGAAACAAAAACCCAAATCTGATTAAACAATTAACATTTTTCACAATACATTTCTGGGACCCTCATCATGAGACAAAGAGACAAAACCTTTATTTATGCTTTTATACCTGAATTTGAGCTGGCAGATTTAACTTCTTTCAGAAGTAACATTCAACCATTATTTTTCATATTAAAGACTCCAAGTAAATAATAAAGTACTTTACTATATGTGACCCTGTCTGTGAAAACCAGACTAAAGCCCCAGAATCAAATTATGAGATAACAAGCATCAAAGTTTGATTTCCACCATTTATTTCAACATGATTTTAATCTTTGACACGTTCTTATGCAGTCAATATTAAGACATCTGAATTATATTAGGATGTTTTTTTATATTATGTAGAATGATTTTATGTAAAAAACACAAAAAATGACTTAAACTGGGGTTTCATGGACATTTTTTCTGCTATTCTTGTAAAACCTCATGGATAACAACAACAATAATGATATTTTAGCATTAGCAATACTACTGTGACCATTAGAAAAATAAGAAATGATTTTGGTAATGGCCAATACTGTTAGTTTAGAGCAGCACAAACCTTACATTGGGTGGTGGTCTAATAAATGTAAGCACTGTAAATGAAACAAAATCATTTCTGAAAATACATCATCAAATGCATTAATAACAACCAGTAAAATAAATTCACACGAGACGCACAATAATGCATCGTTCATAACCAGGCCCGGCTGAATAAAACCCCATTATTGTAAATCATTATAACCGCAGTATAAAAACATCTTCCTGACACATTTTTCTCACTCTCTAATAATATCGTGTTGCCTGCGAAGACATTTATAGCCGCACTCACACCAACAATATCACAGCAATAACTTAACGCTAATGTTTCTACGCGGCTCAAGGCAGCGCGTCATCAAACTCCATTTAGCGCGCGAGCAAACATTTAGCCTCGCCGATTTACTGCAGGCTTTTCATAGCCGTCAATTACAGCATCCGCCAGGTGAGATAATGCCGGACAATTGCGTGGTCATTATGCTAAATTAAATTATTCCAATCAAATGAGATCCTCGGGCTGTCCTACAATGAATAATGATGTCACCCCTGAGGGTTTGTGGGCCAGAGTCACCATTAATGACTTGGGATTGGAATAATCAGCCGTCCGCAGTTGACTTCCCTAATGTCCTCTTGCACGGAGGACGTGATTTATGGATGCTGGATTTAATTTCAGCCCGTGACTCCGATGCCAGCACGCTTCTGCCGGAGCTCCCCGACACCTGGATCAGAGTATCGCGAGATTTTAAGGATGTACTGGCATGAAGGATCCTTCAAAAAACTGTAACTCTATGATTGCATTTACAATTACAACTTACAACTGCAAGAACAAACTTGTTTGACTTTATCCGGATTACCGTTTACATCATTAACAAATAATCCTTTTGTCTACAGGCATCTTCGGTAATTTGTTTCACGGTTGAGGGAAAAGGTGATTACAAATGGGACTATTTCATAACAATCCCAAAGACACAAACACAAAAATAAGCCCCGCTAACAGGATTAATGCGACACCTTTCCGAACACGGATCTGAGTTCATCTGTGACTGCGTCTAGCATCGACCCACGGGATGTTTAACGGTACATCTGTGTGCGTTACAGAAAAATCGAAAGCCATTGTGAAGACAGCGTCCTCTGAAGTCTATTATTTACGGCTAGAATCAAGCGGCAGAAGCGGATGAATTTTTCAGTATGTTGTAATTTTCCTGAGAGCTTTGGCTGTTTGGCTGAGAGACGGATGGTGTTTGTGTGAATGTCAAGTCGACTGTCATAAACAGACTGACTTACGTGTCGGGTTTGTTCTTGCTTTATTATGTTTATGTGAATCTTAGAAAATGAAAAACTAGATCAAAAGAAAATAAAAAGTTTTCTTTCTGAAGTAGTTCAGATTAGTATCATAATTTAGTTGTAAAATGGTCTGGATTTCTATGAAATAATTGTAAAATAATTTAACTATGCAAAAAATCTTAATAAACCTCAAATTTGGCTTAATTTCTTGAATCAAACTATTATTTATTCTTTAAAGTCAAACATCAGCATTTCCAAACCCTTACTTTCACTTCACAACTGACCGAATGTAAAGGCTTAATAAAATAAAATAAATAAAGCCTCAGTAATATAACAGGCATTATATTTTGTGTATAATGTAAATGTAATTTTTTTCCATGATTTGCATAAATCATCCATTGTCACATATTTAGTTTTGAAGCGTCATTAAACGTAGTGTGTGCAATCTTCTGCCGTGTCCGCTGTTGTTTGTTTTAGTTTAGTTTTGTTTGGTTATTTTCATCGTGCATTTCTTCTTGTTTTGTCCCTGAAAACATTGCGCGTTGAAAAGCAAGCGTCTTCTCGTGCGGAGATAATTGTGTCATCAGACCCAAACAATAGGAGAGAGCGCTGCATCGACTGAAACCTGCCGCCCGACCGTTCCCTCGTGACCGCCCGCGTTTATTTCAGTTCCCATCAGCCCTGTTAATTCTCTGCTTTCGAAGCGACACCTCCCGCCGGCCCAGACTTCATTACAGAAATGTTGTTGAATCTGAGAAATAACACACATTGAGTTTTAGAGCAACGCATACGGGTGTTGTATTGAGAGAATGTGTTTAATTCAGTCTGTTCACTGATGGATTCGTGCAGTGATCAAGTCTATCACATTATAAAATGAGGAGTTTAAAGAATTAAAGCTGCGATCGGTAACTTTATTTAGTTCTTTTAAATAAATCATTCATCAAGTTTACCTGCAAACAGGCAATAGAGAGGCAAAAATTAAGAATTTCAGCTTTAATTCCTAAATTACACATTTTATAGTATCGTTCATTCTGTAAAATTTTTGTCTTTGTTGGTTTAAAGGAACAGTTCGGCCCAAGCTGAAAAGGACTTTGATCAATACTGCCATTGAACACACAGCAGATCTTCAGTACTTCACGCTTAAGTGGTGGATAAACACAAAGACGAGTAAAGAAAATAAACAAGCAATGATATAATAAAGACTGAATTAATGAGAACTGTATCCTATAAATAAATACTGCAACGCTTCTCGGTACATTTTAATGTCTCTAAGCTGAAACATCAACATGTGACCATTAGAAGAGTAATGAAAATATTTGAGTCAACAAGCAGAAAACCCGATTATTAAACTGGCATAGATGAGCTAAGAGACGCTGAAAACTCGCCTCTTGAGTTAGTTAGAAGTGGGACAGAGCGCTGTAGATGGGACATGATCCCGTCCCAGCAGAATGAATTATGGGATTGAGTTGTGTGCTAATTATGCCATTGGGTTACAGTAAAGGTCCATAATCTCCCCAATCGTTGGTGCTTACCGGACCGAAGCCGCTTCACTGCCCCTGTTCCTCTGGGCGTCCAGAGAGACATAGAGAACAGATTCTGTTATTGTGGGGCTGAGTTAGCTTGTGGCAATGTCACGCAAGCTTTCAGGATCTGCCCCTATACGCTCTTATAATGAGAGACACTTCACTTTAGTGTTGACCGCTAGATTAAAAACTTCATTAAATTAAAAACTCATTTCATGTTGAGTATTTATTAGGGTTGCACGGTGTACCGGTGCAAAATACGCGCTCTATTTGTTAAACGGTAGTATCGTAGTACAGAAGGTAATGTATACGCATTAACGTTCATTTAAACACTTACATCTGCCTTTTTGCTGTGTTTCGCTTGTAAATGAATCTTTATGTTGAACGACGCGGACAAGAAAATGATTCAGTGAGTCATTCAACAAGACACTTGCTTTGTTCTTAAATAAATCTGCTGTTTTCAACGAAACGTTTTGAACGAAACGCCACCACCTACTGGCCATTTTAGTTTCACATTTGAAAGCAAGCCTAACATTTCCCTTCATCAACATATAAATAAAGTTTCCCATGTGAAAAATGTTTAAGTGTTCTAGTATTCACTATAGTAAACTATACTAAATTCCTAAAACATTCCTGAAACAAGATTTCCAGTGGCTCAGTGGTAAGAGCATGGTGCTAGCAACGCCAAGGTCATGGGTTCGATCCCAGGGATTGCACATATCCAGAAACAAATGTCTAGTATAATGCAATGTTTATACTACAAAACATTGTAGTGTACATCAAATAATTGTTTGGAATATTGTAATATATTACAGTATAATACAGTTTACTATAGTAAATACAAAAACTATATTTGGATTTAGGAAACGCAGGTTTATTTTGTAAATTTGAATTATGAACATAGCACAGCATCGTGATATTATTTGTTTATGGCATCGCAACAACCCTAGTATGTATTTCTAACGCTACAAAATATATCAATCA
This sequence comes from Oreonectes daqikongensis, assembly GCA_026939265.1. Taxonomy (NCBI): domain Eukaryota; kingdom Metazoa; phylum Chordata; class Actinopteri; order Cypriniformes; family Nemacheilidae; genus Oreonectes; species Oreonectes daqikongensis. The sequence goes on from JAOTQM010000350.1 coordinate 3,764,988, forward strand.
GAGTTTTATTATATGTGTCACTCCCGTTTGTTTTTTGCACAGGTGTAAAGTTGAACTTTTCAAAGGGAAGATTGAAGTTGTCTTTGAGGAAGGCGATTGATTGCCAGTGAATTTGAAACCGCTACAGACGGATCAAAGGTCGTCTGGTGAAAACCCAAGCAGACGTGTCTTTGAAGAACTCATTTGCTCCTCTGAAGTAGTCATGAATCTCATGGTCTTTGACTGCAGACAGAAAGGCTAATTTGAGATTATGAAAGGTCACAGTTTTTCTCGACCTGCTCTTGTCTCAGGAAGAAACTGTGAATATCTACCTGCATAATGAGGACAAATCCTTCCTGCTCACATCAGTGCTGATGTTTTTCATGCTTGTGATAAGTATGAACGGAATTCGATCCGGCTCACCTCACACAACTGATTCATTTAATAAACTTGTTTCATCCTACACCCCACAAATGCCTGAATCATTTAACACACCCATTTCATTAAATAAAATGAATCATTTAGCACACCTGATTCATCCAACTCACTCAATTAAACAAACTCAGCTGATTCATCTAGCACACCTGATTCACCTGACGGATTTGATTCTTTTAACACGCCTCATTCGTCCAACACAATTGAGTCATTTAGCAGACTTGATTAATTTAATACACTGAATCATTTAACTCACCTGATTAAACAAACACAGCTGATTCATCTGACACACCTGATTCTTTTAACACACCTCATTCATCCAACACAATTGAGTCATTTAGCAGGCTTGATTCATTTAATACACTGAATCATTTAACTCACCTGATTAAACAAACACAGCTGATTCATCTGACACACCTGATTCTTTTAACACGCCTCATTCATCCAACACAATTGAGTCATTTAGCAGGCCTGATTCATTTAATACACTGAATCATTTAACTCACCTGATTCATTTAACTCATCTGATTAAACAAACACAGCTGATTCATCTGACACACATAAATCTTTTAATGTCTATTATCACAAAGCAAAGAATCACACATTTTGCAAACCTCATTTAACATAATCAGATTAAATCATTCGATTCACAGATAAACTACACAGAACACATCGTCTAAAGCTTACTGAAGGTTAAACATCTTTGTCAACCAATGCTTTGTTTGAAAAACAACCTATTTTAAGCTCCGTTCTGTCTCCAATACCAATAAATCAATTGCAGTCTCTGATAAAGTCCACAGACGCCATTGAAAAAGATTAAAAGTGATTGAATGCCAAAGAAGCGGACAGCAGATAAACCCCACATTGAATGGCCCGTGTGCTTCACCTGGTTATCGTGATGGTGGTGAACACAAAACATACCGTCGCACATCAATATTTTTTAATTACTCGGACACTTGCGGGTCAAACGCATCCGTAATATTCTAAACGCTGTTGTCTTGGCAGGACACTCGCTGTCACGACCGTGTTACTTGAAGTGCGGATGTGAAGCGAAGGAATAAATGCAGAGCAGATAAACGGACAATAGAGCCGACAATCCCGTAACAGGATTAACCACCGTGACGTCTTCTAACATCCGCCGAGGGCAACCAGAGAGCCGCCGGGGCCAGAAGAAAACACGGCAAGATCTTTAGAGGAATTAACTCGAAACCATCTGTGAACGCTGCATCAAATAAGAGGTTTGAGGAACAATGTTGTTTCCTAATCCAGACGGGAGCAACTTTTGTATTTGAGCAGTATAACTCATTTGGAAAAGTGCCGACTGCTTCCAATGTTCAATTTGTGCCGGGACAAGCTTTGGGAATAAGGGTCAAATGAACTATGCTAATACAACTGTTAGTGGGCAGTAGAAGAGAGGTGAATTCCTTTATATCTGAAAAAAAAAAAAGCCTCGGTGTTGAAATCAGATCTCTTACCTGATGAAGTGTTGAGTTGATTTGAGAGGATCAGGAAGACATCACGTCCAGAGACGAAACATGAAAACAAACAGAAACAGAAAAAAAAACGGTGAAAGTACATGCACAGGAACAGCAGAATTGGCAAATCTGAGCTCAGTTTGAGACATTGTTCTTGAATCTTTAATGAAAATATTTGTGACTTTTTTCAGAAGAAATATCAGAAACCAAAGAAACTTAAGCAAAGCATTTACTCATGTATTGTCAATGATGTATCTGAGAAATAACTGAGACATTAAGGAGCTCTTATCTTTTGTTTCCTTTTGGGGTTAAAAATAGACAAGAGGCATATGTTATATACAGAAGACATTTTCTTTTTACTATTAAAAATAGCAAACCAGTTGAATTCTTAGGTTGATTTTATTCATAGTGCTCTTATAATCTGCGATAATGTAATAACATCACTTTTAAATTTCTCTAATGTTCCTTGTATTTTACTACTGTAGCTGTTTACTAACAGGATGGCAAAATTCCTGCCTCCCCCGACTAATTCATTACTGAGTTCTGAGAGACAGACAGCGGTCGCATGCTAAACGTTTATTCATCTGCTCGCTGTGGAAAAACCCGAGCAAACATCAAACTGAAATAGACCTGCGACTGCCACACAGACCTCAAAACAACCATGTAATGCTCCCATTTAGTGTGTGTGTGTCCCATCACAGATTAGATCTCAGTTATTTCTTCTAGACTTCGATGAGATGAAATGCAGAGCAAATAGAAACATTTGCATAAGTCTCATCTGGCATTTTAAATATTTCTCCTGAGAAAGAGATCTCACATTTGTGACCCTGGATCAATTTTTTTTTAAATCGAGATTTTTACTTCATATTCTAATGATTTTTGGCATAAAAGAAAAATGGCTAATTTTGACCCATACAATGTATTTTTGGCTATTACTATAAATATTCTCATGCTACTTAAAACTGGTTTTGTGATCCAGGGTCACATTTGCCTTTTGTCTTAGAGTTATCAAACTGAGCTCAGATTTGTCTCGTCTGCAATCAAAAGTCAATATTAATGAAGATCTCAATATGAACTCAAACATTTCTCAAATGACACTAAATGAAACAAAGAAAGTCTCCTGCTTCTCAACTCTTCTGCCTGGTAAACATGCGACTCCTTTAATTTTAGAAAAGATCTCAACAATCTCTCAAATAATGAATGTCAGCGCACTCAACATAACACACATTATTCTATTTTCTGTACATTTTCTATCTATTTTCAATGTGAAATCTGAGAATAAATATGAATAAATGTGACAGAAACTAATAACCCCATTAATTCTCCTGAGCTTTGGGCATCATACGTGTGATTCTCTCTCTCTCTCTCTCTCTCTCTCTCTCTCTCTCTCTCTCTCTCTCTCTCTCTCTCTCTCTCTCTCTCTCTCTCTCTCTCTCTCTCTCTCTCTCTCTCTCTCTCTCTCTCTCTCTCTCTCTCTCTCTCTCTCTCTCTCTCTCTCTCTCTCTCTCTCTCTCTCTCTCTCGTTGAGATCAGAGAATGTGCAGTAATGACTGAAGATTGACATTTGTATGACACAGTGGCATTTAGTTGGACTGATGGACATTTGTGACATTTGTATTTTCTCCCTCTGCCATCCAGACGGTGACAGAATAAAGAGGGAGGAAAAAACAAGCTTGACCTTGTTTTATTTTTTATTTATTTTGCTAGTCCTCACAACACAAACACACACCTATATGAAACATATACACACAATGCACACGCTTTAGACTGTTTTGATGATTTCCTCTTTGATGTTTATGCACATGCTGCTGCCTGTTGTCTACATAGGCAGCTATCTTAAGATACCTTGCTTCACATACAAGCACACAGCAACTTTTGAGAGATTTGACTCACAATTACTTTCAATGGAGTTTAATGTTAGCATGTTGCTGAAGCTGTAAAAAGATGTGACGTGATATGATTTTCATGACAATTAAATTCACTTCTTGCCAGATTCTTATTACTGTAATATGCCTAAATATGTTTTTACTGTAATCAGCATCAATTAAAACCATCAAACAACACTATGACATGTAAATACAACACAATAATAAAATAAATTAATATTGTTAATAATAATAATACTAATTACTCTTATTATCATAGCATTATTATTATTATTATTATTATAAGTTTGTTTGTTATTGTTAGTATTCCTTTTCTAAATATTTACTTAATGAGAATTTGGGGACAAAATGGTCATTTAAAATATTGTCACAATGCAAAAGATTCTAGAAACTCATTCTGGTTTTCATTGGGTAAAATTATGTATTATTTTATTTATTTATCACTAGAGAATTAGAAATCTTATTTCTATGAGATTTAAACAGACAGAAAAAAAAATGTTTTCCTGGGCCTCAAAAAATCAATTAAAACCGAATGTCAACATCTTCATCTTCAGATGTACAATACTTTGCAAAACACAAGACCACATTATGAAGGGGTTATGGGGGAACCGGACTACATTCAGTCACTTGATTTCAAATGGAAAATCGGATTCCTGCAGTCAAGAACATCTGATCAATCGAATGATATGATGATATGAGATCTATACCTACTGATATAAATGAGACATCACAAACAGTAGTAAGCAGCACGCGGGTCGCTGTAATAAAGGCGCAGCAGGAGACGGCTCATGCCGTAAGATCTCTGAGATGTTAATGAGACCTGCTGAGCAACAGCTCGAGGTTACCGGTGCCAGGTTTCTTTCAGGTGCCTTCTGCCGTTTATCATTAGGTCACTAACCTAACGTGACGCCTGTTAAGACAACATTTGTGCTGGTATGACAACTGGCGACCGTCCACCGATTTAACAGCCAGATTCACACGGCAGTAATGATTCTCACTTTAATTAAACTCATATTCTCAGTCTTAATCTGGCCTGTAGGAAAGACAAATGCCAAATGGGATCTCTTTAATGTCTCAATTGTTCCTCCTAAACAGCGATCAGGATAAATGAGCGATTCGCAAATGTTTCTCCTCATAACAAGACCAAGCGACTCTTTCTGGAGATCTCAGTGCAAGCTCAAACATTTCTCATTGTAAAATAAGGACAGATAGACAGCCCTTGTGTTCATTAGGTCGAAGTTAAGAATTCTTTTAACTAGTCAAATATGTTTGAAAGATCTGACAAATGTGGGCCAGAAAGAGAGACGGAGATGTGAGAGAATAACATGATGGAGCAGCACACGAGACACAGGTCAATGATCAGAGTCTCTCGTGTCTCGCAGCAATATTTCTGCTTACGGAATGACCCTGGAGATGAATAACCCCACATCATCTCTCAGCATGAATGTCAAGGAGATACAGGCTAAAAGTGTCCTGCCCCCCCACGTGGCACACGGGCAAACCGCAGAGTCCCAGCGCCTAAACCGCCAAGGTCACGGCTGAAAGTTTTACTCAAAAGTTTGAGAAAGACCGACGCAACACGAAGAGACAAAGTGATGTTGACTATAATAACCAAGTGAGATTTTTATATGAACAAGCGGCCCTACAACAGACGCTTTGATCTCAATATGAACTCAAACATTTCTCATCAAATTCAATCATTTTACACATTCATGTATTTTACCAAATATCTCATTTGTTTCTGATTTTATGTCTCCAAAGCAATTTTGAAGTTCATACTCTCCTGAGCAACATCTGAACAATAACATATTCCAGTTTTTTCTTTCATAACTTTAATTGCAACAAATTATTTGTATTCAGAACAGTTTGAATTATAATACCTCATTATGAATATGTGATATCACAGTTCTGGAGTTTCAGTATTATGCGTTTCTTCCTCTGTGAGGTTAATTGCGAGGTTGTTTTGATAAAGAAACGTGGACATAATTCATTATACAGCAAACAAACACGATGAGACAATAGGTCAGCGAGTCGCAAATAAGCTCATTATTATTGTTTTTTTGTGATAATGTAAGAGAGCTAAAAATTACGAAACCAAGCCGGTCCCTGAGTTACCGCTCGCCAAACCAAGTAAATACCAGCTGGCCGTGAGCTTTTCTTTAACAGACTGACCAATCGAAGTCAATCGCTTTTGTTGGCGCTGTTGCAGACATATTCATCTCTACATCTGTGTCTTTCAAAATACAAAAAAACATGAAGTTTTGTCAAGACATCCAAACATTTATCCAAGCCAGAACGATAATCACAGCCAATTTGCACGAGAGGAGAAAAGCAACGTCATTCGGTCTGTGATGAAAATAATGGAGCGTCTGCGCATCTTCTAGAAGTCAAACACTAGAGAGCTGCCAAAACACAATAATATCATGGAGATAAATCTATCACATTTCCCCGCAGAATTGAGTGGTTAAAAATACATTTCAAGGCCCACATCGAGATATTTGGAGAAAACACAAAACCAACAGAAAATATGCACGACAGAAGCAATTTACCCATCTGCCACGTATGTGATTTGCGCAGTGACAAACGCTCCCAAGCAGTTTGCAAGCAAACCGAAACAATCCGGCGGATTCTCCTCCTACGGCCGGCGTCTGCGCTCGTGGATGAGCTTAACACGTCTGCGTGTTTAGAGAAAGTGCTCGAGATGTAGAAGACATCCACCTACACGCAGCTTGCGAAATGAACAGAACATCTGCAGGCGATTAGATGGAGAGTCAAAGCGATGGCGGGCGGAGGAATCGCTCTGGAGACGCGTGGGGCCACGGGCCCTTTCATTATTCCTGATGAGAGCTGAACGGTGCGAAGACACAACACACTCCCTGGTGCTTCCTAGTAGGACATCAGCCCTTGAGATTCTTTGATTCATGGTTTCAAAGAGGTCCTTGAGCCTAAGCACGTACGTACAGTGTGCTGATGTTGAATTGTGTTGTAAGCGGCGGGTTGTGTAATACCTGGAGAGATCTTTCTGTTCGCATTCCTATTCATAGCGAAGGTTTAATTTGTGTCATTTTTGAGGTGTTTGTTTGTAAAAAAAAGAAAAGAAAGAAATACACAATTGTCGGCCACATACGTCTTATTTCAGTTAAAAAAACATTATAAAAGTAACATTTATTTCTTGTAAGAAGAAATCATTGTAGTGCCATTCTTACCTGGAAATGTAACGGTGCCATTTCCCATATAAAAACTAAAATAATAAACCTCGATGGCGTAAAAGCGACCTCCGGAGGATGCAGTATTCGATTTGAGATGCAGCTATAGATCGCTAAATACACTCGAAATGATTTCTCGCACAAACGTATCTTTTCGCTTCAAAAGACATACATCTGGGATGGAATGGGAGTTAGTAAACAATGAGAATATTTTAATATTTGTGCGAACTATTTCTTTAAAGTTGACAAAGAGATTTGAAAGAGAGAATCAGGACTCTCCATTTAATCTCATCACTGTATAGAAAAAAAAACTTGGGGATCCAATTTATGACATTTCGGTGTAAATTTACATCACAATTCTTCAGCATTGATCTTTTTAACTGCTGTAATTTTGTGATCAAATCAAAGTGTCTCTAATGTAGCAGCGTTCGAAACAAAGACCCGAGAGATCTCACTTCTTTTTCCTCATCACCTCCGAGCATCTCTAATAACACTAAACTTCACGAGATCAGAGAAACGAAGCTTGTGTTTATCAAAGGCCATTGAGAGACCAACACACAGAGATGCTGAATCTGTACCATCAGGACTACGAATCCGGAGGGAACGGATCAATAACTTCCTGCCCAACAGAGACGAGGCTGTGATCTTACACTGCTATGTTTGTCTACAGTTTTCTGAGGGATTTTCATCTGTGCAGAATAATGATAAAACTTCTTCTTACTGTGGAAACTTTTAATGAGATATTCCAAAGCTGGTTAAACTGAATTACCTGGAGAGCAGAATATTTCTGTAACTCAATGGGTAGATCATTGTGAGCAACACGGGTTCGATCCCATAGATCACAAATACTGAATGAAAAATAACTTTTTCGATTCTTCCTTTCCGTTCGAAACTTCCCGATTGAATTTCTTCCCCTCAGTCCTTGCTCCCGTGCAGCCGGTCGGCACGTCTGAGGGGAAATCAGAGGGAATTATGGCCATTACTTCAGAGTGCTTTTATGTTCCACTTCTGTGGCTCAGCGCTGGTGAATCTGGCTTAGAGGAGCGCTGTCCTCTCATGCATGCAGCAGCCAGTTCCCCGTCCCGCAGCCCGCAGCCAGTCTTGCGCTCTTATCGGCTCGCCGTCCACACGCCAGCAGCACCCAATCCAGCAAAACTGGGGAATTTACTGCGCTTCTGCTCGTATTGTCCTCTCGGCCAAACTTGCGCCGACAAACCGAGCTTTCGGACATATTTTCGAAGCCATTATGAGAAACTAATGAAGCTTTTGATTCAATATCACATCTCTGTTAACTGTACATAGTTGTCTTTACAACTTAAAATCAAATGAGGTAAAAACTGACATTTCTAGCGAACCCAATCGAACCCAACAGCTCAAATGACATGGTCACAAAATTTAATCTATTGATTTATGTTTACGAATTTCCCCTTTTTTCATGTCGCTCAGCACAAATGTATTTTAATACGAAGCATTTAATATATATATGTGAATGCAATCTGATGGCAATTTGTACCTAATGGCTCATTTGTACAATTCGTATATTTTATTATGATTTCACTTTGCCCGTGGGTAAAACTTTAAAATAAGATGCCAGTTATTAACAATTAGTTAATGCATTAGCTAAAATGAACTAACAATAAACAATACTAAGACAGCATTTATTAATATTAGTTCATGTTAATTTCAGCATTTACATTATTAAAATCACTGTTAATTAATGCACCATGAACTAACATAAATAAATGTATTGACATGAACTAACATTAACAAGGATTAATAAATACTAAAAAAAGCTAAATTGTTACCTAATGTTAGCTAATGCCTTTACTATTGGTAACTAATACCACCTTATTGTAAAGTGTTACTCCCCCCCCCCGTGTATTATGAAAGTGGTGCCAAGTGACACGAAAAAAATGGGGAAATCGTGTTCATGAACACAAATCTATCACGAACTGGAATACGGCTGTAAAATCGGGATCAAGTATGAATAAAGGTTTAGCTTTAAGTGGATTACACTATGTTAGTCGTCTGCATCAATATAATAAAGCAAATAATACACATAACTTGTGTCACAGATAAACTCAAAAGTTTCTTGCTTATGGTGAACAGTGTGTCTAAGTACATTTCAACTCCAAACATTTGATCACAGACCTGCAGCCCTGCCGTGCGTACAGGACGTGGATCATGAAAGAAAACCACTGTGCGTTAATTAACATTTTAATTGCTGTAATTTTCTTCTACCCGGTTTACTCAGCTGTTACTCGCGCAGCTGTTTTCATAGTGATAAAAGCAGCTGGAGATCCTACCGGAATATTTCTCATTAGAAATGTTGCACAGAGGAACGTGCACCTGTGAGGAAATAACCTCGCTGACTGTTTTACATGCCAAAAACATTCTCATCTACAGGAGAAGAAAAGTTTCACACTGGTTTTGTTCAGACAATATATATCCGTGTTTGTCATGTCTGACTTTGATGTGTTCAGCTGAACGGTACAGTGACGCACAAAATCCTAAACCCCGATCCAAGTTGCTTATACATATTCGCATGTATATGTGGTTTGAATTCAGATTAAAAGTGGATATTTGGAGTTTTATTATGAAGGACTGGATGTGACTTTTTCAAATGTGAACAAATTATGCATCTCTTTAAAATCAATTTAAGAGCATAACATCAGCAACCGTAAACGTAAGAAATTGTAATGGATTTAATGGTCATAACAGGATAACCTTTCAATCCATTTGACATGATGTCAAATTGGCACCACAAATAGTTAGTTTAGGACTTTCTAGAGATTATCACAATAAAGGGTTGCTAGAAGTTTCTTTCTCTTTATCATCATCTACTGAAAAACTGAAAAAGAGGAATAAATGGCATTAGACACAGAAGATGTCTGAAGAGTTTGTGCAGGTGTGTAGGTGAACACACACTTTTATGACAGACACCCAAATAGCCCTCAGTTCTTTTCAACGTGTGAGAGAAACTTTTAGAGACGATTTGCTCTTCCATTTCTACTCAATCGCCATCATTAACGTGACTGTCATCCCCCCTCGCTTCACTTACTCGAGATAAGTGCCTCTTTTACACATTACTGAGACTCCACCTGCTATCACTTCCACATTGGAATTGTCCTGTACAGTATTTCCAAGGGAAACAGACAGATAGAGAGAGAAACAGAGACGTATATGATAGACAGATTGACAGGTCCATGAGCCACGTTTAGTCTGCCTAAAATTGGTTTGTAAAGTTACTCTTATAAACTCTACCTTAAACAACTAGTAAAACGAACAGAGAGTTGATAACATTCACAAATGCTCCATCATTAGACCAATGAACGCAAGGCCGTTTGACACAATCATCCCTCTCACCATCAGAAGATTGTGATTTGTTTTTTGTCATATGCATGGAGAGCGAATAAATCGAACAGAAACACAACATTTGTGCTCACAGCACTTAACTTAACAACCGACAATTATCCAACGGCCTTAATGCGTTCATAATGCGTAAATGCTTTCAGAAAACAAAAATAAAATAAAACTGGCCGGCATGTGAAGTCTTACCAAACCTCTCTCTCTCCTACTCACTCACAGTGTTATTTCACAGCACCCAGTCTCTGTCTTCTTTGCAAGTCACAAGAGATGTTATCATCTCAGACTGTATATGCAAAATTACACATAATAACCGTAGAATGTGATGGCGGAAGATAACGGTGTGTTTGTGGATGATCAGAGGATTATGGGTGTTTGACATGAAACTCAGCATGGCAAAACTGACTCGAACATATCTAAAAATATTCCTAGACATCATTGCTGCATCATGTTTCTAACTTAACTCAACAAACAAGATGAGAAGTACACATATCTGTAAATCTAGTGTGCACATATTCACACCTACAGTATTTGTACTCCAGAAACAAGACCTGCTCAATGATTTGGAATGCAAATATGGTATTTATAAAATGTAATAGGTATTTTTCAACCAGATGTCAAATTGAATTCAATGTCTTTTAACTAAAATCTGCAAAATGTTTTGGACATTTATTTACACGACAATAAGTCACGACAATAAGTGCAAAACAAATCTGTTATCATCTTGATGTTAACAACAAAAGTGTGATTTTGTGAAAAAGGTGATACATATTACGTGTTGAGTCTATAGTTTCTTTACAAAATTACATCACCACCTATTGCATGTTTGGGTCATTATTGCACATCTGTGTGAACGAGGGTCATTTTCACAATTCAAAAATGCAAAAGAAAAACATTTTATCTTTAATGTACATCATTGTTGTACAAAACCTACCCTCAATTCAAAGTAAATACAGCTCCATCTTTCAATCAGCTTGATATAAAAACCGTTATTGGGCCGCATGTAAACCATCTTATTTATGGAGCGTAAATAAATTTTCATTTCAATCGGCCTGACTTAAAAAGGTTTATTAAACCGCATGTGAACATAGATATGTGCTCAGATAGTCGTGCTACGGTTTCAATAGAAAGCTAGGAAACAGTTTCGTGTGGCAGTACTTGAGATGAGAGGCTTATATAAGAGGAGAACAATAGATGACAGAACACTGTAAGTACGTGTAAGTCTATTATCTGAACTATCTAGCCCGAGCTAGGCTCAGCGTATAAATCGGGTTGCTTTACTCATATCACACACAACAGATGCCTGTGATTTCATCTCTGTGTAACACCACATGATACAGTATGTGTGAAAACATGTGAAACAGAATACTACTGTAGCTTACAACTGTATACAAGTGGTGACAAATCACAGACGAGATCTCTGTTATATCTCAAATATTTCTCCTAGACATCGATGAGAAACATAGATCTCACAAATGTCTCTATTAGAGTTTCAGAAGACTAGAGATGTCTCAAACTGAGCTCAGATTTGCCAAATCTGCAATCAAAAGTCAATATTATTGAAGATCTCAATATGAACTCAGCTATTTCTTATCACATTTAACCAAAATAAATAGGGGATTTTCTCAATTATTTCTAATTTTATTTTTTCGTTGATGCTTAAATGACACATAACTGAGAACTCCATCACATCTCCTGAGCTACAGTATGAATGAGCAAACTCAATACAAATGTTCCTGTAAGCAGTTTTAAAAAAGAAATATGCATTTTTGATTTCCTTTCATTCATCACATTAAAAACTAAAGGTCAAATTGAGTGCAATGCATTGTGGGATAGAAAATGCAGGGCAGATTTTGACAAATGCATTCTGCCATGTATTCCGTGCATACACAACATTTGCATACTGTGCACACTATACTGCAGATACAGGCAATATGTTAGTATGCTAATTCTCATGTTCTCTCTCTCTCTCTCTCTCTCTCTCTCTCTCTCTCTCTCTCTCTCTCTCTCTCTCTCTCTCTCTCTCTCTCTGAGGAGTAATAGCGCTTCTCGTCTTTGTTCATTAGCACAAACACAATCTTTTAAAATGGTCTTCCTCAGACATCATTAGAACAAAACAAATGCAAAAAAGTCATATCAAGGGCTTGTTGTTTTCATATTGTACAACATTGTGTCATTCAGGAATCATATTTTCAGACGTATTGTTCTGGTTGTGTAATTATACAAGAGATAATGTTCTCGTACACAACGCTGCTCTCGTCTCATCTGCTTCTTATTCGCATAAAACCGACAGTCAGCGTAATAAAGACGGGATTTATCTCAGACGCGGCGTATAAAATGAGTTACAGAGTAAACAAGGGATGACGTTTACAGAACAAACAACATTAAAGGAACCTAAAACAACCTAAAAACATCATCAGTCACTTTCCCGTCATTTTATTCTAAACGCATTTCTGTCTGCTGTCATTTTTACAAGTTACTAAAAGGGACGTATGGCTAAACATCCACAGATAAAAAACAGGTTAGGAAAGACGCGAGCGTGAAAAAAGTCTCTCCGACAGCTTAAAGTTGCTACATAAACCTGTCAAAGATAAAGACAGAGACAAGACGCCCAAAGACAAGATGAAGCGGAAACTGTCCTTCAGGACAAACATAAACGCTTCTTCTGTCAATCTTACTGTGTTTGCCTGAAGAATAAAATAACAAATAAACAAATCTGTAAATGTAGGCTATCGGTGACATCACACAGAAGCGTGTAAATCCTTCTAAATACATGTGAAAATGCAATTGAAGCCATTAAATCGACTGTTTGCCATTACGTTTAATGCTTCACATACTGATCACAGTTTTCACAAAAGATATGTTATGAAAATAGGCAAAACACGCCTGATGGTAACAGAATGTCTGTCTGTCTGTCTCACATTGCCTTATTTTTACCATGTTTTCTTCTGCAGTTTCTAATAAAGTTACCAGCCGACAATCTAAAAAAATCTGTTTTTATTTAAGTCAGAAGAGCCGTTTCAGCTCTCGCTCACACAGAAACAGAACACATCCTCCCTCATAATGATAAATAAAATAGGTCAGTGTAAAGAGAAAGTTCGCATCGCCACTTTCAGCAATGCATATGAATGCATTTAGTCGTAATGAAACTCGTCCTGCGCCTGTCATCACTGCAAATATTCTGCAAACTATCAAAACATGAAAATGTGTTTTCTCTTATTAAACAACCATTTAATCAATAATCTATTACATAAACTGAACCTCAAGTGCACCCTATACAGTTCAGAAATCAGGTCTCACACCTACCAAACAAACACAACTTTAATGTCAAACCTCTTATCATACGACTGTTACTTCCCAAATATATACTTTATTCCTAAACTGTGTATTGCAGGTCCAGTATGTGCTTGTTGATGCAGGTTCACAGGTGTGGCCCCGAAACACCGCCTCTCCAGAGACGTTCCACCTGCTCAACGCATCCAAACCTATGAGACATCTGTGTGATTCTCGCTTCAATGGTTTCTAACTCTCTGTAACACACACACAGAGTCCATCAGGAGCCCCACAGCAGCAGCGGTCGGCCGGTAGATGCCCTGACACCTGCCACCGCAGATGTTCTGCATCCTTATACACTGACAGCCGCTGAGCGTGACACTTTAAAGAGCGTCTATGGATCACCACTGGCCAACTGAGGCTCTGTGAACACACATTACTCAGGGTATGAGACCGACTAAACACTTACATATGAAACCAAACTTAGAGTGCTCAGTAAAGCAATGTACTGTAGTAAAGAAATATACTGGAGAAAATCAATATTAGATTAGATTCAACTTTATTGTCATTACACATGTACATGTACATGTACAAGGCAACGAAATGCAGTTTAGGTCTAACCAGAAGTGCAATAGCAGCAAGTGCAGGATATACAGTGGTTGCATAAGTTACATATATATATATACTATATAATATACTGTAGTAATTAAATATACAATGCAATACAAAGCAATGCAGTAAAGAAATAAACTGTAGTAAACCATTAAACTGCGGTAAAAGCAATGGATTCATTGGGTAACTCAAAAGTCAATTTTTTTCATCAGAGACTAAAACTTTTCGTGTATACTTTTGCATTATCACTATTAAAAGCAAGGCACATTAGCATTCCTGTTGATCTCACGTATGTGTAAATATGTGTATGACTCAATTATCTGTGCTAATGAGACGCAGAACATAAAACCCAGAACAAACAAACAAATCGACACAGTTATCACAGCCATGAAAATGGAACGCTGTGTTAGTAAAATACTGCTTTTAACATACATTACTGGAAAGGTTCACACAAAAATAAACATTCTGTCACCCTCATGTCATTCCAAACCTGTATGCGAATCTTTCCTCTGCGTATTAATGTGACAAACTGTAAACTTGATGCGTCATGTTGACTCAGAAGATGGACAGTAACACAACACAACTTGATTTTTTCCCCAGAATGCTGTGCTGTTCTCGCTTTAAAAGCATCAAAGCGGCAGATTAAACCATAAGTGAACCTCGATGAGACTGAACACAACAGAAGAAAAACTCAGAAGAGGATGAAGGAAATGAGAAACAGAGCCACAGCACATTGCTTTTGTTAGAGCGTAATGACCGCGTACGGAGCGGCCGGTGCCGGCTGTATCTTCACGGCACTTGAAGTGGTTTGTTTGTATGTGTTTCTTCTTAGAGACTATTGGAGCATCTACGAGAGGCATAATAAAGTTGGACAGCTTTAATCATTTCACAGCACGAGCTGCACAGAATCACCCAATCTTACAGACAAACATCCTCAAGAGAGACACAAAAAGAGAGAGAGAGAGAATGAGAAAAGAAATTTGTGTGTCTCTCGCCCATTACAGGCAGCAATAAGCGACCCTCTCTTTAGATTGTAGAGGAGGTCAAATAATCTGGATTTGGGTAGACTTGATGAGAAATGTTTGAGTTCATATTGAGATCTTCAATAACATTTTTCTCCAACACATTTAAAAACACACACTGAAAGACATTTTGGTTGTGTACTGAAAAGCGTTACGAGAGCGATGTTCGCTTGCGATTACATTGTGGTTTACATTTGAAAAACAGCAGACGAAATACACGTGTGCGCAGACTGCCAGAGACCGCAGAGTATTCCACTTTATTAGGTTATGAAAACAGTATTGGGAATTAGATTAGACTCGAGTCGATAATGATGATTCTGGATAAGAAAGACACCATTGGGCATTTCAATTAAACAAAACAACAAACAGGATATGAGAAAGTCATTCTTTACGGCGCTAAAAGCAATTACGTCCATGAAACTTGGTGGCACTAAGGACGTCTAATTTCCTCATGTGAACGGACCGGATGTGCCCATTCATTTGAGAGTGATTTCCAAAAGAAGCTGTTTTCTTTTATGAGCCCTGTCTGAGACGGAGATCAGGACACGGTGCGGGTTAATGTAGCGTCGCGCAGCTATTGTTACTGACGCGTAAGATTGCCTCATTTCCACCCAATTAATGAGAAGATTTGCCCACTGAGCAAAGACTGAATGAAAAGGAAAAATACGAACGTTAGGAAGCTATCAAAACCACCATGAGGCGTGTCTTTACTTCACAATAAAAAATTGAGGAGATAGTATAAACATGTCACCTTGGATTGAATTTTTAATCCAAGCCTAGCAGTGACTCAGAGATCTGCAGGTGGGCGGGGCTACTTGAGTGATTGACAAGATGGAAACCTGTGGCTTCACAACTGTTCCTCGACCTCCACATTAACACCTTTATGTCTATTAAATCCGGGAATGTTTAATCTCTATTTCTACGCATCTCTATAATGTACGGCAAGCCAACTTTACCCTCCTTTAGTCAAGGATTTGATTCCCACGTGAACCTATGAAATTTAATTAGACTTTTGATTAAATGAAAAAAAAAATTTATTCCCAAACCGCCGCAGGGAAACGTCATTCTACATTATTTAAAGCGTCATACAAATCCAATCCACTTGACCTAAAATACGCGATAACCCCAGATAGACCCATCTATACACATGAGATTGAGCACGGTGATCAACATCTACTACCATTAAAGCTTCTAATAAGTCCTATGAACATTATCGCTAATTACTCGTAGAAGAATATCCGAGCCGGATCCATTATTAACTACTGCTTCACGCTCGAACGCGATCTCACATATGGGGTAAATCGAGCTATCAAAGTCTACTGCCAATAAAGCTCTTAATGAAGATATTTCAACACCTCCCCCTCATCTTCACGAATGCGCAGATCATCACATTATTACACACAACAGTACACGTCCTTATGGAAAACTCCGTAACAGAATCTAATTATCCAATGGGATCCTCGCGCTAACACAGCTGTCGATTTCTATTAAGGCTAGAAGTGCAACAAAGCTCAAGTCTAGAGAAAGTTTGAGGGAGAGAAATTCAAACGAGCGCCGCGACTCGCGTCCGAGCGATTTATCGGCCTTGTTAATACAGCGGCAGACTACTAATGTGCAGTATGTATTTAGGGAGGCACATTTATGCACAAAACGTATACAACTATTCCACGACATAAATAAGCTAAATAAATTGTGCAAATCTGACTACTGATCTAGGCAGAAAGAGTGACAAACAGATAGACAGGATAAATGCACGGCAATATAGAGACCGGCCGATGGATAGACAGCAACAGAAAGACAGAGAGATGGACAGAGAGATGGACAGAGAGATGGACAGAGAGAAAGATAGATAGATAGATAGATAGATAGATAGATAGATAGATGTGCTCAGTAGTCAGGGCTTCATCTCCTCTGGATTCCTTCGCACACAGCAGATGTTTTTTACAAAAAGCACATTAGTGTTGAGATGGTCGTCATTAATGAGCTCAATCACTCAGCACGACACCGCGCCTCTCACGCTGATATCCAGACAATCCCAGAGGAATCCACACAGCTGCTCCGGGATCAGTCGAGGAGATAAACACCATGAAACATGCTCCAGATACTGTAGGAGCTTTAGGAGAGCTGTTGAGCCACAAACACGCTAGAAATTACAGCTTTACACCAAAAACACACATAGATCTGTCTTTCTGTACCGCAGTCGAAAACTTCGAGAGGACAAGCTGGTGACCAAACCGAACTGTGACGTCAAACTCTAAAGCGAAAACTTCATAAGACTCAATGATAAGTGACAAACACATTCAGAATCATCAAATTCAACAGTGCACAATCTTTCTTTATGGGCTTATATCATAGGAATCGAATTTTCCTTGATCTTCTGAAATACAATGTTCAATGGAATCTGGCAAGTAGCTTCAGAACTCACAGAGAGGTTATTGGAGAAAGAGCTGTGATTGTTTTATGAATCTGTCACATGTGGTGTAGCTCTTCAAAGAGGCGCATATTGAAAAATGGGGCACGGCAACAAACCCTTTCTTTTCAAACTAGAAAACCTGACAAGGAAATCTGTACGACAACAGCAGTTTATCTGTGTACGATTTTCAGAGAATATGTGGTAAAAGCATCTTTTATTATCCCACTGGCAAGTAGTTTTTAATAAACTGAAATAAAAATACAATATAAAAATCCATCCATCATTTATTTATACAATATATTATTGTTATCATTAATTTGTAAGTGGGGTAAGATGACTAAGCTTCCGAAAACATCTTTATGTAATATCGCCTTTCAAGTAATTGCGTGAACGAAAGAGATTCTTCTGCAATGTATGACAAAGTTTGGAAAACTACATATAAAACGAAATGATGACATTATAAGAGGAGCTCAAGGTGTAAAACATACATGACATGAGAGACAGAGTTGATCGATATGATGTCTAGCGGTTCTGACTGTATAATGTTCACATGAGCAGAGAGAGAGAGAGAGAGAGAGAGAGAGAGAGAGAGAGAGAGAGAGAGAGAGAGAGAGAGAGAGAGAGAGAGAGAGAGAGAGAGAGAGAGAGAGAGAGAGAGAGAGAGAGAGTCTGGAGGACGAGCTGTGCATGATCACACACTGTAACGGGGGCAAAGACATGATAAATCACAAAAGCTCTCGCCAAGGACAATGTGACACAAATAATGTGTGTGTGTGTGTGTGTGTGTGTGTGTGCGTTTCATCACTACACACTTGCACAAAGAAAAATAACAAACATCATACTGTATACACACATTAATGTATACAGTATGTAGACAGTGTCAGAGTAGAAAACAGACAAATGGAAAATAAATAAATAGATGAATAAATAAACCTTGTGTAAACAAACACCTGAAGCAGTTACCTTAACATAAACCCATCTCTCTCTCTCTCTCTCTCTCTCTCTCTCTCTCTCTCTCTCTCTCTCTCTCTCTCTCTCTCTCTCTGGTATCCTGCTGTGTGCATCACTGTAGCAGCTGGCATGGCTGCGGGCGCAGTGACTCCAGTGTGCAAATATACTGTGTTTAAGACTCACTGCCTCTCGGCAACAACCAAGAGCTGTCACTCACCCTACAGGGGCGGAGCCAGCAGGAGAGGATTGTGTTACATATCAACTAAAGGTATCACAATGTTAATATAAAAATGTGTTATACTCCAAAGAGCAGCTTGATCAGGAAAGAGATTACGGCTTTTTGTTTACTGCAAAATTTCTACATATTTTGACACTTTTGTTTTGTTTTAGTGAGTCGTAAATGATCAGGGTGTTAACATTGTTAAATTCTGTGACTTCCTCTGAAATGCAACATAGTACCGCGTTAACATATCTGATTCCCGACAGTTTTTGTTTTCTGGAAATCTTCTTTTTTGAGGTTTTCTGGAAACCTCACTTACTGTTTTCAGCCAGTTCGTGCCATGTTTACAATGAAATACAAATTCAAAAACAGAGCAGGTGGAAACGGACCCGATGGGGAAAGCTCTGTGTTGTGCATGAATGTCTCATATTATAACTAATGCTATTACTCTAATCTACACTTTAAAATATGAAAAGCACTTTTACAAATCGATGGAGAATCTGGTCTGGATCCAAAAGACATTGATTTATGCATTTATTTGACTTTTCTTGTCATCAACTTAGATATTACAGTTGATTTAAATGGTGAGCTCTCACAAAAACTGGTCACTTTAACATTGGAAGCCAATTGTATCAGACAAAGGCCTGTTGAGTCTCTCAGCTCAATATCAATTCAACAGATGTTGTGTCTTCTCTTGTTTTAGCACATTTCTCTTAACTTCAGCGTGTTGTTCTTTCTGTACTCGTGGTTCGTGTTTACCTCTGTTAACTTTAATGAAGACCTTTTCAACCATTATAAAACATCAGTCCCGGCACCTCCTAAAATAGCCTCCAGCGTCACAAAACATCAGCCCCGGCTGCTTTAAATGAACCAGACTCTTTCTTATACCAGACACGGAGTGAGAACAGAAAGGCGTTTACATGTTAGACAAGTTTACTTCAGTCATTACTCTTCTTCTCTCTGATCTTAGACAGAACTGCCACTTTCTAAACATCACTGCAGACGTTCAGAGGATTGAATCACTCGCAAAACCTGTACACAACGTCCAAAATTAACACTTGAACACGTCCACAAAAAGTAAAACTGGTTTTGTGGAGTACATAAAGTTATTATGTTCTCTAATCTTTATTAAATAATGCAACAACATAATGAATAAATTCATAAACTTAACTTTGAGGATTTTTGAGTTCAAACTTTCTTGAAAATACAGTAAAAAATCTTTGCAAGAGATGAGTCATTAAAGAGATTTATGTCACATATGAACCAGTGAAGAAAAAACTATTTTACTAGTATAGACGATTTCATCGGACGCATGCGCTTGGCCTGACGTCTGGCTAGTGACTAATAACTGATTAAACTATTTATATTTCATTTTATTTTAAAAGAATAGTTATTGTATAATTGTATTAAATAAACAATTTGTTTAATTTTATTGTATATTAATGTTATTAAATAAGCAATTTGTTGAATGGGTCGTATAACTTTGTCACATTTAATTTGAGCCAAGTAACGGTTCTTCTACTGGTAACCGAAATAATCCTGACTGACATACTTTTAACTTGCTAGCTAATGTCATTGACTTGATATTTTTTTTGCTTGTTATCAGAAATAGTAAAGTATGTGTAAGTGACTTTTTCTCAATTCAGCAAAAACTAAATTTGGTTTGTGCACTTTTACAGAACATGAATGTAAAAATGAGTTTAAAGGACAAATAGCACAGAGACGCAGACGTCGCTTAATGCATGTAGAGCTGAATTATCTCACGGCCACTTCATTAACAAGTGATTTTTTAATGCTTAAACGCTTTCCACTCGGAGAAACCTCTGAGAATTAATGAAGGTCACAGCCATTTGTTCACAGTCCGTCTGTTGGACGCGTCTGCTTTCTGTACTGCATAATAAAACCAGACCAGAATAACAGACCTCGACTATTATGATCAAAGGATAAAGATGTCCATCTGACACAACAGTGTACACAGACTAACTAATAAACAATAAATGTACGTCCACTCAACAGAGAAGCATTGATGACAAGCATGACCTCTGAATTATGCCTAGTGTCGGTCCCATATCACCAATGAGATATCTTTGATCTAAAGTTGACGAAAGCGTTCTCGGATGCTTCTACAGATGCAGCATAAGAAACAGGACAAATGTGTGCACGTGCAAAAGCGAGTTTAAAATAAGAAAAGATGGAGACAGTCTGGCAGCAGGGCATGCGGGAAAAGCAGCGTGTCGTCCTGCAGACAAGCTCTGAGCCCGAGGAACCTCTCAAAGGTCTGTCATCATCTCATACCGCCGTCACAACACACCATCTGCCTCCGTGAGTTACCCACAATGCACTGCTTTCATTTGCTCCCTCTTCACTCCCGTGCTCGTTTTCAATCTGTCGGGAGATGGTGCGTTCACAGATATAATTACAACGGCCTGTTAAAGTTTCAATATGATGAACTGGTAGACTCTTGTATCTGGCAAAAAGCAGGTTGCCTGAACCCTGGAGGTAAACTGTTGCTGAGAGGTTGCTCTTTTATAGCTCGGGAGATCTTAGTTATGTCTTAATTAAGTATCTTCAGTCGCTGAGGATTTTAAGGAGCAAAAATTACATATATTTTTTTAACCACAGAGACACTGTGCTCAGGTTTGACCAAGTATCAAAAAGTCAAAGTTATCTAAATCCAGATTATTTTTATTCATTTACACCTCCATACTCTTCATGTATGTCTCATTTGTTTCTCCTAAGCAATTTTAGAAGGACTGTCTAAGACAAAAAGATTGAAACTGAGAACTCCATCAAATCTCATGAGCTATAAAGTTTTCTGCACCTTCTAATCTCATCATCTCTCTCTCATGGGCTCTTTCATCTCAACATTTTTTTATAGACATTAAAAATAATACTGTGAATTGAGGTTCCTGGTCAAGTGTTGCAAAACAAAAGACTAAAACGTTCACCGCCATGTTCTACCCCACTGTGCCGCGTGAAGAACGAGCTCTGTGGGTAAACCGGGAACATAAAGATCTTCGACCTTTAAAACCTAATGAAAATTAATGCTATGTGCTAGCATGGTAGCCGTTCTCTGCTACGGTATTATATCATGATTTACATGCACTCTTAAAGCCTTGAGCTCATTAGAGTCTAAAGGCGGCGATTACGCTCTTTTAATTCTGCAGGCGACGGACACGATACAAATCAGAGCTGGTATATCATTACCCTGGAATGGAAAGTCAGCGTTTTGTACTAAACCCTACATCACAAACACTAACATTAGGCTGAATATGAGGGAACCAGCGACAAGTGCGTGTTCCTCAAATGACCCGAGACATTAAGACCCTAATATAAAGTGACTCTTTTATTTATTTATAACTGTGGCTTCTCAGCAACCATGATTTTACTTCTATAACCAAGGACAATTTTTGGGGGATAACATGGATAACATGGTCAGTATTTGAAAGGTGAGTTTTGGCAATGAAATGTTAAAATAAATCCAGCATCATATAAGTCGAGTTTCATTACAGTATAGAAGAGGAAAACTGTTAAAAGTACGAAAAAGATGTGTATTTTAATATATTTCCCTATCTTATCTTGCATAGTTTTTGTGTTTAGGTAGTTGACAAATATATCGTAAATGTGTCCTATGGTGTGACAGCAAAAATGTAGAAAGTCTAACAATGAAGATAA